>CAWUFW010015191.1:65000-373733 GCA_963921515.1 Calotriton arnoldi | reverse complement strand
ATACACCGTAGGTATTACTTGTACAGGACCTTGGAGAAAATCTTTGCCACATCTGCCATGGTGAAAACGTGATCACAAGTACTTTGTCCCACTGGAACCTTTTCGTAGTAAGTCTGATAACGCCTTATACACAACTTACCCCTCTGCTCCTTATCTAACGCTATAGGACCATAGCTTCCCCTGGTCTTATGCAACCGTTCTTCCTCTGTCCAATCTGTCCTGTGATGCCCTAAATCTCGGGATTCAGTCAGCTTTCTATACCTATCTTCAACTTGATCTACGAACTTTCTCTCTACATCCGACATCAAACAAGTCAGATTGTTTCTGTGTGCGAATGCTGTATCCAATTCCAAACTCGGTATGAAGTACTTCCTGCAACGAAAGATACTTTCAACAGAAACCTTCTACTGTGCAAATTAAATCTACCGTTTGTGCCCAGAGAGCCTTACCAAGAGAAACTTTTCTCGGCCTACAATATAAGCTAACATAAAAAAATAAACCAGGCCTTCCCTAAGCATATATGTAGTCAGGCCTTTACATATGACTTTTAAACACACATCTTACTTTTCCCTATAAGCATTTTCATTACGATTCATATGCAAACAATGAATTACATGTGCAATTTTACTATGATGCACGTTTAAACTACTGCAATTACGTTACACACACGAACTAATTCCTCTATGCATTAGATTCACACAATTCAATAAGCATTACCTTACATCAATATCCTAACACCATTATGCGGCTGATTCGCTTTGTCTCAGCAAACTATTCATTCTTTACTAAACATACATGAATATGAAACTTAATATACGAATATATGTCTAAATACAAGAGGGTGCGGCCTATCAGTGATTATGATGCACCCCTACAATTCACAAGAACATTTCGCTCTATCAGTTCCCCCTTTGATGACTCCTGTCATCACATTTCACTCTACTTACTCCCTTGGAGAAAGAACCGACCTAAACAGAACTTGTTGCCATCTTCCCTGATCTAAATTTCTCCATGCTCTTGAGTCTTTGATACTGATTGTCCTGCAGTCTTGCCAACTTCATGTCATTTTCCCTCAAAGCTCTCTTGACTCGGCCTGCTCGATACCACTTGTAGGCCTTGATCACAATCCACAAGCCAGCCACACAAACCACCAAAATAAGGAGTGGTCTCAGGAAGTACCCAAGGAAACCCTTTCCTAAGTTCGCAAACCAACCTCCCACTTGACCAAAACCCTTTCCGACCTTTTCCCAGGCCCCTTCTTCGGTCAAATCCGCTATCTTTGTGTGGATCATAGTGATGTTACTTATATATTTCTCCAGATCCTTGCTACGGTCTGGTATATAAGTGCAGCACTCTTGAACCTTCAACATTTTACAGACTCCGCCCTCTTTTGCCAATAGGACATCCAAAGCAAGGCGATTCTGCAAAACCATTCCCCTTATCGACAACATCTCTCCTTCCACCAACACTAACGACTTTGCTGTGTTCATCGAAAATTCATCCACCACAGTCGCTAACCTCCGGATCTTCACGTCATTCAAGACTACCCCTAGACTAGGTATCATAGCTCCAAAGATATCCCCCACTACGATCCCTGCACTTGCAGTTCTTCTCGTTCTTGAATGCTCTCCACCCTCTAGAAGATTTAAATCCTCTGTATGGTAAATCTTTGGAAATATTATTGACAAATAACATGTTCCATACCAATTTGCAGGCAACCTCACATAAGCATTCTTCCCACATACGTAATACACCGTAGGTATTACTTGTACAGGACCTTGGAGAAAATCTTTTGCCACATCTGCCATGGTGAAAACGTGATCACAAGTACTTTGTCCCACTGGAACCTTTTCGTAGTAAGTCTGATAACGCCTTATACACAACTTACCCCTCTGCTCCTTATCTAACGCTATAGGACCATAGCTTCCCCTGGTCTTATGCAACCGTTCTTCCTCTGTCCAATCTGTCCTGTGATGCCCTAAATCTCGGGATTCAGTCAGCTTTCTATACCTATCTTCAACTTGATCTACGAACTTTCTCTCTACATCCGACATCAAACAAGTCAGATTGTTTCTGTGTGCGAATGCTGTATCCAATTCCAAACTCGGTATGAAGTACTTCCTGCAACGAAAGATACTTTCAACAGAAACCTTCTACTGTGCAAATTAAATCTACCGTTTGTGCCCAGAGAGCCTTACCAAGAGAAACTTTTCTCGGCCTACAATATAAGCTAACATAAAAAAATAAACCAGGCCTTCCCTAAGCATATATGTAGTCAGGCCTTTACATATGACTTTTAAACACACATCTTACTTTTCCCTATAAGCATTTTCATTACGATTCATATGCAAACAATGAATTACATGTGCAATTTTACTATGATGCACGTTTAAACTACTGCAATTACGTTACACACACGAACTAATTCCTCTCTGCATTAGATTCACACAATTCAATAAGCATTACCTTACATCAATATCCTAACACCATTATGCGGCTGATTCGCTTTGTCTCAGCAAACTATTCATTCTTTACTAAACATACATGAATATGAAACTTAATATACGAATATATGTCTAAATACAAGAGGGTGCGGCCTATCAGTGATTATGATGCACCCCTACAATTCACAAGAACATTTCGCTCTATCAGCCCCATGACCCCCTAAAGTTGACGTGGCATCTATAATGTCAGCTCTTCTAGCATTCTGAAGTAATCAAAAGGTAAAATGTAGTACTATACAACATTCACCATATCTGAAGAACTTTTGAAAAAAAACAAAAAAAGAAAGTAGGACTGGGATTTTCACTCTAAAAGCAGCATTTTTTAAAATTCTGCTCATGATCCCTTGCCAAATTATTACACTGAATATAGAGCATAGACATGCAACATGAGAGCACATTTCTAGCACAGTAAAATCAAGAGTTTGATCTACAGTGGAAATTACAGTGTTCTACTACAAACAAATTAGACATCCACAATTAACACACAGAATTCTGAATGGGCGGGGTCAAGGCTATTAGAACAGTCGAGGAAACTAGATGACTGACATGTTCCCATTTTTGTGAAAGTGATGCCGTGATGGAGTAAGAGTAAGGCAAACCCAAAAGTGGAGAATTACAAGGTCCCCATTTAGGGGCCGATTCCGATTCGGGCCGGAAATCTCTCCGACCGAGCCGGATCCGGAGAGATTTCCGACCGAGCCGGACTCCCGCAGTCCGACCGAGCGAGTACGATGCGGCCGTATGCTGCCCGACTCGATTCGGTCGGACTCCCATTGAAGTCAATGGGAGCCGTTCGTACAACGCGTACACGGGCTCCCATTGACTGAATGGGTACGTCGCGAACAGGGGGGCCCCCTACAGTGGGTACTCGTCGGTGCGACTCGCACCGTACATGCATGTTTAGGGGGGACCCTTGGGTCCCCCCTGTGTGCGACTCGTGCGGCTACACGTGCAGGGGGGTCCGACACGGACCCCCGAAATCCGGCTCCGACAGCTCTTTGGAGCCGGACGCTACGAGTCGGTCGGGCTGTTCGAAGCGCGCATCGTACTTGCTCGGTCGGGTAACGTCTCCATTGCGTGGTGCAAGTCGTGTCCGTACGAGTCGGTTGGAACGGTTCGGACCCGGGAACGAGTTGGTCGGCGATTTCGCGTACGCTCGCATCGTACTTGCTTGCGCGGACGACCGTACGAATCGGTCGGAAACTAGGCCTCCGAATCGGATCCGGTTAAGCCGAATCCGATTCGGTGCCCTACCGGCCGAGATCGGAATCGGCCCCTAAGTCTAAGAAGTGAAGGCACAATACACAAAGGTCAAATAACTCAAGTCTATGCTGAATGGCTGGTGTAATCGCCGGATCACTGACATAATATCGAGTACAAAAATATCCCCGTACACAATTATCGACACATAAATATCGATGTCAAAAATATCGACATCCTATCTTTAAAATGTAAAGGTTAAAAATATCGAAAAAATATTGATGTAAAAAATATCGATGTACAAAATATCGTTTTTTTATTTATATAAAAAATAATGTTAAATAAATTAAATAAAAAAATTAACTTTAAAAACATTATTATTTAGATGTAATGTACATTTTAACAAATATAATAAATAAATGTAATAAAAAAATTTAAACATACATATATAAAATGCAATATATATATATATATATATATTTACTTTTAAAAAAACAATAAACTAAGATTCATAATTTATTTTAAAATGTTATATATATATATATATATAAATGTACAAATAAATATATATACCTATACATTTTTTTGCACATAAACTAAAGTGCAAAACTACTTGGTGTGTCGTCTTATCATTCCTCTTGTTGGATGATTGTTGTCTGCATATATATATCTATACATACACCTATAAGATAAAATATAATTTAAAAAAAAATTATCTTATAAATTAAAACATTAAAATATCTAATAAATTTTAAACTTACATTTTGGACTCCATTGAGTGCAACAGTAGGGAAACTGTTGGATAGCGTAGGGGTAAAAATGTATTATTCCCACTCCAGTGAGTGCAACAGTAGGGAAAGTGTTGGATAGTGAAAGGGAAAAAAATACTATTCCCACTCCAATTACTGCAACAGTAGGGAAAGTGTTGATTAGCGGAGGGGTAAAAATTACTATTCCCACTCCAGTGAGTGCAACAGTAGGGAAAGTGTTGGATAGCAAAGAGGTAAAAATTACTATTCCCACTTCAGTGAGTGCAACAGTAGGGAAAGTGTTGGATAGTGGACGGGTAAAAATTACTATTCCCACTCCAGTGAGTGCAACAGTAGCGAAAGTGTTGGATTGCGAAGGGGTAAAAATTACTATTCCCACTCCAGTGAGTGCAACAGTAGCGAAAGTGTTGGATTGCGAAGGGGTAAAAATTACTATTCCCACTCCAGTGAGTGCAACAGTAGGGAAAGTGTTGGATAGCGGAAGGGTAAAAATTACTATTCCCACTCCAGTGAGTGCAACAGTAGGGAAAGTGTTGGATAGCAGAGGGGTAAAAATTATTATTCCCACTCCAGTGAGTGCAACAGTAGGGAAAGTGTTGGATAGCGGAGAGGTAAAAATTACTATTCCCACTCCAGTGAGTGCAACAGTAGGGAAAGTGTTCGATACCGGACTAGTAAAAATTACTATTCCCACTCCAGTGAGTGCAACACTAGGGAAAGTGTTGGATAGCGGAGGGGAAAAATTACTATTCCCACTCCAGTGAGTGCAACAGTAGGGAAAGTGTTGGATAGCGGAGGGGTAAAAATTACTATTCCCACTCCAGTCAGTGCAACAGTAGGGAAAGTGTTCGATACCAGAGTAGTAAAAATTACTATTCCCACTCCAGTGAGTGCAACAGTAGGGAAAGTGTTGGATAGCGGATGGGAAAAAATTACTATTCCCATTCCAGTGAGTGCAACAGTAGGGAAAGTGTTGGATAGCGGAGGGGTAAAAATTACTATTCCCACTCCAGTGAGTGCAACAGTAGGGAAAGTGTTGGATAGCGGAGAGGTACAAATTACTAATCCCACTCCAGTGAGTGCAACAGTAGGGAAAATGTTGGATAGCGGAGCAGTACAAATTACTATTCCCACTGAATTCAAATCAAAATTAAAATAAAACAAAATATCAACTTCAATACAAAAGATGTTAAAAAACAAATAAAGAAAACATATATGAAAATATAATAAATGACAAAAGAAAGAAGCATATTATAATGTTAAAAAATGTAAAAATTACCTACAAAAAGTATTTTATCCAAATATTTTTTTTTACAAACAAATAACTATATTTAATAGAAATTAATTATAATAAAAAACATTAATTGTTACCTAAATTTAATATTTTTATTTCCTACCTTATAACACCACACAATTCACAACACACATCTAAATTTAAAAAAGTATACCTCCATAATTAACATAAATAATTATGAAACAAACAAATATTATTAATTATAAAACAAAATAAAACAGATAAAAATTAATTTACTCAGCAAAGTTATTCCTGTAAAACTAAAATCCACACACAAAGTAAAAATAAACAATGACTATAAATATTTATCAATTAATGAATCAATATTAATGAGCAACTTATTATTAATTAATGAACCCTAAAATACTTTCTACTCTCTATCCCAATAAACACCAAAAAAAATACCTAAAAATCATTACACAATTTACATAACTAATTTTACATTATTAAATTAATATCAATTAACAACAACTTATTAATTAATTCAAAATAATTTACTTCCCACCCTTTACCACTATACACCCGACAACTTACATCTCAAATTAATTACACATTTGCCATATTTAATGTTTATTTAATTAATAACAATTAATTAACAATTAATTATTAATTAATTATAAATACATTACTTCCCACCCTATTCCCCTATAAACCTCACCACCCATTCCTAATAAATGACACAATTAAGATAATTAATTACCAATTAATTACATTAATTAATTAATAATAATTAACAAGCAATTGATAAATAATTATTAATAAATTAATACCCACAATTAGCACTATAAATTATAAATTAAATAAACATTAATATCTAAAGAATATGAATACATTTATTAAAAATAAATTACTTCCCACCCTATTCCCCTATAAACCCACAACCCGCTCCTGCAAAAATGACACAGTTAATTACTAATAATTAACAACCAATTAATGAATAATCAATAATAAATTAATTACCACAATCAACATTATAAAACATAAATAAATATTAATAATTTAAAAATATTAATAATTGTATTATATTTAAATTACTTCCCACCCTATTCCCCTATAAACCCACAACCCGCTCCTAAAAAAACAAAATTAACATAATTACCAATTCATTAATAAATACAAATTAACAGCCAATTAATAATTAATTAATAATAAATGAATTCCCGCAATTTACACTATATAATCAAAATTAAATAAATACTAATAAATAAAAAATATTAATTAATTTATTATAATTAAATTACTTCCCACCCTATTCCCCTATAAACCGACAACCCGCTACAGAACTGCAAAACGCAAAATTGAATTAACATAAAATTAATAACTACTAAAAATTTAACACATACATTAAAAAACAAAAGCAATACTTATACTAAGATACATAACACTAATTTAAAAATCGATATTTGAAACAACTATATTTTTGAAAACGATATTACTAACTTCGATATTTTCAAAAACGATATTTCTTACCTTAAAGTCGATATTCTTTACAACGATATTCTTGCTGTCGATATTTCTGTATCACGATATTTCCAACTCGATATTAGTGTAGGTCGATATTTGCAACTCGATATTCTATCTGTGCACCGTAATCGCCGTAGCAACTTTTCGGAATTAGTTCAGGAGGCATGGGTCAAGAGGAGATCAAAACTTGATGGAATGAGAAGAGAAACTATTTCATGCCTTATCAATGGCCAAACACTGGTTATAGTTTAGGGAAGAGTTTGGCAAATTGAAGGTCAACATCTGGCAAAAGTTCTCAATATTATTGTGAAAGAATAAAGGTCATTGACATAATATTTGTGCAGTAGGAAAAAGTAGTCTTACTGTAGATTGCATTAGTTAGTTCTTTAGAAATATCACATATTGCTTTAGTAATGTTAGATGAGCTGGTAAGGTATTAGAAATAGGAACCACCAGCAGATAGAATGATATAGTAGTTGTTTCAGAGGAGACAATGATATTTATCTTTATCTCAAATATGTTCTGCATGTTTACTGAAGGTCTTGAGAGCATGATGCTGTACTGTATAAACCAAGGCTTGGAAGAACACGGCTGTATGTAAAAGAAATGCTTCTGAGGGGAATGACTATGGGACCCAGTCACAAACTGCATTTTGCCTTACATAAAGTAGTACTAGAAAGTACTACTCACGTACTACAAAATGCTATTCACAAACCTACATGTGGTAAACTCCAACTAAATTTTTTCTAGATGGAGAGTTCCACCAAGTTAGCAAGATCTCGGCACACAGAAACATACAGTAGTAAAAATGGTGGTAACTGGGGAAGTGGTGGGAACATAGGGAATATGTACAGCTTAAGGGGCGGGGTCAGCAAATTTAAAGAGCCATTTATGAGGGACATGCCAATACAAACAAAGAAAAGTGTAAGACCATTGCTACTCTAAAGCTACACTTCTAAAGCTACTACAACCCTGAAGATGTCAAAACAGGCTCAAATATAGGGGCCGATTCGATTCGGGCCGGAAAACGTACCGACCGACTCGGTAAGGGAATTTAGTCCGACCGACACGTACCGGCGCCGTCTGACCCGGGTAGTACGATGAAATGCATGTGAATCACGACCGACTCGTACGGAACACAAAACGAACGACCGACCCAGACGGAAACAAGCTATCCGGCCGGGAAACCACGCGAATCGAACCGACCGACACGCACCAGGAATGAACCCGAACTAAACGTACCCGCGAACTCCGACCCGCGCAGTACGATGCAATGCGTGCAAAACTAGACCGACTCGCACGGAGCTCAAGCCATACGACCGACACGCATACAAAAGCCAGCCGAAACAACACAAAACTCCGCGACCGACTCGTACGCCGCACATGAAACCTAGCTGAAACACAGCGGGAACAAGTCGGAGAAGATCGCACGAGACAACTGCAGCGTCCTACTCGGTCAGAAGAACGTCTCCTACATGCACAAAAAATACAAAGGAAAAAATACAAAAAAAAGGGCCAAACAAGCAATCACAAAGCCAATAAATACAGGGGGGGAAAAAAATGGAACAACGACACACCCCCAACTCCACCTATATAAAGGCCACAAATCCCTACCATGATCCTTTGCAAATTCCACTGACCTGCCAGCACAGAACACCATCAGACAGCAACCACAGACACACACACAACTCATCCATCACACAAGCCACATACCATTAGCACCTCAACAAATAGCACCCTCACACACACACCCAGCAAAACCTACACTCACCCACCCTCACTTGCACACACACATCAATCACCACCACCACCCATCACCATGCCCCCAAAGAAGAATCATAAGTTCCTAGATAGTGAATTGGAAGTCCTGGTAGACGAGATCCTCAGGGTAGAGCCACAGTTGTTTGGCACATTGGTCCAACAGACCCCCATGGCGCAGAAAACCAAGATGTGGGAGAGGATCGTCGACAGGGTCAACACACAATCACCAAGTTTGCGCACAAAGGAAGACATCCAGAACCGGTGGTATGGTGTGCGCAGGAGGGTCAGGGACCTACTGAAGAAGGATTACCTCCTGAGTCGGCACACCGGCAGTGGCCCTCCTGCCAAACCAGTATACCTCAGGCCCTGGGAGGAGAGGGTGCGGGCCATCCTACCACCAGTGAGCGTATATGGACTAACAAACATCCCAGAGCCTGGTGAGTACACAACTAATATACACAATATGGTGTGACAATACACACACATCACTGTCAAGGGGATAGTCAAACCATGCACCCTTAGCAAATCCACAGCAACCAAAAGATAATCATCCCAAGATGTAAATGCTAGTCAGACAAACACAATACCTGCCATCTCATAGTGATATGTAACTGTGTCATGACATGTACAAACCTAACAACAAATACAGCAAGGCAGTGGCACAAATATAACCAACAAACACAGTCAGATATTTTGCCACCACTAGAACACCACCTCACAGGAAGCTCACTGAAAGGAAGGAATTCTGTGTATGCTGGTGAAGTCAGTGTAGCCAATAGCATGATGGGAGTTGTAGTCACAGATATTGGTCACCCTCACAATTGGCCCATCAACACCACTCTGAACCATGCTCACATCACAGGGAGTGGAAAAGGACTGACAAGATGGCTGACACTGGGTACTGCTGTGGGGAGCACAAGGCCCTGCTGGGAACTGTGCACCAACCAACAGCAGGACACCACTGACTGACATCCTGAAAGCCAACTTGCACTCCCTGCAATGGAAGCACGTTCCATGGTGGGATATCTGGCTGGGTGGGAAGGAGGACTCACAGCACTGACCATAGTTACAAGCAGTTCTCCTCACACACCCCCTCAACACTAACTCCACATAACCCACCTGGGAGAATGCAATGCCTCACACTCTAATTGAAGATCCCACAAAGAACCACCACCCTGGGTTATACTGTGTGAAGCACAGGGACACTCTTGGGACTTGTAGCCAAACAACCGCCAGGACAACACTGTCAGCCATCCTGTCAGCACAGGCACACTACCCCACAGGGAAGCAGAGTCAAAAGGAAGTATGGGCATGCTGGGAAGGGGGGTGTAGGCAATAGCATGATGGGAGTGGTAGTCACAGCTCAACATCCCCCACCCACATGGCCCAGCAAGCTCACACTGAAGCATGCACACCTCACAGGGAGTGAAAAGCCACTTCAAAGATGTCTGACACTGGCCTCAGCTGTGGGGAGCACAAGGCCCTGCTGGGAACTGGGCTACAACCAACAGCAGGACACCACTGAATGACATCCTGAGAGTCAACCTGAACACACTGTAAGGGTGGCATGCTTCATGGTGGGATAACTGGGCTGGGGGAGAAGGAGGGCCGGATGTCCACCAAATACAACCAATGCTGGCCATGCACACACCTCAACATTCACATTGAAAAGCCTCAGGTTTGCAGGACAATGTGCTACACCAATATCAACCTCTTACTGTTACAACTTAGGACAATGCAATGTACAGGCCCGCATCCAGAGGTACAGTCACAACTGTCAGGTGTGTGAACCATTGATGCCTGTAGAAATATAACATACATTGTGTGTCTCTTCCAAAAACAGGTGATGATGGGGACACAGCAGCAGGCGAGGAGGAGTCCCTGTCCCAGGCTCCGGGGGACACTGAGCCCACTGGTGTGGAACAGCCTCTGCCCTCCTCGGATGGCGAAGACCTACCTGGCCCCTCCAGCGTGAGTCATCATGCAGCACCAGCAGGACCAACATCTGCACCCCCTGCACCCACTGCTCCAACAACTGCCAACACACAGACCACCCCCGCCAACACGGACAGACCAAGGACCACCAATGACAACAGCACAGGGACCCTGGCCCAACATCGAGCTACGGACAACGACCCCAGTAACAACCCCCAAGGGGGCCTAGGGTCACCTGGGCGTGCCACCGCAGGTCCCGCACGTGTCGCCAGGGGTGGTGGGAGGGTGGTAGGCAGAGGTCGCTGTTTGCAGAGGGGTCTGGACTGCATGATGACCCACAACTGGCACGCATTGCTGATGCGTACCAGAATAGCACCGGAGAGGTCAGCCAGGTAGTGGGGATCCTCAAGGACATCCAACAGCAGCAGGCTGCCCATCATGCCCGCTTGGACTCACACATGTCCCGTGTGGAGACACACATGTCTCGCATGGAGTCCAAGTGGGACACATGGCAAGAACTGACAGCGGTGCATAGGGACATATTGACATGGCTCCGCCAGAATAGCACCAACATGGCCACACCTCCCTGTGTGCCCACATCATCTGGTGCTGCAACAACTGCAACTGCCACAGGGAGGGAGGAGGACTCTGGCGGAGTGTCCCCTGCACCGCAGCAGCCTGCACGTGAGGGTCCGCCCCCAAAGAAGAGGGGTCGTCCGAGGAAGGAAAACTGAGAGGTTGATGGCCATGTACATCCCCTAGGAAGCCAACACCTGTTCTGGAAAGTCTCCTTTGTGTGCAAACTGTTCACCCTGTAGAATGCAACACAACTCTCCCACATGACATGGGGAGTTTAAGTTGGACTAATGTATCAGATGACTGTGGACTTCACTCAGGACATTTCTGCTACCAAGACTTCCAACTCATCTGGTAACTTCGGATCACAATCCCAATGTACAGCACCCACCATCCTGTGCACTATACTCACACATGTCTGTAAATAAAATCACTACTACACCATACTTGCCTCTGTTGTGATTCCAACGTGGTTACTGTCATGGGGATGATGATCTGCTAAATTACACTGTGTATGCTAACTGCTACAGCAAGTACAACACCGTCATGTGAGTCATGGTGACTCACATGACGGTGTTGTCTCTGTGTTGTGTGGGCTACACAACACAGAGACACCAGGGACATCGGACTCTTCGCCTACACTGATGTTGCCAGGAAATACTGTGGAATGCACAGACACCACACCTATTCAGAGTCTGTCAACTAGCCCACAGGTGCAGCAAGCAAATGTCAGTCAGATGTGTGACCACAGACAACGCACATCCCAAAGTGAAGCACAGGTTTATTACACATTTGCAACATGTTGTTTCCATTACAAATGCAAGGTAATCCCACGTGGCTGTGGCCACAAAGTCAAAAAGTGCAGAAGATAGAAAGTCCAGGGGTGTGTGGCACATCACCTGTAGGGAAACGACTGCTGCCACCCTGAAAGCGGAATCCTGGAGTCGGGGGATCCAAGTTGACCAAACAACTCTGTAAGCACCCTGTGAAGGACAGACATGACACACAGTCAAAACCACTGAAGAACAGCACAGAACTGCAATACTCATGCCTAATACATGTCACAAGATAACTACACAAAACCAAGTTAGCATGTCAACACTGTTGGGCAGTATAGACTACCTGCAAGGACACATCGCTGCACGCATCCAGTCAAGTAGCACATGGCCACACTCAAACAGCACCAGAGCACCACCCACACATATCATGCAAACTCAAATCATTGACATGACAACTCTCTGGATACTCACATTCAGCTGAAGAAGTTGGTGATGAGCTGTGTGCGGACATCACCATCATCATCATCACTGGCATCGTGGCCCATGCCAGGATCCTCCACAGGTGGCGGATGTTGGTCATCGTCATCCAGGATGAGAGGCAACTCCTTCCGCACTGCCAGGTTGTGTAGCATGCAGCAGACGATGACAATCTTGCACACCTTTGCTGGGGCATATGGGAGGGCCCCTCCTGTCTTGTCCAGGCAGCGGAAGCGGCTCTTCAGGAGACCAAAGGTCCACTCGATCACTCTCCTGGTCCGACCATGTGCCTCATTGTAGCGCATCTGGGCTGGTGTCACAGGGTTCCTGAGGGGTGTCAGCAACCACAGCATGTTGGGGTATCCGGAGTCACCTACAGACAGACAATTGCACATTAGCTGATTGGAAAAGTGGGCGGAATACAACATAGCAGAACACACACAATGGTACAAAGTCAGTACACACCGACAAGCCAGGCACGCTGGTTCTGCATCTGTGACATCATCCTCGGTATGCGACTACTCCTCATCACGTAGGCATCGTGTGCAGAACCGGGGAAACGGGCACACACATGTGTGATGGTCATATCTGCAAGACATACCACCAGAGCATTGATCGAATGGTAATGTTTACTGTTCCGGTATGCCTGCTCATGTGCCTGTGGTGGTACCAAAGCCACATGTGTCCCATCAATGGAGCCAATGACATGTGGCATCCTCCCCAGGGCATAGAAGTCACTCTTGACGTCAGTGAGTTGTTGACGTGTTGGGAAATAGATGTACTGGTTCAGGCATCTCAACATTGCCTCCAAAACATCGCGTAGCACACGGCTGAACATAGTCTGTGACATCCCACCAGCAGTCGCCACAGTGTGTTGAAAGGTACCGGTGGCAAAGAAGTGTAGGGCTGCCATCACCTTCACCTTGGGGGTCAGCGCTGTAGGGTACGGCCGGCCAGGTTGCAAATGTGGGGCCAAGCGCACTGCCAAATCCTCAATCAGCTGCCTGGTGAAGCGGTACCGTTGGATGCTGTCACGTTCCACCATCGTTGCCAGGTCAGGGAATGGTCTATGGAAAGCTGGAGCCCTGCAGTGCATAGGTGAAGAAAGAAAGATTGTCAGTCACCCCACATATGTGCCATTCACCATACTCAATTTCACATGATACATCATTACGAGACACAAGTACTTGATGGGCCTGATTCACAGAACTAACTTACGTCAAAAACGTAAACGTAAACGTAAACGTAAAGTTAGTACTTTTTAGGTATTCACAGAATACACTTACTCATTTTGGTATTCACAGAATAGTACTAACTTTACGTTTACGTTTACGTTTTTGACGTAAGTTAGTTCTGTGAATCAGGCCCAGTGGGCCTGATTCACAGAACTAACTTACGTCAAAACGTAAACGTAAACGTAAAGTTAGTACTATTCTGTGAATACCAATATGAGTAAGTGTATTCTGTGAATACCTAAAAAGTGCTAACTTTACGTTTACGTTTTTAACGTAAGTTAGTTCTGTGAATCAGGCCAGATGTGTGTGCCGTTCTGTTTGGACATATATGGCACCTACATGGACATCATCTAACATCTCAGTTCAACATGTGTTGACAACAGGTTCCAGGGTGTGCTATGGGAAACCATTAGGCTATGTCACAGTACCCATTTACTGCTGTCACGTGCCACACACACACCACAGTGACATGTCTGGACAGATGCGCCACATGCATCACAGCTCATTGACAGGTAGATTCCCAGGGACCCTGTCTTGCCACATGGACACTGGCATGACATGGCGCATCATGTACACTTCAGAAAAACAAACATGACTCCCACAGGTAGTGGCCCCTGTTGCCTCTGCAGGACAGACATGGACGTCTGTGACACACACACACACATCAAAGTCCATGCACAAACAACGTGGATGTGGAGACTGTCTCCCATTGTGCACATGGAGTCAGAGACATCAGAAACACAACATGCACACAGACTGTGGAGGGCCATCACTATTGTGGCAATGGGTCACCCTGTGACGTACATGCCTTCCCACATGTGAGCCTGGGGGTATGTGACATGTCATACACATACACAACCTGGAAATGTGACCATGCCACATGCTCCAAAATGAACAGTTGCACATCACAGTGGTCAGGTGCACAACACACAAAGGATCCTGTCCCCATGAACACGTGCACAGCCTGGGTGTGGCTGCCCCCAAGTGCCACCCCAAAAACCACATGATTACCCCCATACACAGAAAAGGTAATGCAGCCTTACATGCCTTAGATACAGTGTGGACTGGGTGTGGTGTTGTAGGTGTGCCCCATAGTCCCTGGAAAGTATATGTGGCTGGCATACGTTCACCAGTGACAAGCATGGTGACATATGCGTGTGACCTGTACAGGGACGTGTTGTACAGCAATGGACCGATCGGTGTGCCCGCACGGCCCATTGCATCTGTTGTGAGCGGGTACGCGTTGTACAGCAATGGACCGATCGGTGTGCCCGCACGGCCCATTGCATCTGTTGTGAGCGGGTACGCGTTGTATCCCGGAATACACGTTGTACAGCAATGGACCGATCGGTGTGCCCGCACGGCCCATTGCATCTGTTGTGAGCGGGTACGCGTTGTATCCCGGAATACGCGCTGTACAGCAATGGACCGATCGGTGTGCCCGCACGGCCCATTGCATCTGTTGTGAGCGGGTCGCGTTGTACAGCAATGGACCGATCGGTGTGCCCGCACGGCCCATTGCATCTGTTGTGAGCGGATACACGTTGTATCCCGGAATACGCGTTATACAGCAATGGACCGATCGGTGTGCCCGCACGGCCCATTGCATCTGTTGTGAGCGGGTACGCGTTGTACAGCAATGGACCGATCGGGGTGCCCGCACGGCCCATTGCATCTGTTGTGAGCGGGTACGTGTTGTATCCCGGAATACGCGTTGTACAGCAATGGACCGATCGGTGTGCCCGCACGGCCCATTGCATCTGTTGTGAGCGGGTACGCGTTGTACAGCAATGGACCGATCGGTGTGCCCGCACGGCCCATTGCATCTGTTGTGAGCGGGTACGCGTTGTACAGCAATGGACCGAGCGGTGTGCCCGCACGGCCCATTGCATCTGTTGTGAGCGGGTACGCGTTGTACAGCAATGGACCGATCGGTGTGCCCGCACGGCCCATTGCATCTGTTGTGAGCGGGTACGCGTTGTATCCCGGAATACGCATTGTACAGCAATGGACCGATCGGTGTGCCCGCACGGCCCATTGCATCTGTTGTGAGCGGGTACGCGTTGTACAGCAATGGACCGATCGGTGTGCCCTCACGGCCCATTGCATCTGTTGTGAGCGGGTACGCGTTGTGTCCCGGAATACGCGTTGTACAGCAATGGACCGAACGGTGCGCACGCATTGGCTGGGGCCTGGCATGGCAACGGACGCGTTTCGAAGCTTCAACGAGTCTGATGCAGTGAATTCAGTTGGCCAGCCACAACAATGTTGCAAATTCATGGGTGTCATGAAGTTGAAGTTTTGAAGGATGCTGTGGGCGTGTATTAGTGCTGCAATTCCATGGATTGGTCAGATTCAGAAGATGCAAACGACTTGGACCTATCACTTTGGACACATGGGACAGTATCTGCCTCTGTAGCACACATATAATGCTGGCTGTTCCCCTGAGGGCTCACTTGCCTGCACTACATGCTCCAGGATGACATCTGCCACCAACACTGCTGCTGTCTCTGCATCCTCTGACTACTGCAATGGCACGTACTGTGGAGAGAGCCCCAGCCTTCAGCCTTGAGGAGAACCAGGCCCTGCTGGACAACCTCCTTCCACAGTACAGCAAGCTGTATGGGACACCAGGGGAGCAGGTGAGTGTGCTGTCCACTGCCTTACTAATTGTGCATGTTGTCTGACTAGCAAGACTTCCAGTGTGCACACCACTGGCTAGCATGCTCACTGAGTAGTTCTCACCCCCAAAGTGTGTAGTCACATGCACTGAACAGGTACAGTGCAGTAACAGTGCATTCCAACAAGGTTTACTTCCCATGCAATGATACCATGTAGTAACTGCTGGCAAACTGTTCATAGCCATCGTTGCACTGCCTGTGTACATCATATGCCCCTGTGATTGAGACATGTATATCCGACTGTGTGATGCACGGATATGTTGCATGTGTAGTAATGGCCTTTTCACTTTGTCATCCTCACAGGTTGATGCCCACCGTAAGCAGGAAATCTGGCTGACCATCGCCCGGGCAGTAAGATCCGTGGGGGTCTACAAGCACCGGATCCGCAACTGCCAGAAGAGGTGGCAGGACCTTCATGGCTGGACCCGGAGGATCTCAAGGGTCCAGCTGAAGCTGTTGCCTCCTCGCAGGAGGGGCGGACACCGGATCCTGACCCCCCACATGCTCCAGATCCTGGCGGTGGTCTTCCCTGACCTGGATGGGCAGCTGAAGGACAGACAGCAGCAAGGAGGGGGTGAGTCCATGACTGCACTGTGAACTCTGTCTGACATGCTATGTGCCCTCCTCTGGCCTGGTTAAACTTCCACAGTACAGCAGTCTTGTGGTCCAGGACCCATGTCCCTCAATTGTGACATGCCCACTCCTCATCTGATATGCAGGTGTGGTCCTTACGGTCAGGAAATTGTGTCACTTGGGTACAGGGTCCTTGCATTTTGCTTTGCTCAAGGTGGGAGACAGCTTTTGTTCCCGTGACTTTGTGGTGGGCTTCATGGGTGGGTCGATTCTTCACACAATGCCTAAGTCGTGAAATGTAATCTGGGTGTAACTTTGATATGTGGTCCACTTGCTGATCTGAATCACCACATGTCCCTGGGGTATTTGGCACACCCCATGCTGCGGGTGGGAACAATGTTTGGGCCTCAGGAGTATGTATGTCAAGTGTGTCACACATGCTTAGCCACCTGCCTACTGTCCAGGGCTCATCCCTCTTACAGGTGGAGCTGGACAGTCATGCCTACTCCAGGGCATACAATACACTCTGTACTCCCACTTCCGTGTATCAGCTGACATGTTGTGATCAGTGAAATGTTCGCTCAGGTGTCTGCCTCTGTGTCATTGTGCTGTGGCTTCGTTGTCAGGACTACTGGTATGTTTATCGGTTAGGGCTCAGCATGCCATCTGAGATGTGACCATGAGAGACGATACTTCTGTGACTTATAGGTGTTTGATCACTTGACTGTGCACACAGGTGTATGCGACTGTGACTTTCAGGCAGCTGTTTTTCATTCACAGCACACTGTGAGGTGCTCAGGTTATGAGAGTTGTGTTTCATGCCTCCCATATGTCCAATTGGTATGACGTGGACAAATACGAGTTCAGATGATGTGGTTTGTGGGGGATGGACATGTGCACTTGTCAGTTACATAACTTGCATTCCCCATGTCCTAGGATTGTGACACAGTGCAGACTGTTGTTGGCTGGCTGCCATGGCCATGTGACTGGAGACAGTGATGTATGACTTTGCACGCATGCCTGTGTCATGGCATTAAACTTCCTAAGAGTGATCCTGCAGGGGAGTGACATGTGCAACATGCACCCCATTGTGGCATTGACTATCCGGACATGGGTGCATCATGGTGTCTGGTGCTGGTATGCATCACATGCATTTCTATTTAGACTCTGGCCATCCCTTTATCCGGACACCTGCACTGACTCTGTGGCAAGAGATGTGATGTGTGCATGTTCACATACTTCACCGTGTTCTCTGCAATGTCCAACAACTGTGTAGGTGGTGCATGTGTCCACACTGGGGTATTACCACCAGACAGGCACCAGACAGATGGGTTCAAGGGCAGGAGGGGTGTGAGTTCCATGGTTGACCATCAGACTGACAATTGGCTTCTCCGAATCTGTGTGAGGACTTTTGGCAATGTTCAACTAAGGATGCCAGGGCTTGCTCTGTAATGTGCTGTACTTACTGTGGTGTGTGCGGTCAGTGCAGGTGACTGATGTTTGTCTGTTTCCATAATTGTTTGCAGATACATCCACGGCCACAGGAGGGGACAGCTCCACGGACCAGGAGGAGCTGCAGAGCCAGACTGGGTCAGCAGCCGACGAGTGGTCGGAGGGACCCAGTGGCACGGAGGGCGAGGGGAGCCACACCGAGGAGTCCTCAGCACCATCCACCTCAGCTGAGGACCACAGCAGCTCGGAGGATGACTCCCTTGTGGAGGCGGGTGTCAGCAGCCACCACACCCCAGCTAGTCTGTCTGGCCCCACCACCACCACCACCACCGCCCTCCCATTGGCTCCCATTCCAGAGGTCCGTGGAGGCTCCCATGTTCGGGAGCGTGTCTCCTTCATGCCAGGCACCGCACCCTCTGCCCCTGTGTCCCCTGCTGCCCTGAGTGAGGAGTCTGTGTACCTACTTCGGCAGCTCCATGTAGGGCAGACAGCAATGCTGAGTGTCCTCCATGCACACACCACTCTGTTGACACAGCTGGTGTCATTCATGGAGGGCATCTCGACGGGTATGTCTGCCCTACAGAGGAGCAATAAGTCCATGGACTCCTCCCTGACGGCAGCAGTGTCCCTCCTCCAACAGTCCCTCACCCCTCCTACCTCTGCCCCATCCACACTTCCTGGCACCCTACCTGTCCAAAGCACATGCACACCTGCACAATCACCCAAACACACAGACACGAGCAGCACAGAATCACCCAAAACAAAGGCAAGACGTGCACACAAGCATCCTCAGGGGACTGATACCACACACACAGGGGATGGGGAACAGACACACACACAGGCATCCACAGTCACTCCGCAGTCCTCCAAATCCTCTCCCTCCAAGACCCCTTCCCTTGCCTCACCTGCAACCCCACCTACACAGCAGCTCTTCCTCTGTGACCTCGGCCTCTTCCCCTCCGATCCCGCTGATCCAGCATACCGGGGGAAGAGGAAGTCCACCCACACAGAGGGGAGTGCCCCTCACCCCCAAACACCCTCCCCAGGTGCAGGCAGACTGAGGACCCCATTCGAAAGTCCCCCGGACCAGGAAGGGCAAGACCCCACCACCACCACCACGCAGCTCCACCACACAGTCTCTCTCCTCCATCCCCCAGGCCACCACTCCACAGGTTCCACCGCCACACCCTGCCCCAGGATCCCCCACACACTGATACCGCATCCCCAAACTGCTTAGGCCCTCCCCCCTGCCACTTGCTCTTCCACCCCCAAACCAGATGCTCTGCCTGTTTGTGCCACTGGTGTGGAGACCGGGTCCCCCCCCTCTGTCCTGCCCACCTCATCTGCCCCCCCTTCCACTCCCTTGGAGTCATGCACTGCAGTGGAGTCCACAACCACCCCGGCTGACTCAGGCACTGCAGTGGGGACCCAGTCCACTCCATCTGACCGGCCCACTGCAGTGGTTGCAGCACCCACACCATCTGACTTGTGCCCTACAGTGGTGCCGGCCCCCCCTGAGTCAGACACCTCCACTGCAGTTGCCGGTGACACTCCTGCATCCACCACCCCTTCACTGCCTCCTTCTGGCATCCCCTGATCCTGTCCCTGCGGTGCCTGGCCTGCCCCTTGTATGCCCCTCCAAGGGGGATGTCCCCTGTCCGTACCAGTGCAGGCAAGCAATGGGTGACAAGTTGTCACATATCACCCTGTTGGGACTGGGTATTTGGACTGGCCATTGGCCTTAGTTTCTTTTGGACTTAAAATTTTAGTTTGACACTTGCTGAATAAAGCCTCTTTTTGTTTACTTGTGGTTTTTCTTTTGATGTACATGATGTAGATGAGTATCATTATGCATTTGCAGTTGTAATAGTGTTCAGATCAGGAAAATGAAGTGTTGCTGTGATGGACTCCATGTGGTCCATGGGATATGTGTCCTGATGTAGTCTGGATCTATAGCATCCTTTGCTGCAGTCTGAGGGTGTAATGTTCAGCATTTGACACAGGGATGTACGTTTTGCATTTGTAAATTAACATCTTTGTCTTACACTGATGCACATCTGGTGGGCTTACCACTGTTCAATGTTTCTATTTCCCTGACTGTGTGCCCATCTCCACTGGACATGCAGTTTAGCACATCAATGTTGAAGGACTCATCTGTGTATACAGTGCAACTTGCTTGACACGTGTTTTGGGTGTATGCAGATGACTGACGTGACACTCCCGTACCCAGGCTGATGTGAGCAGAGCCTTCAGTGTGTTGTAGTTGTTGACTCACTGACCGAGTGTTCTGCTGACATGTTTGAGTCGTGCACAGACATGGTTTGGCACAGCGGACCTTCCACAGGAGTGGAGTGCCCTCATGGCAGTGTGTAATCCCGTGACATTGCCTGGGCCCGTGTTGTGTGTTGTGTAAGCATGTCTGTGCGTGTTCCCTTCCCTTTTCCTACACAGGCTGTGTCCCTACGGATGTTCCTGTTTGTGATGCTTGCTGAGTTGTTCTGTGTTCATCCAGCATCTTGGACCTGGTTTCTCCGGGATGTGGGTGCATGGCAAACTAATGTTCATCAGGTTGTCATCCCTAGTTGTCTTTGTTGTCAGGGCTGGGGATGTGGGCAAACGCAGATAGGACACAGTCAGGATTCCCCTTGGCACTTGTTGGTTACACAAGTCATGTAATTTACAGTTTGTGGTAGCTTTCAGTGATTGTGACACGTTGTGTGTGTGACTGCTGCCACTCCTCAGGGTCAGAGCTGCAATGTTGGAAGTTGTCTACGTGTGTTCTTTGTGGGTCACCTTGGCTTCTTCATTGGTGTGTGACTATGGCCGGGATCCCATTGATTGGGGTGGATTTCACGTCATGCCCATGTACGGCGTACTGTGCAGTGTGTCAGACATTCACGAGTCTTGTTGACTGGCCATGTGTGATGGGTTTCTGCACCTTAGTTCCCACCACCACCCCTGGGATTATCATGGGTGCATGTGCAATGTCACCAGTCCATGTGAGCTTCACTGCTGCACATTGGTGGAGATCAAGGTGTGTGGTGTTGAGTGTGTGCAAATGTGAGTTGTTGCACGGCTAGACCCCTACCTCCATATTGGCCTTGGCTGGCAGGCCGTGCTGATTGATTTGTGCTTGTGTAGGTGTGATGGTAGTTTGTTGCTCAGGACACATGGCTGTGGTTCACAGTGTGAATGACATCTACCTCTGTCATCACAGTGGGATTATCATGCAGGCTAGTGTCACCACAATGTGGGGTCCCTGGGGGTAGTGCTGTGGTGGGTCTGTCTCTTGCTGTGTTAGTTGCTGTTCCTACAAGCTTGTGTGACATGTGTAATTTGGGCTCCCTCTCATCTAACAATGCCTGTTTGCCCACATAGGGAATCCGATCCATGAGTTACTTTTGTATGGCACTGTATACACATCTGTGTAATTGGAATTCAGGCCTCCTCATGTGTTGTGTGGTTGCCTGGGGACACTGGCACACACCCCCATCACCTGTTGTGTTTGATATGCAGTGTGAGTCTGCCTGTTTGTGTTTGTGCATTTGCACCACTGCATTGGCATATCTTGAGTGTGCCATTGGCTGTATGTTGTTTGGTGGCTTTCCCCTGCTGTCCCTGGGACTCCTAGGTCATCAGTCAGCACAATAATCATGGTTTGTATGTCCCATTGCTGCCATGGTATGGTATTTGCTCACCTGACATCTACAGTCTCCACAGGATATCTACATTTGTGTGTCCATTGGTGCAGATATGTGGGTCTGCATTATGATGGTCACTTCTGTCATTGTGTTATTTGTGAATGTTGACAATGTGAGCCCCCATGGGTGATGTTTGTATGCACATGGCCAAAACGATGTTTCATTGCCACTTCACTGTTTGCCTCACCCAATCTATGTTGCTATGGGACACAAGCACTACTATGCCACTGATGTGTTTGTTGTTGTGTGACCAGGAATCATCCATGCAGTTTGGCTTTGGCAGCTTTTACCATGACTACACTTACCTTTTGGTCACTGTGGGGATGGGGCTTTGGGCCCCATTGCCACACTGTTCAAAATGTGCTTCAGCTATGGACCCCACACTTACCTTTTGGTCACTGTGGTGATGGGGCTTTAGGCCCCATTGCCACACTGTTCAAAATTGCTTCAGCTATGGACCCCACACTTATCTTTTGGTCACTGTGGTGATGGGGCTTTAGGCCCCATTGCCACACTGTTCAAAATGTGCTTCAGCTATGGACCCCACACTTACCTTTTGGTCACTGTGGTGATGGGGCTTTAGGCCCCATTGCCACACTGTTCAAAATGTGCATCAGCTACGGACCCCACACTTACCTTTTGGTCACTGTGGTGATAGGGCTTTAGGTCCCATTGCCACACTGTTCAAAATGTGCATCAGCTATGGACCCCACACTTACCTTTTGGTCACTGTGGTGATGTGGCTTTAGGCCCCATTGCCACACTGTTCAAAATGTGCATCAGCTATGGACCCGACACTTACCTTTTGGTCAGTGTGGTGATGGGGCTTTAGGCCCCATTGCCACACTGTTCAAAATGTGCATCAGCTATGGACCCCACACTTACCTTTTGGTCACTGTGATGATGGGGCTTTAGGCCCCATTGCCACAATGTTCAGAATGTGCTTCAGCTATGGCCCCACACTTACCTTTTGGTCACTGTGGTGATGGGGTGTTCGACCCCATTGCCACAGTGGTCATGGTCGGCTTGCATTGTGGAGGCCACACACATTTATGTGTGACACATGTGATAGGGGGTCACATTGTATGTTGAATGTCATGTTCAGTGTTGTAGGCATTTGACACAGACTGCACACGCTTGTCATGGTGTTGGGGGGGATGTAATTTTCAGACATTCCTTATGTGGGAGTATGCTGGTTGTGTCATGCATTACCCGTCCTATGAGTAGGGGTGGTGGTAGTGGCAGGACATCCAGCCCCCTATGAGTAGGGGTGGTGTCAGTGGTAGGCATCATCCCCCTAAGGGTGGGGATGGTAGTAGTGACAGGCATCCAGGGCCCCCTGAGTAGGGGTGGTGGTAGTGGCAGGCATCCAGCCCCCTATGAGTAGGGGTGGTGGTAGTGGCAGGCATCTAGCCTCCCATGAGTAGGGGTGGTGGTCGTGGCAGGCATCCATCCCCCTAAGGATGGGGATGGTAGTAGTGACAGGCATCCAGGCCCCCATGAGTTGGGGTGGTGGTAGTGGCAGGCATCCAGCCCCCCTGAGTAGGGGTGGTGGTAGGGTGGTGTTAGTGGTAGGCATCCATCCCCCCATGAGTGGGGATGGTAGTAGTGACAGGCATCCAGGCCCCCCTGAGTAGGGGTGTTGGTAGTGGCAGGCATCCATCCCCCTAAGGGTGGGGATGGTAGTAGTGACAGGCATCCAGGCCCCCATGAGTTGGGGTGGTGGTAGTGGTAGGCATCCACCCCCCCCTGAATAGGGGTGGTGGTAGGGTGGTGTTAGTGGTAGGCATCCATCCCCCCATGAGTGGGGATGGTAGTAGTGACAGGCTTCCAGGCCCTCCTGAGTAGGGGTGGTGGTAGTGGCAGGCATCCATCCCCCTAAGGGTGGGGATGGTAGTAGTGACAGGCATCCAGCCCCCTTAAGTAGGGGTGGTGGTAGTGGTAGGCATCCATCCCCTAAGGGTGGGGATGGTAGTAGTGACAGGCATCCAGCCCCCTGAGTAGGGGTGGTGGTAGTGGCAGGCATCTAGCCCCCATGAGTAGGGGTGGTGGTAGGGTGGTGTTAGTGGTAGGCATCCAGCCCCCCTGAGTGGGGATGGTAGTAGTGATAGGCATCCAGGCCCCCTGAGTAGGGGTGTTGGTAGTGGCAGGCATCCAGCCTCCTATGAGTAGGGGTGGTGGTATTGGCAGGCATCTAGCCACCCATGAGTACGGGTGGTGGTAGTGGCAGGCATCCATCCCCCTAAGGGTGGGGATGGTAGTAGTGACAGGCATCCAGGCCCCCATGAGTAGGGGTGGTGGTAGTGGCAGGCATCCAGCCCCCCCTGAGTAGGGGAGGTGGTAGGGTGGTGTTAGTGGTAGGCATCCATCCCCCCATGAGTGGGGATGGTAGTAGTGACAGGCATCCAGGCCCCCTGAGTAGGGGTGGTGGTAGTGGCAGGCATCCATCCCCCTAAGGGTGGGGATGGTAGTTGTGACAGGCATCCAGGCCCCCATGAGTTGGGGTGGTGGTAGTGGCAGGCATCCAGCCCCCTGAGTAGGGGTGGTGGTAGGGTGGTGTTAGTGGTAGGCATCCATCCCCCATGAGTGGGGATGGTAGTAGTCACAGGCATCCAGGCCCCCTGAGTAGGGGTGGTGGTAGTGGCAGGCATCCATCCCCCTAAGGGTGGGGATGGTAGTAGTGACAGGCATCCAGCCCCCCTGAGTAGGGGTGGTGGTAGTGGCAGGCATCCATCCCCCTAATTGTGGGGATGGTAGTAGTGACAGGCATCCAGGCCCCCATGAGTTGGGGTGGTGGTAGTGACAGGCATCCAGCCCCCCCTGAGTAGGGGTGGTGGTAGGGTGGTGTTAGTGGTAGGCATCCATCCCCCATGAGTGGGGATGGTAGTAGTGACAGGCATCCAGGCCCCCTGAGTAGGGGTGGTGGTAGTGGCAGGCATCCATCCCCCTAAGGGTGGGGATGGTAGTAGTGACAGGCATCCAGCCCCCCCTGAGTAGGGGTGGTGGTAGTGGCAGGCATCCATCCCCCTAAGGGTGGGGATGGTAGTAGTGACAGGCATCCAGGCCCCCATGAGTTGGGGTGGTGGTAGTGGCAGGCATCCAGCCCCCCCTGAGTAGGGGTGGTGGTAGGGTGGTGTTAGTGGTAGGCATCCATCCCCCCATGAGTGGGGATGGTAGTAGTGACAGGCATCCAGGCCCCCCTGAGTAGGGGTGGTGGTAGTGGTAGGCATCCATCCCCCTAAGGGTGGGGATGGTAGTAGTGACAGGCATCCAGGACCCCCTGAGTAGGGTTGGTGGTAGTGGCAGGCATCCATCCCCTAAGGGTGGGGATGGTAGTAGTGACAGGCTTCCAGGCCCCCATGAGTTGGGGTTGTGGTAGTGGCAGGCATCCAGCCCCCCTGAGTAGGGGTGGTGGTAGGGTGGTGTTAGTGGTAGGCATCCATCCCCCATGAGTGGGGATGGTAGTAGTGACAGGCATCCAGGCCCCCTGAGTAGGGGTGGTGGTAGTGGTAGGCATCCATCCCCCTAAGGGTGGGGATGGTAGTAGTGACAGGCATCCAGGCCCCCTGAGTAGGGGTGGTGTTAGTGGTAGGCATCCAGCCCCCCCTGAGTGGGGATGATAGTAGTGACAGGCATCCAGGCCCCCCTGAGTAGGTGTGGTGGTAGTGGCAGGCATCTAGCCCCCCATGAGTAGGGGTGGTGGTAGGGTGGTGTTAGTGGTAGGCATCCAGCCCCCCCTGAGTGGGGATGGTAGTAGTGATAGGCATCCAGGCCCCCCTGAGTAGGGGTGTTGGTAGTGGCAGGCATCCAGCCTCCTATGAGTAGGGGTGGTGGTATTGGCAGGCATCTAGCCACCCATGAGTAGGGGTGGTGGTAGTGGCAGGCATCCATCCCCCTAAGGTTGGGGATGGTAGTAGTGACAGGCATCCAGGCCCCCATGAGTAGGGGTGGTGGTAGTGGCAGGCATCCAGCCCCCTGAGTAGGGGAGGTGGTAGGGTGGTGTTAGTGGTAGGCATCCATCCCCCATGAGTGGGGATGGTAGTAGTGACAGGCATCCAGGCCCCCTGAGTAGGGGTGGTGGTAGTGGCAGGCATCCATCCCCTAAGGGTGGGGATGGTAGTAGTGACAGGCATCCAGGCCCCCATGAGTTGGGGTGGTGGTAGTGGCAGGCATCCAGCCCCCTGAGTAGGGGTGGTGGTAGGGTGGTGTTAGTGGTAGGCATCCATCCCCCCATGAGTGGGGATGGTAGTAGTCACAGGCATCCAGGCCCCCTGAGTAGGGGTGGTGGTAGTGGCAGGCATCCATCCCCTAAGGGTGGGGATGGTAGTAGTGACAGGCATCCAGCCCCCTGAGTAGGGGTGGTGGTAGTGGCAGGCATCCATCCCCCTAAGGGTGGGGATGGTAGTAGTGACAGGCATCCAGGCCCCCATGAGTTGGGGTGGTGGTAGTGACAGGCATCCAGCCCCCCCTGAGTAGGGGTGGTGGTAGGGTGGTGTTAGTGGTAGGCATCCATCCCCCCATGAGTGGGGATGGTAGTAGTGACAGGCATCCAGGCCCCCCTGAGTAGGGGTGGTGGTAGTGGCAGGCATCCATCCCCTAAGGGTGGGGATGGTAGTAGTGACAGGCATCCAGCCCCCTGAGTAGGGGTGGTGGTAGTGGCAGGCATCCATCCCCCTAAGGGTGGGGATGGTAGTAGTGACAGGCATCCAGGCCCCCATGAGTTGGGGTGGTGGTAGTGGCAGGCATCCAGCCCCCCTGAGTAGGGGTGGTGGTAGGGTGGTGTTAGTGGTAGGCATCCATCCCCCATGAGTGGGGATGGTAGTAGTGACAGGCATCCAGGCCCCCTGAGTAGGGGTGGTGGTAGTGGTAGGCATCCATCCCCTAAGGGTGGGGATGGTAGTAGTGACAGGCATCTAGCCCCCCCTGAGTAGGGTTGGTGGTAGTGGCAGGCATCCATCCCCCTAAGGGTGGGGATGGTAGTAGTGACAGGCTTCCAGGCCCCCATGAGTTGGGGTTGTGGTAGTGGCAGGCATCCAGCCCCCCCTGAGTAGGGGTGGTGGTAGGGTGGTGTTAGTGGTAGGCATCCATCCCCCCATGAGTGGGGATGGTAGTAGTGACAGGCATCCAGGCCCCCCTGAGTAGGGGTGGTGGTAGTGGTAGGCATCCATCCCCCTAAGGGTGGGGATGGTAGTAGTGACAGGCATCCAGGCCCCCCTGAGTAGGGGTGGTGTTAGTGGTAGGCATCCAGCCCCCCCTGAGTGGGGATGATAGTAGTGACAGGCATCCAGGCCCCCCTGAGTAGGGGTGGTGGTAGTGGCAGGCATCCAGCCTCCTATGAGTAGGGGTGGTGGTAGTGGCAGGCATCTAGCCACCCATGAGTAGGGGTGGTGGTAGTGGCAGGCATCCATTCCCCTAAGGGTGGGGATGGTAGTAGTGACAGGCATCCAGGCCCCCATGAGTAGGGGTGGTGGTAGTGGCAGGCATCCAGCCCCCCCTGAGTAGGGGTGGTGGTAGGGTGGTGTTAGTGGTAGGTATCCATCCCCCCATGAGTGGGGATGGTAGTAGTGACAGGCATCCAGGCCCCCCTGAGTAGGGGTGGTGGTAGTGGCAGGCATCCATCCCCCTAAGGGTGGGGATGGTAGTAGTGACAGGCATCCAGCCCCACCTGAGTAGGGGTGGTGGTAGTGGTAGGCATCCATCCCCCTAAGGGTGGGGATGGTAGTAGTGACAGGCATCCAGGCCCCCCTGAGTAGGGGTGGTGGTAGTGGCAGGCATCTAGCCCCCCATGAGTAGGGGTGGTGGTAGGGTGGTGTTAGTGGTAGGCATCCATCCCCCTATGGGTGTGTATGGCATTGGTGATGGCCATCCCACCCCTATGGTTCTGCTGTTGCTAGTGTACGTCATTTGTGCATCCCTATGTGTGTGTGACATATTTCGGGTACGTGTCGTTTGTTTGTGTTGTTGATGTTTGACTTACCGTCTGCGCCGTACGCGTCCGTGCCGGTCCCGGTAAGAGATGTTGAGTATAGGTAGGACCTGCGCGATGGGATTCATGCTTGGGTCGTCTCGTTCGGGTTTCGCGTGTCTTCGACTCGTACTCGTCGCTGGCTTGTTCGTCTCGTAGCCGTGGATCTTCTTGTGGCGCGAATCGGAGCTTATGTACGGCTCTCCCGGATGCTCAAACGTGCCGGACGTAGCGACGGGTTCGGCGCGTACGGAAGGCGCATCGTACTCGTCCGGCCGGAAGGTGCTGTGTATTTGCTTCCGTGCGACTCGAATCAGCGTTTACGGATCCGGCTCGGGCGGGGAACAGGAGCTGAAATGGGTGAGTACGGCTCGCTCGGAATCTGGGCTGTTATGTGCATCGTACTTGTTCGTTCGGACGAGTGTTCGAATCGGTCGGGAAACACACGTTCGGCTTGTATTTTTTCCGGACGAATACTGTTAGGTGCGCTTCCGGCCGAGATCGGAATCGACCCCATAGTCTCCAACACAACCTAGGAGTAAGTCACCACACATGGCCAATTACAGGTAAATAAAGGTAAGTAAATAAACTAACATCCCTGAGGAACTAATGCTAAATAGATTAAATTACTTAAAATGGTATATCTATTACACAGTGGCAGTCACCACTGGGTAGTGATAGTTAGGTCAAAGTTTCTATGGGGTGAACTTTTTTTCCGCTAATAGCATTGGTGTCATTGGACAAATCTGCACAAAACTTTCCAAAAGAAGTTCATCCTCCTCAGTTCCTTCCTCAAAAATTTGGCATCAATCCATCAAGTGGGGGCCAAGAAAAAAGGGATAAGGAAACATTGATTTACCATGTTAATTCCCTTTGGATAATTTTTCTCTGATATAGTAAAAAGCATCAAAACAGAATGACACCAAATTTGGCAAAAAGTTAGAGCTATGGTCAGAAAGCATGCCTTTTGTGATTTGGTGTAAATCATTCAGTTGTTTTTGAGAATATTGCATTTAAAGATGTGCTTGATGTGGGCTTGAAGGGCTTAAAAGGTTTGGTATATCTGGACAGTGGTACAGCAGGAGTCTTGTAGAACTGAACATTTAAAAAACAGGCTCCTCTGATTGACCGAGGAAAATTTTTTCACATTGACCATTTCAGTAGATCCAGCGGCCCTTTTGAGTGATGATTGGCTGGCCGCTACTTGGATGAAAATATTGTGGCCACCTTTACAGGACTCAGGACTCAGTCTCTGTGTCCTGAAAATATTTTTAAGAAAATGTATAAGGCAGGCATGATAGATACATCCTGATTGCCTGCACTCTTTGGGCAGAAAACCAGAGGGACCCCCGCAGTGGCAAAATGTTTCAAAAACAAATCTGTACCACTGGTCCTCCCTGGGAGCTGCCAATCAAGCTTCACACACAAGGTATCACAAGGTTCCTCCGAGTGGCTTCCATGGTACTGCGGTACCATGGGGGTGAAGCTTGAATGCCAGTGCTATGGAAGCACCATAGTACTGGTGAAATAGTAAAAATAAACTAAAAAACATTACGTGGTTTGGGTGTTTGTGTGGGGTTGTGCCAAAGGCCCTGTGCAGCGGGGAGTAGGACACCCACATCGTGTTTGTTCACACGGCCTGTTATCAGGCCAGGCCCAATGGCCAACCATGTGCTGTGCACGGTTGAAGGGTGTGTGCCGCAGGGTGTTGGCTACCCATGGGGCATTATGCGCAGAGCCTGACTGGAGGCTGAAACCCATGCACAGTAGGAAAGTGTGAGAGTTTGGACAGAGTTAAAAAATTTGAAATAAACCTACCTGTACTTGATCGCACACCAGCTGCCCTGCTTCGCCTGAACCTTTGAGTAAACACAGGACAGCATCAGGGAAAAGAAAAGCAAACAATGAACAGCAAGGCAGAACACAGACAGGAAATTAGGAGGGGTCCCCAACATTAAAGAAGGACTTCTTGTCCTGATAGAAAAAGAAGAGGAGGAAACAACGAGAGGACTCCCTTTGAGGAGGAAGAAAGAATGTAGAGGAGTCACCAGACCAGCAAGGTATCTACTGGAGTAAGGGAAACACTGAAGCTGATGCCAAGGAAGGTGCAGAGGAGGATGCCAATCCCAAAGCTGAGGAGGAAGTAGGAGAAGATGCTGATGCTGAGAAGGATACTAAGGAAGACTTCTGGACTGAAGAATAGCAGACTTCACCAGCTACAATGATTGCGCTCCTACCCACCGAAATCCAGGAGGATTCTTAATTAAATCTTAAAGATTCCCTCTTTCCCAACTGAGTAATAAGGAGCAGAGTCAAAAGAGACCACCTTAATGAATGCTATCATAATTGGGACCTTGAGTCCAGTGGAGTAGAGCTTGGCCACATGGTCATATTACCAAAGACCATAAAATCTGCGGTCTTGACAACAAGTTGAGAGGGACTTTTGGACAATTAGTCCACGAATCTATGATGACATTTGTTCACTTTATTAACCTTATTATCTAGGTTTATCTTGAGGCATGATAGAGAGAAGCAGGGGTAGAAGATCAATGAGAACTCATATTTGCCCAGAACCTTAGAGATAAAAGAAAGAACCTAAGTTTTCTAGTCCCTTTGAATACTTACTTGACAAATTGACAACTTGTCTCCTTTTTTCCGAGTTGTGCTGTTGGCTGGTGGGGCTCATGGATGTCATCTAGAGGAGCAGAAGGACAGAAAAAAACAAAAGTGAAGGGGAAGACATGAAGAAGAAACCCAAAGAACAAATTGCTAAATACTTTAATCCTGTTAAATGCAATTTTGCTGTGACATGCCAGAAATAAAACATCTATGTTGAGAGCCAGGCCTTAGCTTGCTAAAGATCCGTTCAAACATACTCGTCCACAGAGAGTTGGAGAATATGACAAAAACCACAGCAATTTACTGAAAAAAACAAAGTTTAATGTGATGTTACTGTTAGGTTTGGTAATAACATTTTAACTTAGTTAAAAAAAAGCCCTAGAAATTCACTGAAAAAGAAATTCAATTTGTGTTACATTTAGGTATTGATATAGGTTAAAAACTAATGAATAAAATCTAAAAATCATTGAAATTCACTGGTTATAATGTAGTGAGCTCTCTATAGCTTGTGTCTCCACCATGCAGTGGTTATGACCTCACATATCACATCGTTCATGATATGCTATAGCACATCATTGACAACATCACTGATGACATCTCTAATGACATTATTAAAGACATCACTGATTACATCATACAATCATTGTAACAATCCTCCCATAGGGGTTGTGGCCTTACAGAAATTCAATACACTACATCTGTGGACAATTCATCTTAATGGTATTGCCCATATATATATATATATATTACACTTCCTAGATGCCCTCGGTAGTAGAGGAGTGTCTCTTCACATCCGGTGCTGTTTTCACCCTTTTACAGGGCTCAGTAAGTTAATATTGCTTCAAACTGTGGCTTCAGATTAAGCCATCCATGTTAGTAAGCACACTGGAAAGAGTAACTTTCCTGGGCAATCCACCGCAATCCTGGACACAGGCCAAAATTATCGTTTTTCTTAAAAAACATAAATCACCATTAGAACCCGGCTCTTATCGCCCCATTACGTTGATCAATGCTGACAGTAAAATCTATTCTAAAATTCTTGCTACTCGTTTAGCAGCTGTTATTCATAAGGTTGTTTCACCTCGCCAACATGGTTTTATACCAGGACGTGGCACGATTGATCACATTAGAAGAGTTATTTCATTATTTGACGCCAACCGGCGAGCCAACAGCACTTATATTGCTGGATGCTGAAAAAGCCTTTGATAGGGTCTCCTGGTTTTATCTCTGGGAGACCCTGTCAAGGAGTCGGAATAGGTAAAAAGCTAACACTTGCTTTTAAGATGCTTTATTTCCATCCCAGTGCGAAACTCTTCATAAATGGTGCTTTTACGGACTCATTTGAAATAACTAGGGGTACCCGGCAGGGTTGCCCGAGCTCTCCGTTGCTGTTTGCTCTGTATATAGACCCCTTTCTGCGACAATTGGAAAATAATGGGAGTATTAGATCTATCGCATCTAGGGGTGGGAAAACCAAAACTTTGGCTTACGCTGACGATATTGTGATAGTTACCCCTGATCCTGAAGCAGCTATAGTTGAGCTAGAAGCGGCGGCGGTGAGATTTGGGCAACTCTCGGGGTATTCTCTTAATAGTACTAAAACTCAAATAGTCTGTAATAATGTTAATATGGTTAACAACATTAGTCAAGTTGAAAAAGCTACATACCTTGGAGTGGATATTCTAGCTAACGTCGATAAAATTGTTGATGATAATATTAACCCTCTGATCGCTAAAACAAAAATTGAATTAATGAGGCTACACAACTTACACTTATCAATCATCGGCAGATGTAATATAATTAAAATGATTTTTTTCCCAAATTTTTGTATTTCTTAAGGGCAATTCCTCTAGAATTTTCCACTATCTGTTTGAAAAAAATTGAAGATCTATTTTCTCGCTTTATCTGGGCATATGAAAAGCCTAGGAGAGCATATACATTTTTATCTTTATCAAGAAGCAGGGAGGGCTGGCTTTACCAAATATAAGATTATATTATTGGGCCACTACCTTATTATCTAATATAACTTTGATCTCGGAACAACCAAAAGTTAGCAATATGGAGGAAATACCAACACCTATAGAACTCATAATGGGCAAAGACGCATGGGGTTGGCTTTGGAGGTATGTGAACGATAGTCATTACAAGAAGGTTCGTTTTAAATCATTAATAGGCGGGTATAGGATCATGAGACTGACCCGGAAATTGTTAGGGCTGGGTCGCTTGAGTCATTACACACGGATCAGTAATAATCCTAATTTGCCGGAAATCTTTAAAGGCCCTATTATTAAAAGATGGTGTGATGTCGGACTATCTAAACTCGGCGATTTCTACTCTTTAACCGATATAGTCAGCTTTGACAATCTTAAAGAGACATATAATTTAGACTGGAGAGATTTTTATAAATATCTTCAAATCCGAGATTTTCTATCTAAAAAAGGAGGAGGCCCAAGTGGTTTTACTAATAACTTTATGATAGAAAGATTAAGAAGAAATGGATTGCTCTCTATCAGGGATGTGTATAGCTTTTTTAACTCATTAATGCCAGATGATATGGAGGCACGAGCAGCAAAATGGAAAATAGAAATAGGCATACAGGAAAACTTATTTTTCATTCAGCTAAACTGGCGCAGAAAGTCTTAATTCCAGCTCGGCTTCAGGCACAATATTACAAATCCTGCTTCTCACTTTATTATACTCCCAAAAAATTCTAAGTGGGGGACGGGTAAAGGAACTCTGTGTCCTAGATGTGCATTATATCAGGCGGATTTAGATCATATGTTTTGCTCGTGTAATTCATTAATTAGTTTGAAGCAGGAAATCTCTAATTTTTTTAAAGAAGTATTAGGGGTCGGCTATCTTCTCTCCTCGTCTCTGATTGGACTTGGTGTAGACTCACAAATACAAGGACAGCAAGGAGAAGAACTTATGATCATCGGTATGGCGATACTACGATTATGCCTGGCCTCGGCGTGGCTGGACCCAAACCCCCCTGTTTATCATCAATGGTTTTCTCGGTTGCTGGCAAATTATAATTTTGAGAGGGCTATATATGCAAAAAGGGGAGTGCGGGCCAGATCCAAAGGTTTAAAAATCTGGGCACCACTAACTACATGGCTTGAGAAATCATTAGCTAAATGAATGAGTCCAACTCCTTATGGGTGGGATGGGAGGGGTGAAGAGCTGAAGGGGTGGGGGGAGGGTGGATTAAAAGGATAAAATGTGCATAATAATTCTTATATTTTATCTCTCTTTTCATTTTTTCTTTTTTTGATATATGTGATTATTTCTTGACAATGATTTGCAATGATTGTTTGTATATAAATGAGTGTTTATTACGCACAAATAAAAAATATTAAAAAAAAAAAAAAAAGGAAAGAGTAACTTTGGGGACTATTAGAATGGCGGGTGGACCTGAGTCCGCCCGCCATCCTCGCGGTGCAGGGACCAGCCGCCAGACGTGCGGCGGTCCCGCACCGCTGATTAGCATGCGACCGCCACCCTGGCGGTCGCATTCCGCAATTTTGACATTGCGGCGGGTGCTGCTTAAAGCAGCACCCGCTGCAATGCCAAATTACCATGTTGGCAGGCACCGTGCGGTGCCTGCCACCTTGTGCATGGCAATGTAGGGGGTACCATAGGTACCCCCCAAGTGCAGCCCCCCACCCCCCGGGGGCCCGCAACGGGTCCCCGAAATGATTCCCCGCTAGCCTTTCCATGGCGGCCTCGCTGCCATGGAAAGGCCTTAAAAACCATACATCCTAATATGGATGGCGGTGCCTGGTAGGCCCCGCCACCATATTAGGCCCCAGCTCCGCCCGGCCGGCAATCGGAACGATTGCCGACCGGCGGAAAAGTGGCGGACGCACTTTGCCATTATAATATGGCGGGGGTAAATCGGGTGTAGATGGCGGGTGGATTGTCACCGCCTGTCTGGCGATGGCAATCCGCCCGCCATCCTAATCACCCCCTTTGTATTTAATTTCAACACGAAATTGCCTCCTCGTACACCCAATGATACGTTTTGGTCCAATTGACTTTTGTCTGATCTAGTGTGTATGTGTCAGGTGCCATGGTGATGGCACGACGGCATCTACAACTCAATCTCTTTGTAAAATCTTTAAATATATTTTTTTATTGGTCGTATGGACCCTTGTTAGTCGACTTGAAGTGCTGTAAGGGAGTAAACATTAGAATTATAGTTCTAATTTTGTGATGCCAATGTGATCAAGAATCAATGATTTTGATTAAATGAGTTTGTTTTAGCATATGAATCCACCCAGTATATATGCAGAGCAAAAATAGGCTCACCAAATACAGCAATATAGTTTGAAGGGTAAAATATGGCATCGAGGTAAATCGTAAAAAAATTAGATACAAAATGGTAATGGCCACAACACAAATAAAGCAGATTGACGCAATAAAGTGTTCTGTAAAGAAAATTCCCTTTTGTAGTATAGACATAGATTAAGGACAGGATTAGCTAGCAGAAATTTCCATCTGGGGAGCATCGAAGGTGTTAACAAAAGATGGAACTTCTGTAGAAGTTCAGTGAAATAAGAGAAGTGTTCAGCATGAAGCCTCACACTCAGGGAAAGCCTAGCAAATAGAGATCTGTTCCCTCTCAGAGTCAAGGGAAAGTCTGCCTAACTAGCTATGGAAACACTCCATGCAGTTAACAAAAAGATAGTGATAAGTATTAAAACTAACTCAGAGATACCATAACTGCATGGATCCCAACACATTTATGTTTGTTATGTCCTCCCCTCCCTTTGCTCCATCCCAGGCATTGGTCTGTGCAGGGATGTCATAGCAGCCCCATGATGAAGCATGCTACTATCTAGTGGGTGTGGGCAGTCTTTTAAAACCTCACGTTTTCCCAAGATCACAAAAGAGACAGGTGATACCTTTCGACCAACTATCTCTCCCTCCTTTTCCTATTTTTGTGGTTACAGTATGAAGATTCTAGGGAGGATGGAAAAAGAATAGTACCTCTCACCCCTTCTTTTTGTGTGTGGATAGGTAAAAAATAAGACATGTGCCTTAACTGTGTGGCATGTCCTGGTAGTGACAAACAGCCTATTTGGTTTTTCACTGCTGTGAGGCTGCCCTCTCATAGGTTTGCATTGGGGATTCCTTAATATGTGCTTCAGTGGTAATTTCTGAAATGAAAGGGGTAGAGTTGCCATGTTTGGTATGTTTGGAATAGTAGTAATAAATCCTGCTTATTGGTGAAAGCGGATTTGTTATTACTATTTTATTAATGCTGTTATTATAAGTAGGCATTTCTGTGTGCCTATGACTTTTTGTGCCCTGCCTGGATGTGTATACAACATCTGGTTTAGACTGACAGGCGAAGGGGATGTGCATTCACTCCAGACAGTCACAAGGGGCGTTGAGATGTGTCCTGCCTTTTCTGGGTGACACAACGCTGTGCTGAATTGACAGTGGCTGCATTTAGAGTGGTGGGAGGAGTTGCACCTGCACCTGAATGGGGCTGTGCCTGACTTTCACAATGCTGTCTAAGCCCCCCTCTAGAATGTCTGGGGTCAGGGCTTGGGATGTGAATAGGGGTGTTGCTCACTTCTGAAAAGTGTGTGAAGTTCCCCCAGAATAAAGAGTTTGGCACTATAAGTAAAAGGGCTTTGACCCCATGATTGGACACACTGTGTGGGACTTGGAACAAGATGCTACTGGCACTATAGAATGAACCCCTGCCAGAAGGACTGCTGAGCTGCTAGGGGACTCACTGTATTACTCATCTGAGTATTGCCCTGCTGCTGGCCTGCTCTTTGGTTCTGGACTTCCTAGGCACTGCTGGACTGCCAGGAGGGACTACCCTTAATTGCCCCAAGGTGCTGGCCTCTTTGTTTACTGCTGCCTGCCTTGTGGTGGCCCTACCAGTGTTCTCCAAGGGGGCCCAGCACATATTGAGTGATGTATGCTGCCCTAACCCCTGCAACTATAGCGAGTGGTAAAGTGCTGCTCTGCGTCCTGGCGTATGAGAGTAGTGCCTGCGGAGCACTGTGCTTTGTTTGCAGAGCCCATGGTGTGGGCTCGTTCTACCGTAAAGCGCATGGTGAGCAAGTTCACTTGCCACAAACAATAGTCTGGTGACTGGCGCCTGTTGGGCACATGACAGGAGGCAGAGCGAGCAGGTGTTAATCCCTACTATGGCTGAGGGACTGAATGCAGCACTTCGTACTGAGCCCCCCTCCCGGCCCTGCTGTGGTGACCTTCCTGCTACCCGATGACATCGGATCCCGGCCCAGGAGCAGACACCAAGCCCGGGGCTTTGCTCGGAGGATCGTAGCCCCTCCACTACAGATTGCGGGGGATACAAGGCTGCCGACAGAGTGAAGGGCTGAAGTACTCTGTGGCATGTAGCTGCTTTGAACGCCCGCAGCCTGTCTTGGCGGGTCATAGCCCCTCCTCTACTGGTTGCGGGGGATACAAGGCTTCCTGCAGCCTGAAGGGCAGAAGTTCTCTGCCGCATGCATTGTCCTTGAGTCTCCCTGCACACGGGGGACTCCGTTATATTTCTCCACCCTGGGCTATGAGGTGTGCCCCCCCCAGTGCTGAAACACGCCTGGAGGCATTGCTTATTCCCCAGACGGGAGCAAACCTCTGCGGGGGTCCTGATCCCGCCGCCTGAAACTTTACCGCACTCCCTGGCATAGGAGTGCCGGGGTAGCGAGGCCTGTGTGGGCCTAGAGCTACTGATATGCCTATGGTGAGGCATTTCATTTTTGTTTGGTACCGTATTACACATAAGGGGAGCACAAGAGTTCTTGTGCCTCGTGATTTCTGGGCTTACAGTGGAAGATTGTTTTCTGGTGACATATGATAATTCCTATGTCTTGGCGTAATCTGAGCTACGTTCTCGCACTCATGCACTGATCCATGGGTTTTCACCCAGGGATGTTAATGCTGTATTTCATGCCCTGAATATGATTTATGTGTGACCTAAATTGTATTTTATGTACGTGTGCATAAGTGGCCACATTTTATGCACTATATGTTATGTCAGGAGCTGCACGATAATTCACAGTGTTGGTGGTTTTATAACGTGTGCAATCTATGAGTATTTTAACCTATTGCACTATCTATGCTAGTAGGAGCATTGCCTAGTGGCAAAGTGATTTTAAGAACTATGTGACATCATGAAAATTGCCTAGTTGGCAAGGAGTATGTGATTATGGTCTGAAGTGTTTTATGTACAATACAAAGGATATTTTATATAACCTTGTATGGAGTCTCTTTTTGTGGTGTGCCTAGTGTGTCACTGGTGTGTGTGTGTGTTGCGCAAATGCTTTACACATTGCCTCCGGGATAAGCCTGACTGCTCTGGTGGACAGGAGGGAAGAAAGGGAGCACCAGCTGGCATTGGGAAGGCGAAATTGGAGGATGCCAAGAAGCTAACACAGCTGATTGTGGAGGAGAGAAAGGCTGATGTGGAGAGAGCCTTAGTTCAGGAGAGGATGGCGGAGGCAGAGAGGGCCTTCGCCGGAGAGAAACTAGTTCTTGAGAATAGATTGTCCCCTGAGCGTAGTTTCAGTGTTCTGGACTCACCAGTGAGGGTGGAGTCCAGTGGTGGCAGCAATGTTGTGTCCAGTGTAAAAACTTCCACTCCCTGATCCCAGAGCATGGTACCTAGTTCCCAGTAAGAAGGTGTCACACCTGAAAGGTATTGGTTGAGGTTCAGGGGCAGTAGAAAACTGACTCACCAGTTTTGGGTGGAGTTTGTGGAAGATTGTTGTAATGCACTGGAGGGTTGGGTGAAGGGTAGCACAGCAAACAATTTTGAAGGGCTGTTCAATCTGATTGTGAGACAGGACACATTCCGTTGTTGTTTTCCAGGGCTATGCCAACACCTGTTGGAGTGTAAGTTCTCTGATCCCAGTGAACTTGCACAGGAGGCAGACCTCTGGGTGAGAGCCAGAGGGTCTAGAAAGGCATTTGAGAGTGATCCTAAAGGGAGGGGCTCTGTGTTTTCCCAACCGAGGGTGGAGGGAAATGTTCATGGTAGCTCAGATAGGTCCCAGTGTTGTGGGATGGGTAGAGGGTCCCATGTCCCTTCTCAGGTGAGGAGGAGGGGTGGGGGTGGGCGGAGTCCCTGGTTGCCCAAAGCCCAGTCCCATAGCCTGGTTGGTTCCATGAATGAATGCCAGGAGGGGGTTGAGTCTGTACTAGAAGGCCATCCGCTGAGGGGGATCCCTAGTGTCAGGAGAACTTGGGGTGTGACTGTCACCAGCGTCCCACCAGTTCTGGTGTCTGACAGCACCACTCCTAAGTGGAGAGTGCGGAAGCCCAGATGGAGGGGTGAGAGAGAGAGGCAGTCCCCAGGGGGAGAACCAGCTTTTTAGTTTTTTAGTTTTATATAGCGTGAACTAGACCTGAGACATCGGGTATCAGAGTGCTTTACATGAGCACCAGTTTTGTTACAGATGGACACATTCATGTTTGTTAGGCACGGGGAGATTAAGTGATTTGCCCAGAATCACAGGATGTTGAGCGTCATTGTTGAGACTCGAACCCGGTTCCCCAGCTTCGAGGTCGACCGGTCTATCCGTAAGGCTACATCCCTAGCCCCTGACCAGTGGTTCAGGGGCTAGCTCTGAGGGTAGAGCTCCCCAGGAATGACCCTGGTGACACCGCTTCTGGTTTGGGGGATCTTCGCGCACTGTCAGATGGGCAGGGGTTGGGAGATCAGCACCAGGCAGACTGTCATGCAACACATGAGTTATTGTTACCCTTGAGGGGGGCAGAAAGCCCAATAGAAACCAGGGATTTTTTATGCCAGTTTCAATTAGGGGTGGGGGCTGCCCAAAATGGGCATGCCAATGCCCCCACAAAGATTACAGTCTTTCTGCCCCCCCTGGGGGGCAGAAAGCACACTAGACGCCAGGGATTTTTTTGGGCAATTTGAATTAGGGGTGGGGGCTGACCAAAACGGGCATGCCAATGCCCCCACCCCCATAATAATTACAGTCTTTATGCCCCTCTAGGGGGTGGGGGGGGGGAAAAGCCCACTAGATACCAGGGATTTTTTTGGGCAATTTGAATTAGCGGTGGGGGCTGCCCAAAACGGGCATGCCAATGCCCCCACCCCTGCAAAAATTACAGTCTTTCTGCCCCCCCAGGCGGCAGACGGGGGCACTAGAACCCAATCTGCCCCCCAGGGGGGCAGAAAGCTCACTAGAAGCCAGGTTTTCTTTCCTGTTAAATTTAGGGGTGGGGGCTGCCCAAGATGGGCATGCCAATGCCCCCACCCCTCCCCCCACAACATTCCAGTCTTTCTGCCCCCCTGAGGGGCAGATGGGGGCAGTAGCCCCCAATCTGCCTCCCCGGGTGGGGGCAGAAAGCCCACTAGATACCAGGGATTTTTTTTCACTGAAATTAGGGGTGGGGGCTGCCCAAGATGGGCATGCCAATGCCCCCACCCACCCCAGCAAAATTACAGTCTTTCTGCCCCCACCCCAGGGGGGCAGATGTGGGCAACAGCCCTCAATCTGCCTCCCTGGGGGGGTAGAAAGCCCACAAGACGCCAGGGATTGTTTTACATTGAATTTAGGGGTGAGGCTGCCCAAAATGGGCATGCCAATGCCCCCCCCAAAATCCCACAATCTTTCTGCCACCTCGGAGGCAGATGGAGCAATAGTCCCTCATCTGCCCCCGAGGGTGCAGAAAGCCCACTAGGCCCCAGGGATTGTTTTTTTTTATACGTAGAGGTGGGGGCTGCTCAAAATAGGCATGCCAGTGCCCCCACCCCCCAAAAAAATTGCCACAGCCTTTCTGCCTCCCCGGGAGGCAGATGGGGCAATAGTACCTAATCTGCCCCCAGGGGGGGGCAGAAAGCCCACTAGGAGCCAGGGATTTTGTTGGTTTATTTAAACATAGGGGCGCTTGGCTGGCGGTGTGTGTGGATGGCGCTTGGCTGGTGGTGTGCGTGGATGGCGCTTGACTGGTGGTGTGTGTGGATGGTTGTGTGCATGTACTGACTCTTGGCTGGTGGTGTGGCTTGCATGGATCCCCCAGCGTTTTCTTACCCAGAATCACCCGCAAACCTCAAATTTACTCACAAAGTCACATTTTCCTCACATTTCTGTGTGGGTGAGTTGTAGGATCACCGTGCAGGCACAAATTTCCTACTACCCAGCTTTCCCCTTGGTCTCCCAAGAAAAATGATACCTCACTTGTGTGGATGCCCAAAGCTGCATCAGCCGAAAAACGTATAAACCAACTGCCCTTTTCGACCCGCTTTTGGCCCCCCTCAATTTTTACACGCTTTTGGCCCTTCCAAGTCATAGGCACTTGGCCCATCCACACAAGTAAGGTATCATTTTTATCGGGAGACTGAGGGGAATGCTGGGTAGAAGGAAATTTGTGCCGTGCAGTGATCCCTCAACTTTCCCACACAGATATTAGAGGAAAATGTGACTTTTTAGCTAAATTTGGGGTTTGCAGCAAATTTATGGAAGGAAAATGTTGGGGGATCAACGCAAGCCACACCTCCCTGGACTCCCACGGGTGTCTATTTTTCAGAAATGTCTGTTTGTTTTTAGGTTCCCCTAGATGTCTGCAAACCCGGGACCAAAAACACAGGTGCCCACCTATCTATCACAAACCTACCTGGTTTTTCACGGGCGTCACCTGCGTTTTTGGTCCCGGGCTCAGTGGCAATCTAAGGAAACCTACCAAACCCACACATTTCTGAAAACTAGACATCCAGGGAAGGCCAGGGAGGTATGGCTTGCGTGGACCCACCAAAGTTTTCCTACCCAGAATCCCCTGCAAACCTCAAATTTAGCTGGAAAAAAAATCACTTTTTTCTCAAATTTCTGTGTGGGTAAGTTGTGGGATCACCGGGTTGACACAAATTTCCTACCGCCCAACGTTCCCCCAGGTCTCCCGACAAAAATGGTACCTCACTCGTGTGGGTGGCCCAAGTACCCATGACAGGCAAGGGCCTAAAACATATTGAGGAGACATCAAAATTACCTATCACAAAACGACCTGGTTTTGCAAGGGGGGTCACCTGGATTTAGGCCCTGGGCTTGGCAGCCATCTAGGGAAACCTACCAAACCCACACATTTCAGAAAACTAGACACCCGGGGGAGTCCAGGGAGGTATGTCTTGCATGGACCCCTCAACGTCTTCCTACCCAGAATACCAGGTCATTTTGTGAGATGTAATTTTGATATCTCCTCAATACGTTTTGGGCCCTTGCCTGTCACGGGTACTTGAGCCACCCACATGAGTGAGGTACCATTTTTATCGGGAGACCTGGGGGAATGCTGGGTTGTAGGAAATTTGTGTCATTCCAGTAATCCCACAACTTTCCCAAACAGACATTTGAGAAAAAGTGTATTTTAAACTAAATTTGAGGTTTGCAGGGAATTCTGGGTAGGAAAACGTGGGGAGATCCTCCCAAGCCATACCTCCCTGGACACCGCCGGGTGTCTAGTTTTCAAAAATGTGTGGGTTTGGTAGGTTTCCCTAGATGGCCACCGAGCCAAGGCCAAAAACCCAGGTGACCCCTCTTGCAAAACCAGGTAGTTTTGTGATATGTAATTTTGATGTCTCCTCAATACGTTTTGGGCCCTTGCCTGTCGTGGGTACTTAGGTCACCAACATGAGTGAGGTATCATATTTATCGGGAGACCTGGGGGAACGCTGGGTGGTAGCAAATTTGTGTCAACCCGGTGATCACACAACTTTCCCACACAGAAATTTGAAAAAAAGTGATTTGTTTCAGCTAAATTTGAGGTTAGCAGGGGATTCTGGGTAGGAAAACGTTGGGGGGCCATGCAAGCCATACCTCCCTGGACTCCCCCGGGTGTCTAGTTTTCAGAAATGTGTAGGTTTAGTAAGTTTCCCTAGATGGCCCCCGATCCCGGGGACAAAAACCCAGGCGACCCCCCTTGCAAAACCAGGTCGTTTTGTGATAGGAACTTTTGATGTCTCCTCAATATGTTTTGGGCCCTTGCCTGTCGCGGGTCCTTGACCCACCCACGCTAGTGAGGTACCATTTTTATTGGAAGACCTGGGGAATGCGGGGAGGGTGGATTTTTGTGGATCCACGCAGATTCCAGAACTTTCCATCACAGAAATGTGCGGAAATTGTATTTTTTTTACAAGGTTTGAGGTTTGCAGGGGATTCTGGGCAACAGAACCTGGTGAGAGCCACACAAGTCACCCCTTCCTAGATTCCCCTAGGTGCCTAGTTTTCAAAAATGTATAGGTTTGCTAGGTTTCCCTAGATGCCGGCAGAGCTAGAGTTCAAAATCTACAGCTAGGCACTTTGCCAAAAAAGGGTCAGTTTTCACAGTAAAAATGTGGTGTGTCCACGTTGCGTTTTGGGCCATTTCCTGTCGCGGGCACTAGGCCTATCCACCCAAGTGAGGTACCATTTTTATAGGAAGACTTTGAGGAATGCGGGGTAGGTGGAATTTTATGGATCCACGCAGATTCCAAAACTTTCCATCCCAGAAATATGAGGAAAATGTGTTTTTTAACAAAGTTTGAGGTTTGCGAGGGATTCTGGGTAACAGAACCTGGTGAGAGCCACAAAAGTCACCCCCTCCTGGATTTGTCTGGGTGTCTAGTTTTCAAAAATGTATAGGTTTGCTAGGTTTCCCTGGGTGCCGGCAGAGCTAGGGTTCAAAATCCACAGCTAGGCACTTTGCAAAAAAAGGGTCAGTTTTAACTGTAAAAATGTGGTGTGTCTACGTTGCGTTTTGGGCTGTTTCCTGTCGTGGGCACTAGGCCTGCCCACACAAGTGAGGTACCATTTTTATCAGAAGACTTTGGGGAACACGGGGTGGGTGGAAGTTTGTGGATCCACGCAGAATCTAGAACTTTCCATCACAGAAATGTGAGTAAAATGTGTTTTTTTGACAAAGTTTGAGGTTTGCACAGGATTCTGAGTACGAGACCCTGGTGAGAGCTCCACAAGTCACCCCTTCCTGGATTCCTCTGCATGTCTAGTTTTCAAAAATGTATAGGTTTGCTAGGTTTTCCTATGTGCCGGCTGAGCTAGGGTTCAAAATCCTCAGCTAGGCACTGTGCAACAAAAAGGGTAATTTTTCACTGTAAAAATTTGGTGTGTCCACGTTGCATTTTGGGCCGTTTCCTGTCGCGGACACTAGGCCTACCCATACAAGTGAGGTACCATTTTTATCGTGAGCCTTTGGGGAACGCGAGGTGAGTAGAATTTTGTGGATCCACACAGATTCTAGAACTTTCCATCACAGGAATGTGAGGAAAATGTTTTTGTTTTTACAAGGTTTGAGGTTTGCAGGGGATTCTGGGTAACAGAACCTGGTGAGAGCCACACAAGTCACCCCTTCCTAGATTCCCCTGGGTGTCTAGTTTTCAAAAATGTATAGGTTTGCTAGGTTTCCCTAGGTGCCGGCAGAGCTAGAGTTCAAAATCTACAGCTAGGCACTTTGCCAAAAAAGGGTCCGTTTTCACAGTAAAAATGTGGTGTGTCCACGTTGCGTTTTGGGCCGTTTCCTGTCGCGGGCACTAGGCCTACCCACACAAGTGAGGTACCATTGTTATCGGAAGACTTTGGGGAATGCGGGGTAGGTGAAATTTTATGGACCCACGCAGATTCCAGAACTTTCCATCCCAGAAATATGAGGAAAATGTGTTTTTTTTAACAAAGTTTGAGGTTTGCGAGGGATTCTGGGTAACAGAACCTGGTGATAGCCACAAAAGTCACCCCCTCCTAGATTTGTCTTGGTGTCAAGTTTTCAAAAATGTTTAGGTTTGCTAGGTTTCCCTAGGTGCCGGCAGAGCTAGGGTTCAAAATCCACAGCTAGGCACTTTGCAAAAAAAGGGTCCGTTTTAACTGTAAAAATGTGGTGTGTCTACGTTGCGTTTTGGGCTGTTTCCTGTCGCGGGCACTAGGCCTACCCACACAAGTGAGGTACCATTTTTATCAGAAGACTTTGGGGAACGCGGGGTGGGTGGAAGTTTGTGGATCCACGCAGAATCTAGAACTTTCCATCACAGAAATGTGAGTAAAATGTGTTTTTTTGACAAAGTTTGAGGTTTGCACAGGATTCTGAGTAAGAGACCCTGGTGAGAGCTCCACAAGTTACCCCTTCCTGGATTCCTCAAGGTGTCTAGTTTTCAAAAATGTATAGGTTTGCTAGGTTTTCCTGTGTGTCGGCTGAGCTAGGGTTCAAAATCCTCAGCTAGGCACTGTGCAACAAAAAGGGTCAGTTTTCACTGTAAAAATTTGGTGTGTCCACGTTGCGTTTTGGGCCGTTTCCTGTCGCGGACACTAGGCCTACCCATACAAGTGAGGTACCATTTTTATCGGGAGACTTTGGGGAACGGGAGGTGAGTAGAATTTTGTGGATCCACACAGATTCTAGAACTTTCCATCACAGGAATGTGAGGAAAATGTTTTTGTTTTTACAAGGTTTGAGGTTTGCAGGGGATTCTGGGTAACAGAACCTGGTGAGAGCCACACAAGTCACCCCTTCCTAGATTCCGCTGGGTGTCTAGTTTTAAAAAATGTATAGGTTTGCTAGGTTTCCCTAGGTGCCGGCAGAGCTAGAGTTCAAAATCTACAGCTAGGCACTTTGCCATAAAAGGGTCCGTTTTCACTGTAAAAATGTGGTGTGTCTACGTTGCGTTTTGGGCTGTTTCCTGTCGCGGGCACTAGGCCTACCTACACAAGTGAGGTACCATTTTTATCAGAAGACTTTGGGGAATGCGGGGTGGGTGGAATTTTGTGGATCCACGCAGAATCTAGAACTTTCCATCACAGAAATGTGAGTAAAATGTGTTTTTCTGGCAAAGTTTGAGGTTTGCACAGGATTCTGGGTAAGAGAACCTGGTGAGAGCTCCACAAGGCACCCCTTCCTGGATTCCTCTGGGTGTCTTGTTTTCAAAAATGTATAGGTTTGCTAGGTTTTCCTATGTGCCGGCTGAGCTAGGGTTCAAAATCCTCAGCTAGGCACTGTGCAAAAAAAGGGTCAGTTTTCACTGTAAAAATTTGGTGTGTTGCGTTTTGGGCTGTTTCCTGTCGCGGCCACTAGGCCTACCCATACAAGTGAGGTACCATTTTTATCGGGAGACTTAGCGGAACTTGTAGAGCAACTGTTATTACCTATTGACTTTCTATGCATTTCTGCCTTCCTAATGTAAGACAATGTGTAAAAAAGAAGTCACTTACATGTCCTGCAATTGACAGGCTAGTATGGGTAACCACAATTTTGGAGATGTGCAAATAGCTACTGTTTCTAAACTCTATATTTTGTTCCCATTTCAGAAATACATAGGTGTCTGTGATACCTATTTTTCACTAATTATACTTTACCAAATTAATTGCTATAATATACCAGGTACACAATGAAAAACCACTGCAAGGCGCTGCTCAGTTATTGGCTCTGGGTTCCTCGGGTTCTTGATGAACCTACAAGTCCTATATATCCTCACAACAAAAAGGGTCCAGCGGATGTAATGGTATATTGCTTTCAAACATATGTCATACTTAGAAGAAGTTACAGGTGAAAACGTTGGCACAAATGGCTGTTTTTTTCAACTCATTTTCAATGTTTCTTATTTTCAACTGTTAGTTTCTATAAGAAAAACTTGAAGGATGTACACAAATGACCCCTTTCTGAATTCCAAATGTTATCTACCTTTCAGAAATGTATAGCTTTCTGGGATCCATTATTGCTTTCACACCCGTTTCTAGCACTAACTGGAAGGAGGTTGAAAGCACAAAAAGTAGCAAAAATAGGCTATGTCCCAATAAAATGGGAAAACTGTGAAAAAAAATTGGGTTTTCTGACAAAAGTCTGCTTGTCCCTGAAAGCTGGGAAGATGATAATTTCAGCACCACAAACCCTTTTCCGATACCATTTGCAGAGAAAAAACCAGACGCTTTCTTCTGCAGCACTTTTTCCCAATTTTTCCACCGAAAAAAACTCTAGCTGTATTTTGGCTAATTTCTGGGTCCCCTCCAGGGTAATCAACAAATCCTGGGTACATTTAAAATTATGATGTTGGAAGAAAAGGGCACAAATTTGGTGTGGATACCTTATGTGGTCAAAAGGTTACAGGGGCCTAGGTGCGAACTACCCCAAATAGCAAAAAAAAAGGCTTAGCACGGGGGGGGAAAGGCCTACCAGCGAAAGGGTTAAAAACATATCGATTCTAGAAAAAACCTTGGAGTGACCACTTCAGTATAAAAGACCCTCACTCCCCCTACAAATTAGAGGAGAATTCCTTGCAGGCTGGCACGGGGGTCCTGCATGCCAATATTCGACACACAGTGGTCTGACATCCCTTGCGGGTTGTCATCCTCGATGCAGAGATGGGGTCCTTCATTCTAAACCATAAGGTGAGGGGGCTGGTACATCCCTAGGGGTTTCTTGGCTACAGATACACATATCTATACAGATATACACCTAAACCTCTAGGCTAGGCACATTTCAGTAAATTACTTAGGGCACGCATTTTAGGAATATGCAAGTGCTACTGTTTTTATCTGAACTGTTTCTGTTCATCTTATTAGCACTATGGTAGAAATGTATCTACTATTCTCTATATTGGTACTAGCAATGTCTTTTGTATGCGTTTGTCTCCTGATTGTAGCAGCACATATGTTTTACACAAGACTGTTGCTGGACCAATAAATATTAATTGAAATGTCCTAATCGCCATCCTGTGTATTTTCTGAGAAAAAGCAAGCACGAGTGTACTGTTTTCCACAATCTCTGAAGAATCAGGGTTGTCATGTTCAGTGGTTGCCAGAAACTACCTACACCACTGTAGAATACAGGGGGGTGGTAGTGGCACTGTAGAGGTAGCTTGTCTAACGGCTGACATATCCTGCGGGGGTGTCCGGAAGCGGTCGGAACACCAAGCCCTCAGTTTTGGTCATCCAAAACGCGCAGGTCCTGGGAATTTCCAGGAACTACACAACAGAAGGGGGTGCAGGAGGAGGGAGGACTTACCCCTGGCCCCGGTTCAACCCGAGGGTGCGGACCCTGGGCTGGGAGAATAGTTGTAGGGTAGAACCCCTGAACTGGTGGGAGAATTGTGTGGGATGGCTGATACCAGTGCCCTGACAGTTCTAGTTTCTGGGGGTACCTCTCCAAGGTGGAGGGTGCGGAACCCCAGAAGCAGCTGTGACCCCTGGCAAGCCTGAGGGTGCAGACCCTCGGCTGAGGGACCTGTGACAGAGTAGAACTCCTGCACTGCTGGGAGGTAGAGTGGAGCAAGGATACTATGTACTTGGGGCTAACACTTCATACTCTGTGAGATGGCAGGGACCAGAAACCCCTGGGTGGCCTGGGGCCCTGGTCTGGCAGCGGACAGCTAAGGATTCCCCGTGGGTTAGCTTAGTTGGTCCTGAGAGCATAGACAGAGGGATCCACATGGGTTCAGATTGACATAGAACTGGCATGTGCCCCTACAGTTGTGGGCCGGGGTCCATGTCCTATCGCCCCAAGCAGGGAAGCCCAACGAGGTATTGATTAGTCTACCCTGGCTTTAGGCTGGAAAGGGGTTGTGTTGGAACTGGCCCTTTGTGCAAGGTTATCCCCAAACATTTTTGCCTTCCTCCTGTATTTTTCTGACCTCTTTTTGTTGCTTTTATGACTCTGGGCACTTTACCACTGCTGATCAGTGCTAAAGTGCATTTGATCTCTACTGTAAACTTGGTAAGATTGGTCTACATCTGTTTGGCATATTTAATTAACCTGTAAGTCCCTCGTACAGTGGCCTTCCATATACCCAGGGCCTGCAAATTAAATGCTACTAGTGAGCTTGCAGCGTTGCTTGAGCCACCCACCAAAGTAGCCTAAAAACCTGTCTTGCGCAGTTTACTGTTGCAGTGATGTGGAACTTAAAGTGGTTGTCAAGTCTGAAACTCCCCTTTTACTACATATAAGTCACCCCTGAGGTAGGCCCTAGCTAGCCCTATGAGCAGGGTGCTGGTCTGAATAGACTGTGGCTGAATTTAGATAGGTGGGGGGAGTTTCCCTTGCATCCGAGTAGGCCTGGTCTGAATTTAGAGTGGTGGGAGGAGTTTCACCTGCACCTGAATAGTGCTGTGCCTGACTTTCATAATGCTGTCTCCACCCTCCTGTAGTGTGTCTGGGGCCAGGGCTTGGGATATGAATAGGGATGTTGCACACTTCTGAAAGTGTGTGAAGTGCCCCCAGAACAAAGTGTTTTGCACTATAAGTACAGGAGCTGTGACTCCATGATTGGAAACACTGCTTGGGCCTTGGAACAAAACGCTGCTGGCTTTATAGAGTGAAACTCTGCCAGAAGGGCTGCTGAGCCATTGAAAAAAGATATGGACATCATCAGCCTCTAGGTGTCCACACCTTATACACTTAGGAGAGGGCTGGGGGGCAAACTTTGCAATTTTGAACGGTGTCCAGTAGAGTCGATTAATGGTGAAGAAGTGGTTCCTCTTCAAGTTGGCGGGTCTAACGATGGAGTATAGAAGCCTCAAACAGTTATCCCAAAACGGATATTTTTTCAATGTCCCAGGCTAAGAGCTTATTGGGGAGGTATAGGCTCTCCCTGAAGGGTATTATGGGTGTGGGGGTTATATTGAATGCAATGATTGTCCTATTTGGAGTTGATGAGATAACCAGTAATCTCCTAGGATGATCACAGAGACAGTTGCTTTTCTATCTGATACTAATAGCTAGACGGGAAATTTATATGAAGTGGGAAGACCCTGTCCTCCCGAAAGTAGAAGATTGGATCAGGGCTGCCAGCAGGGCATGGAGGTTGGACCATGGCACAGAATCGAGCTCTTCTAGGGCAATATGGTCTGATTTTTCATCTTGGTACAGTCCCCTCGGCACTGATCATATATCCCAATGATTACACCAAGGCACCAATAATGGTGAAGGTCCTGTATGGTGTCAGGACCATGGGCAAATGCAGTGACTGCTGGGCAGTTAGATAAACGGAGCGGTCCCTTGATAGTTGCAGATGCTCTTGGTGGTATGAGGAATATATATATATAAAAAAGGAAGGACTGCTGAGCTGCTTGGGGCTCCCAGGATTGCTCATCTGAGTATTGGCCCTGCTGCTAGCCTGCTCCCTGATTCTGAACTACCTAGCCACTGCTGGACTGCCAGGAGGGTCCGCCCTTAATTGCCCTAGTATGCTGTCCTCTTTGTTTACTGCTGCCTGCCTTGTGGTGGCCCTACCAGTGTTCTCCAAGGGGGCCCAGCGCGTGTTGAGTGCTGGATGCGGCCCTCCCTTACCAGTTGCGGGTGATATGAGGCTGTATGCAGCCTGAAGGGCGGATGTTCTCTGTCAGGTGCAGTCGCCTTGAGTCTCCCTGCATGCGGGGGACTCTGTTGGATTTCTCTGCCCTAGGCTACGAGGTGTGCCCCCCCAGTGCAGACACACGCCTGGGGCACTGCTTATTCCACGGACGGAGGAGAACCTTGGCGGGGGTCCCAATCCCACCACCTGAACCATTACCCCACTCCCTGTAATAGGAGTGCCAGGGTAGTGAGGCCTGGATGGGCCTAGAACTACTGATATGCCTATGGTGAGGCATTTCATTTTTGTTTGGTGTCGTATTACACATAAGGGGAGCGCAGGAGTTCCTGTGCCTCTTGACTTCTGGCAAAACGATTTTACAAACTATGTGACGTCATGACAATTGCCTATTTGGCAAGGTGATGTATTTGATTATGAACTGTGAGTGCAGGAGGAGCTGATTCTGGTCCTCCGCGGAGGAGCGGAGAGCGACGGCCCGTCAGGCAGCCTTGGAGCTTCAGGAAACGCCGCAGACGGTGAGAGTGCTGTAAGCCAGGGGGAAAGCCAGAAGAGGAACCCGGGGATAACCGTCTGTATATTAAGCGCTACTGCTGACTCCGGACGTAAGTGATGGCCACAACATATTGATACCGACTCATTTCACTCCTGGTTCACAAGTTAACCCACTCGCACCGCTCCCCGCTTGCTGCCTGAATGATTAACTCCTATTGCGGCGGCCTGGAGGTGCATTCGAGGCCTGATAGAGAGCACCGGGACCCTGACTGCAGCTGAGAAGGTCCGAGGGAGTCTGATGCGGGCTGCGGGCTGCGGGCTGCGGGCTGCAGGCGATCCAGGCGGCTGACATGTAAGAGGAAAAGCAGCTGCTCTCGCTGGCTGCCGGCGGGCCATCGCTGCAATTAAATCCAAAGCAACCATCAGCGAAACATCTTGTGAGGCCATTTACCTGCCCGTGGGGACTGCAGGTACCAGCAACCAGCGCGGCCGTTGCCGCTCCCGTAGCGTCACTAGAAGCGCCAGGAGGCGCCTACAAAATCATCTTCGGGCTCCCGCGGGACGCGCGCGGGCCCGTCTGAGCCCGTCTGCGACTGAGGAGGCTGGGCTGGGCCCTATCTCTTGGCCGGTGGATTGTTGGATCTTCCTTCTAGGCGAACGGAGACACTGACTGTCCCTCATATCGTTCGAATTGGGTCCCGTCAAGTGGAGCCGTAATATAGACTCAGTGCAGAACTAATTGAGGACAAGGTAAGCGTGTATCCGGGAGAATCCATCATCAGTGACACTCATCTGGTAGATCTGTGCTGGGACTGTGGTGGCATAAAGGACATAAAACTACTACGGACATACAGTTGTTTGTTAACTCTTTGTAGTTTTGTAAATTAAATCGTATCCTGTAGCCTAATATAGAGGTGTGTAATGGGTGTGTAACGGGTCATCGCCCCAATAAAAGGCTAATAAGAAAATGGGTAAAAGAAAAGCAAGCACCACCCAGCAACGATCATCTGTAACCAAATTAGATCCTGGGAAATCGCACCAAACACTTCTGAGTTATCTTACAGGGGCCATGGGCGCAATCGAACAACAAATAACATCAGTGGAAGAGTCATTGACCATAGGCACTATAGGTATAGATGGTGCAAATAAAGAAGTATCTAAGAAAAAGGACATGTCTAGTCTAGTAGTAGGACCCCCAAAAGAAAATATAGTCCAAAATGGATGTATTCAAGATGAACCAGATCATATCATACTTAGTGACCACGAATCATTTTCCCAGCCACCTTTGAAGCGCCAAAGAAACCTGGCACAGGCCTGTCATACAAATAAAGAGGCAGTAGTGGGGAGATTACCGATCCAAATGATAAAATAATGAAGTCTAACCCACGGAATCCTAGCAGGAGTTCAAATAGAGCCAGTAAGAAAAGTACTCTGCCCAATGTCAGGGGAACGGGAAGTAGGATAAAAACTAAAACACAGAGTAATGAATTAGGGAATTTAGTATCAACGGTTGAAAAACTAGATGCTTTTTTTAAGAAACTCCCTTTCCAGTATAGAACAAAGAGTTGACCAGATAGAGGTCAAATTGGCTAACCTGTTGCTTAAGGAGGGAAGAGCCGAATGTAAAATACATGATATCAGGCAAGTGGATACTCATGAAGTAGATTCTTGTACAAAGAAGCAGAAGGATCAGGATTTAGTTAGAAAGGAAAGACCATCCACAGGTACCAATTCTAATATATACAATCAAGCAGATTTAATTGCCCCATTGCTATCACACAGGGTTATCCCATTAGGGGATTATGACAGTAGAAATATAAATAGGGGAACAAAGTCGGCTGTCAAACACCAATATAGCACTAGCCAGAGATTGGTTAATGGTGAAAAAGAAATTCTACCCATTGAGAAGTTCTCTTCAGATCTACCAATACTGGATTTGCCCCCGGCTGTTACCCCGTATATAATTGTTCTTGCGAATGTCCCTAGGACGAGGGAACAAGATGACGAACAGTGGGAAACTCTAAGGAATAAATCACTGCACTGGCTAGGCACAAAGGTAGGGCAAACAGAACAACTTTTTATGAACTATAAGATGGCACGAAGGGTCAGGTGGGTGGGAAAAGGTCGAAAAATGCTACTGGGTGATTGCGTGGTGATAACATTTAGATCTCCACAGTTAGTTGAGAACATCCTGCGGAAGGCAGGAAATGACAATATAAATACTGAGGGTATTAATATACTACCCCTCGGTTTTTTCTACCAGCCACCCCCGGGGATGGAGAGGGTTGGTGTAAATAGGAATTCTGACGTATGTGGCCACTTTAGTTATAATGTGCCGGTTGTAAATAGATTTGACCTGCTTCCCTCGTTAGATGAGAACGATTGACTGAACCGGCCCATAGTAGAAAAGAGCGAGATGAGGAGTGAAATCTTAGAGGAACAAGTTTCATCTATATGTGACATAGCCATGAGTAGACAAGAGATAGATACGGGAATAACTATGATCAAGCCCTCAGAAAACTCATTGTCTCCCTTGGCATTAACGGCTGAACCATGTGAGTACATAGGGAATAATCTTTCAATCTTATTTTGGAATATAGCGAGTTTGCAGGCAAAAACAACAAACCGGCTTTGGTATGAATTCATGAAAAAATGTAATATATTCTGTTTACAAGAGACGTGGTCCGTTAATGAGATCCACATTGAAGGGTATAAGACATATCATACACCTGCTTTACCATCGAAACATGGAAGGGCTAAGGGGGGTTTAAGTATATACATCTCAAACTTGGTAAGTGGTTATAAAATATCATTTTTTAAATCAGAACCCAATTATCAAATAGTCATTTTATCTATGGAGCAAGGTAAAAGTGCTGTCTTGATTAATTTTTACAATAATGCGCAGAAAGACCAAGTGTTGGATATACTGAAACAACTTATGTCTACCTTACAGGATTTACAGAATGGCAATGTGAGAGAAATATTTTTTGTGTGGGGAGGGGATTTTAACACGGTACTGTGTCCTTTTAATCGGGATATAACCTGTGGTTTAACAGATGAAGATAACTGAACCTTATCGCACTTTCCGCATTCGATGTATGGAGATTTCTTAAATGAGATGTTATTTGTTTTGGGGTTGGGCTTTGCGAATGAAATGTGTTTACCACCTATCCCCTTCTCACAGACTTTTAATGGAAGAGTATTGAGCTCAATAATAGATTTTATAATTACATCAGATTGGATGGGCTCCCGATTAATTGACTACAAAACACACAAAAATGCTATAAGCGATCATTTCCCCCTGAGTTTGTCCATATCCCTCCCACTTGTTACCCGAAGGTACAATATAGAAAGGGTTTATGCAGTTCAAGAAGTAGAGGTTAATAACATAAATGGTTATTCTCTAAAGTGGGAAAAGGTAGAGCCGGCAAAAATAACTAAGAAGGTGGTCGAGACAAGCTACCATTCAATCTTGAAATGTTTAAATGAAGGAACAGCTCATGATGGTATAATGGAGTCGTACGCACACATTGTTGAAACTATTAGAAATACATTAAAGGTAGAGACAAAAAAAAAAGGGCAGAGCAAAACTAAAGGGTGGTTTGATCACGATTGCACTAAAGCTTACTCGAAATTAAAACAGGCACTACACAAAACCAACAGAGATAGAATTGAAATTAGGGAGTGTAGGAAGGCCTACAATCAGGCTCTGAAATCACGCAAATTAGAATTAAAACGTAAGGCATGGATTGACTTACGGAATGCAAGCATCGCCAAAGATAGTACTGCCTTTTGGCGTGTGGTAAAATCACCTTTTCTGGCAACAGAAAGTATCCCTACAGTAGAGATTGCAATCGATGAAGAATCTTGGGTGGAGTACTTTGCTAATATGTTTAGACAAACTGGAGAGGTGGAGAGCGTGGATGTAATTATATCAAAGGAACAACTACTTCCACTTAATTTCCCAATAACCCTAAATTTTTCACTACAAGAGGTACTTTCCGCTTTAAAAGCTAGTAAGGGGGGTAAGGCCCCAGGGCCTGATGGGGTGCCCATTGATATTTTCAAGTATACAGTGGACTTATGGGCCCCACTTTTAACTCGAGTATTAGCAGCCTGTTGTGCGGCCGGATTTATAGAATCTTGGTCAGAATCTATTATGGTACCATTTTCAAAAAAGGCTACAGGCAGAATCCTGCCTGTTATCGCCCAATATCGCTGTTGGATTCGCTAGGCAAGGTGGTAGGTCGCATAGTGCTCAACCGTCTCCAACAATGGGCGGAAGATAATAATGTTATATCGGATCTTCAATTCGGTTTTAGAGAGGGTCTGGGCACAATAGTGCAAGGTCTTAACCTCACAATCATGATGGGGAAATACATGCAGGCAAAGAAAGGAAAACTGTACATGGCGTTCGTCGATCTTTCGGCGGCATTTGATTGTGTTCTCCATGGGAAACTATGGAGCGTGCTAGCGTCCATGGGGGTGGATCCACCATTAATCCAGTTTCTAAGGGAACTTTACAGGAATGCTAAAGCCAGGGTTAGGTTTGGTACTAATGGAGAGTGCACAGCGTCATTCCAAATAGAGAGGGGGGTTAGGCAAGGCTGTGTCCTGGCACCTTTTCTGTTTACACTATATACTAACGGTTTGGAGAAACGATTGGTGGAGAGGTGCCGGGACCTACCTCAAGTATTTAGTCGACCTATACCGGCCCTTCTCTACGCGATTGACGCTGTAATAATGGCCCAAAAACCTTTAGGCTTACAAAGAGCTCTAGACCAATATAAAATTTTTATGAAAAATCTGGGTCTAAGAGTTAACGCTTCGAAAACTTTTATCATGAGTTGTGGGTCAGGATCTCGGAAGCACAGGGATATTTTAATAGATGGTCAAAAGGTGGAACCTACGATTACTTACCCTTATCTAGGTATTTTAATAGATCAAAAAGGATCATGGCGTCAGGCTATTAAAGCAAGAAAAATCCTTTTTTTAAGAACAACAGCGTTGGTCAATTTTTCAAAACAATTAGGAAAGAGACCTCCACTAGAGTTGCTTCACATATACCAGGCCAAGTGTGTAAGCACAGCTATTTATGGTGCCGGAATTTGGGGATACTGTGATGTTAAAGATATACAGAGGGTGGAGAATGCCTTTCTTAGATTCCTGTTGGCAGTCCCACGATGTACATCGACATATATATGCCATACTGAGCTGGGGCTCTCCTATATTACCGATATAATAAGAGCACAGCCTGCTATGTTATGGCATCGGATCTGGTCTTCCCCAAAAACTACATTCAATCAGAAGGTGATAAAAGATAGCCTGGCATTAGACCACTCACAAAAGATCAGGTGGTTGCAATATATTAAAGAATTCATGAACGATCTGGAACACCCAGAATATTATACCAATCCTTTATTAGTGGGTACTATTTCCAGGAAAGCCTTAAAAAAAAGTGTATGGAACATCTGGAGGCAAATAGATTTGCCAACGAGGCATTGAGGCCCACTGTTCAAAATAACCAATTGATGAGAGTGGGCTTTGGGATCCAGCCTTATTTGATAATTACAGTAAGTGGATATGATAGATTTGTCCTTATATGTTTTAGGCTGGATACGTTCCACCGCTTGGTCAGCTTTCCCATTGTTAATGACTGGTCTAAAGTTTTACAAAACTGTCCCTGCGATGAAGTCTCTATGCAAACCTCAATGCATGTGGTTTTATTTTGTAAATATTATGTAGAACAGAGGAGGAGGTGGCTTAAACCGATATTGAAAATATGGGGATTGAGGCAATGCCGCCCAGCTTATCTTGCACTGCAATTTTTAGATAATGAATGTTTTATGAAGTATATTGTTCAATTTTTAAAGAGTACAATTAAGTGCAGGAAAAGTTTATAAAGTTAAGAAGCACCTAAATCAAATTATGGAAATTGGCTTTTTAATGTTTTTTAAATGAAATAATAGTGTTTGTTTTTGGTATATGTTTTATTCTCTAAATGTATGAGATTATGATATATAATTTTGTAATACTGTGCTTTTATGGTTTTTATATCTGATGAGTTAAAAGCCGAATAAAGTTATATTTGATTTGATTTGATTATGATCTGAAGTATTTTATGTACAATACAAAGGATATTTTATATAACCTTGTATGGAGTCTCTTTTTGTGGTGTGCCTAGTGTGTCACTGGTGTGTGTGTTTGTTGAACAAATGCTTTACACATTGCCTCTGGGATAAGCCTTACTGCTCTGCCAAGCAACCAAGGGGGTGATCAGGGGTTATCTTGTGTGTTTAACTCCCTTACCCTGACTAGAGTGGTGGGCTCTGCCTAGCTTAGGGGCATACCCTAGCCAACCAGAAACCTCATTTCTAACACACACCATGTATTTCAAAAGGCACAGGAGTCCCGCCCCCTTATTCAAAACTCAGAAGCGGTGACCTTTGACAGAAAGGAGGCACCTAAACACTAGACTTCGCAGAGTCTGCTTTCCTCACAGGCAGCTCATGCTAGGTATTTGTGCACTTGGTCACCATAAAGTTAAATTGCTGAGTGCCAGCTGCTGTTATATTTTACCCTGAAGTCTGGAGAATGCAATAGAGTCAGGTGGGGCCCTGGTCACACCCTCTTCTCAGTGTTCTTTTGAGGGTGGGGGAGTCCTGATGATGGGCTGAAGTGGCAGGGGTGACCAGCAAGCCGGTAAACTAAGCTCCATCGCGGTGGCAGAGATTTTGCAGAAATCCGTGCTCCAGGCAGAGCACAGAGTTGCAAAACTCTGTGAACTCCACTGGCAGAGTGGAGTTTCCCACCCACCCCTAGAGAATACCTCCTACTTTGAGTTGGCGGAATCTAAGAAAATTAGATATAAACATAGATTTTTTCCTGTTTTCCCTTCCAACTCCGTCTTGTAACCCATCGTCCAGGTCCCTCCTTTGCTGCTCCAACTCTACCACCATGCCAAACAACTCAGTTGTCGCCGGATATAAGGTAAGCTACTTGTACAATTGTCCTACTGTTATTCGTGTGTTGACAATTGCTGTAGCCCAATGTATCTACTGCATTACTCTAACATGCAATATTGTTCTTATGTGTAATGCAGTAGTGTTAGTGTTCCTACCTATCAAGGTAAAGTTAACACACATGTATTGGCACTTAAAATAAATAATGTTGTTGTGGTGCTTGAAGGCATTGTGCTTGTGGTGCCTGTGGGTGCGCATTCAATAGTGTGGATGTTGTTTGTGTGGCATGCAATATGTAACAAAAAGGGGCATAACATATTACCTACATTTGTTTTTGAAGCAAACACAACATATGTGTATATTGACACAAAGAAAGTTGTACTTAACAATCTCTACTCCACCAGGGACCTACTCCGTTATGATTCTGCCAGCAGGACTACACCAGGACAATGCCAGCACTATGGGGACATCTAAATTAGCTTGGCGGAATACTGCTGGACCACGGCAAAAGAGCCAAAAGAGCCTCTGTCAACTCGATGTAGTACTTGAAACCGCCATCACGGAGGGACGGCGGGAGTACCGCCAAGATCTATATCAGGCCCTAAGTCTTTCTCTAGCTTATGAGAAGCATTGTAATGCACCAGCAGAAGGAGAAGTTAACACACTGCCCAATTAAAGAAAGTATTTTCAATGGATGCCTTATATCAAATTAAGCTTTCCAGAATCATGATTGGCTATGAATTACAATATGAAGTCCACCGAAAGTAAAATCAATAATCAATGTTAAATGTGAATATGTACAACATGGTCACATCAGTCAAAATGATCAACTTAATACACACACACACACACACACACACACACACACATACATACATATATATATATATATATATATATATATATATACAGCTTTAGTGTTGCAATGAATATACTCTATTGATTTGTTTAAATATATTGCACACATTAATGAAGTAAAATCACACATTGAATATCAATGTCATATATGAGCATATAACTGCATTTTGATGATGTTTGAAGGATGGGGACTAAATTATGCTGCTCCAATCCTCCTGGCAAGGATAGCCGCTAAATATCAAAAGAATCTTATCTCATGAGACCACCTCAAAACCTTGTTGTTTTCAACATCTTTCTCCTCCAGTTCTACGTCCCTTCTTTTCTCTTCCGCTTCCATTCCATGTTGTTCCTTTCTCTTTAATTTTTAAAACGTGTACACCTTAAATATAACAAACAAGCATATTACACAGATAGCATTTACTATAAAGGGTCTCAGTATGGAACCGAGAATACCCCTACCAAAGTTCCTAAACGATTTTCCTACAATGGCAAATCCAATTCCATTTTCTTCCCAAGCACCTGTAGCTTTCAACTGTTCTAAATCTTACTTCAATACGGTAACGTTCTTAATTAACTTCTTCATCTCCTCACTCTTATCCGGTAAATGGGTACAACATTATTGAACCTTAAACATCCTACAGACGTCGCCCTCTTTCGTTAGATGGTCATCTAATGCAATCCGGTTCTGCCTAAACATAGACCTAATGACTATCATCTCAGTGTTAATAGCTAACAGCGATCCAGCTGTACTAGTAGCTAGTTTATCTACAATAGTGGATTACTCTCAAATATTGAGATCAATTAAGTCCATTGCGCCAAAGACATCCCACACAATTTAGAAGTCCTACTAATACAATTTGGTCTAGCATATGACCTTCACACTGAGTCATTCACATGTTCCACATGATAAATCTCTGGGAAGACTATAGCCAAATAGCAAGTTCCATACCAATTATTAGGCAAAGAAAAATATACATGCTTCCCGCAAATATAATAAACTCCAGGAATGATAGGATCCTTCCCTCCGAACAGAAGGTCCCAATTCCCTTAGTATTCAAAGATATGCTCACAGTCACTCCTCACCATAAACTGAGAAGGAATTACAAATTTTTCCCTAAGCACACACATTTTTCCCTTGTGCTTCCAATGTAAAGTGAACACAGGTAAAACCTGACTCCTGGTGCTCTAATTCTTACTCAACCCACTTATTTTAATACTTTTGAATTTTACCTGTTCTCTATCGTGCATCAATTGTCCTTCTCTTGTCCTCTATGGAGTCTGAACATTTCTTCTCTCAATGTCAGTTAGAGAGCAGGTCAAATTGTTCTTAAGAGTATCTAATCTCTCTATAACAGAATCTTCTTTACCCCTTGCGATATGTACAAATTTAAGTTATTAGATTCCCCGAAGTGTTGGTCTTGCCCTAATAATAATAGTGATTTAATGCACATGTTTTTTCACTGCCCTCGGGTTAAATTTTTTGGGCTCAGGTTTGGTTAAAATTGAATGATATTTTAATGTCTAATGTTCCTTTTGAGATTTCACATGTTTTTCTGGGAAGTTGTTCTCCTGTTTGGGATACTCTTGGTCCTGTGGGTAAATTTATTGACCTATTTTTTGCTATTACTCTCCAAATTATAACTACCAACTGGAAGGACACTTCAAAAATTTCACTACAAGCTTGGTGGAATTTACTATGTCATCATCACAGACTCGATCGTGCCTTTGCTAATTCCACTGCTCTGTTGATCAAAAAAGATTTGTTATGGTTACCCTTGACCTCCTTTCTTTCCAAGTCGGAAAATTAGTATGCACATGATTCAATTTCCATTGTAGATTAAATTATTACATATTCTGTGTTTCTTCTGATATCATTTTCTTATCCTTTCCTCTCTCTTCTTTTTCTCTTCCCTCTTTCTTCTCTTTTCGTCTCTTCTCTTCCTCTACTTCTCTTTTTAATAAGTTTAAAAAATGCATTTGACTTTGTACAGTTTTTACAATTGAGGTGTGATTCATTTTCTATTCTACTGCAAATGTTTATTCTATATTGTCGCTCCTCATCAGATAAGCTGTATTAATGTTATACTTTGTTTAACACTTCAATAAAGCTTTCTAAACTTAAAAAAAAAGTATCTAATCTCACAATGGACTTGAAAAAAACTCGGACAGTGTCAGTCTCCTTAGGGGCGTGGATTCAAATGTTTGAACTAAGGGACCTGAAAAATATGAAATCATAATTTGAAAAATAATTCTGAAAATGTACTTGTCCATATAAAAGGCTAAGCAAAAGGCTACAAGTAAAACTGGATCACAGGACATCAGAATGTAGGGACTGAGTCACCATACCATATCAGTCCCTATAGGCCTAAATCCGACTAGCCCATAGTGCTGTACCTGCCCTCCTAACCTTCCCCGGGTTAACAGGTAAATAGGCACCCCAGAACACAACTCTCTAGTCCCCAGGGGAACCATGGAAACAGATCGTTACCTTTCGTTTTCTCACTCATGCATGTCCATAATAAACAAAAGAAAGACGCAAGGGAAGTTTACAATATTTATTGAAACTATCATGCTCTATTATGAAGCAACTGCGCTGCAATTAGGGAACATATACAGCTGAGCAAAGTATTCAGCATTACAAGCAAACCATACACAATGAAAATCCCTACCATGGTGCATGATACATCTGCCAAAGCCTGTCCTCACTACATGAGCACAGTGATATATCATAGAACTCTAGGATTAGAACCAGCCCCCATACCTGGCATTTGAAGTTAGGTGGTCTGCATCTCAGGTTGTGCAAAGCTTGCACGTCCATCCCAGGACCTTTCCCCTCTGCATGAATCCGCCTCTCTGTTTTTCGAAGGGGCACATCACGGAATATATGATAGGAAGTGCTGTGTTGCAAAACAGCAGCTTCACTTTTCGTGTGACTGTATGTTAGGAGATGTTGCTTTATCAAGCTCGGAAAAACAGGGCACAATGTTGTTTGACCTTGTACAAAATGTACAGACTGAATCCCAGTAGAAGAACTGAATAACAATAATAACATGTGCAGCCTATTTCTAAAATAATATTGTGGCACAAAATACATGTGTTACGTGTGGCTGTGCAAAGCAACTGTGGCCTACAATCTGCAGTTATGCTAAAATAAGGGAAAATTACAGTGGGCCTAAGTAGGAACTCACTACAAAACCATACGTGAGGGGAATGTGGTGATACGTGATCCCCTTCGCAGCTGGGGTAGGAAACTGAGTACAGACGTAACAATCCTTAGCCTCCATGACATCAATATACTCATAAAGCAACCAAGCATTTGAAGAAAAATCTCCTCTTGAAGAATCGACCTTCAATGCCTTAAAATCAAAGTGCATAATCTCCCAAAGTGGGACAGGGATATTAGAGGTAGGTTTAAGCTTCGGTTTAGTTGGTTTGGAAAGGGTAGGTGATTGCAGTCCTACAAGCAAAACAATTAGCCCTACAACAACGACTATTCATATACTAGCTACAATAAATCAACTCTTATTATGGTTACTAGCTTCCATGACTTCACTACAATCAAACCATTGAGTAGAAAAGGGCAGCAAACGGATTCTCTCTGTACATTTCTATTTGCCCAAATGACAAAATCAAGTTCAAAATGTTGCATGACTAACTTATTTACAAAGGTTTTCGTAAGTCTTCCCTAACCCAACTCTGTCTTCTTCTTAAATGACACCCTTATTGTTGGGTCTTGCTCTTGGAATATCACAGACCTGGTGTTCCACCAGGGATGCTCCATTACCATAGTAACTGGTGGAATGTTGGTGGAGGAGTGGGCAGCTGTTGGGAGACGAAGCAAGAAGGTGGTGTCTGATGTACGTGGATCCTGAACTTAATCCCTCTGCTTAGTGTATTATCCTAACACTTTTGCTCCTTCCGCAGCCAGATCACTGCTTCTTGCTGGGGATCCCGTCTCCCAGCCTGCACAGGGTCCTAGTAGATGGCCCTGTAACTCCTTACTCCTGTGCCTGGTGACAGCACTATAAAGCACCTGCTTTCTTTACACCGTGAGGGACGCCGGATCACTGCTTCTTGCTGGGGACTCCATCTCCCAGACTACACAGGGCCCCAAGAGGTGACCCTGCAACTCCCTGCACCTGTGCCTAATGACATCGCTAAAAAAGCGCCTTCTTTCTTCCCACTACGCGGATGCGCCTGGCTGAAGCTCGAGCCAAGGGCGGGCCTGGTCACGCCCGTCAGAGACTGGAGGAGACCGGGCTGGACCACCCTTCTAGCATTTTTCACATCAAGTTACTGCTCTTTCCACTTTGCTCTTTGCATGTGTCACATTTCAGAAAAAAGATCATTTAAATACCATAGTAACTGGTGTAATGTTGATGGAGGAGTGGGCAGCTGTTGGGAGAAGAAGCAAGAAGATTGTGTCTGATATCCATGGAATAAAAATCCTGAACTTAATCCCTCTGTCCAGTGTATTATCCTAACACTTATGCTCCTTCTGCAGCCTAGGGTCTAGGGACATTTTGTAATTCTTTAAACAAAGTTCATAACATTGCCTCTAGTTGAAATAAATGTCAAAGTTCATTTCAAAGATCAGATCAAACACAGCTCTGGTTTGTTCATTTAGTGGTAGGATGCTTTCAAAATTACGCTCCACAATAAATTCCGATTCATGGTGGTTCACCTGATACCCCAAAATTATTGTCCAGTTCACAAAGCTTCCCTATTGCTGTAATTTGTCACAAAGTATGTCCACTCAGGGGCTGAATACCTACGACAAGGCACTTGGAATCTCTTCGATCTCCAGAGTGTGTTCTGTTTGTCTACACTGCCACTTAAAATTGTGATCTTCAGTTTACTGCGTTCCATAGGCAAACTTGGTCTGCCCCCTCCTACCCTTTTGGACAATCGTCTCCAGCTCCAAATTGGCTGGTTACATCACTAGGCCCTTTGCCAGGATCAAGGTTGGTTTCCTCTTGAACCACAGGCCAAGACTATCTTTCTGTCTCGACTCCAGACACAACACACCAAGGCCCCCCTCCGGCCGAGGATGTGCCAATGTAGGTCTTGGACTCCCCCTGCTCACTCTCTATCCCCTTTGGTTTCTTATTGGTGCTCCTCAGTTGTTATCTGCAGGGAGCGGCACCGTCACATCATCAAGGGGACATGCCACTCTATGAATATGTACTGCATGCACTCAGTTGGGAAGGCTTCTGCATTTAACTGCAGTTTTTGTTACAAGGATGACTTGGAAAAGCCCCCTCCAGTGAGGTTCCAGACGTGTTTTCCAAATGTGTCTTTTCACCAAGACCCAGCTTTCATGACTGAGGTCATGGCTCCTGGTGCAGAGAGGCAGTGGGAGCTCCAACCTGGTGCGACACAGAACTTAGTACATCAGCCAATTCTTTTCAATAATCGAGAATAATGACATCTGTATTATTTATAAAGTATTTGCAGGCACTGCAGGCAGCCTCATTGTTTGACCCATGATAATTTCATGGGAAGACAGTCAGTCCTGTCCTCTGATCAGGAATGCTGCGAAGACTTATCAACACTAAAGGCAAAGCATCAGGCCATTTCAGAGATGTTGACGCACACACTTTGACTGGCCTGGATTTCAGTGTGCCATTTACCTGCTCTATTATTCCATAAGCCTCAGGCCGATAGCTACAGTGCAGTTGCTGTTCCATTTGTAATGCTGCACACAACATTCTCAGGATCTCATTATTAAAATGAGCTACACGATCTGACTCCAGCAAAGTCGGAAAACAGAACCTGGGGATTTCTACCCGCACCAACAACTTATCTACAGTGAGATTGTCATTTCTCCTGGTCGGGTAAGTTTTAACCCAATGTGAGAAAATACACACAATCACCAGGACATATCTCAGCCCGTTACACACATGCATCTCAATAATGTCCAGTTGCCTTCTGATGAATGGTCCTCCTGATCTCCCTATGTGACTAAGCATCACTGGTGTCCCTCTTCCTACATTCATCTGTTGGCACACAACACATCTGTTGCACAGACTCTCATCTATCAACGTAAACTGGGGTTTGAACCAATTCTGTTGAAACAGCCTAACCATGGAATCCCTTTCAATGTGTGAAAATGTACATGAAAATGCCTGCCCATTGGAGACAGCAAACTATCTGGCAACACAGATCTTCCTTCTGTTGATACCCAGATTGTATCATCTTTCTTAATGCAACCTGCTGTGACCCAACCCTGCTGTTCTGCTTCTGGTACTTCCTCCTGCAATCTCTTCACTTCTTCCCCCAGTTGTTGGTATCATTTTCAGGTTCTTTTACATATTCTCCATTTAGGATTAGGGACACATAAGCACAAACAGTGCAACTTTGTTAGCATAACAGTTGCCAACAGTTATATAATAATTTCCACTCCAGGGTGCCGAACTCTCTACAACTGCAATTTCTTTAGACAACTGCAATGCTTCCAACAGTTTCATGACATACTCCCCATAATGAATAGGGGATCCTGATGATGTTACAAATCCCCTTTGTGACCGTAACTGTGCTAAGTCATGGACCACACCAAAGCCACAGTGACTATGAGTAAGTGTTGTCTCTTTCAGTTGCTCTGAAAAATAGCAGGCTCTAGTAAGAGCAATCAGCCAACTGTGCAGAAGCTACACCTTGATGCCAGGAGCCTTCCACTAACCCCCTCAACTGTACAGACTGAATAAGCAGCTCTTAGGGTTCTTCCATCATCTCTTAGGAAAGAGCCACCCACAAACAGTATATAGTCGCTCTGCCCAAGGCTCATCTAGAATATCTGGTATTGACTTGGTTCATAGTTCCATGACTCCCAGACAGTCATGGTCCACATCCCCAACATCATTTTTATCTTTAGGCAATGATAACAAAGTAGCAGGATTCAATGAAGCACCCAGCTACAGATTAATGTTTTCAGCAGCAAGTGTAGTATGTTCATATTTGGTCAACCTGCTGTACATCAAGTGCTGAGTGCAAGTACGCCTCAGCAATATCTGGACGGAGTGGGGCATCATGACAGTAAGAGAGTGTCCCATAACTATACTCTCACATATTTCAATGCTGACACCTACTGCCACTACAGCATTAAGGCAATGGGGCAGTCCTGCAGCTACAGGAGCAAGAGTAGCAGATAAATATGCCACAGGATTTTGTACATCCCCATTCACTTGTGAAAGCACTGAGAGAGTGCAGCGATCCCACTCACTGCAGAAAAGTGTGAAAGTTTTGTTATTATCAGGCATTCCTATTGACGGGGCACGTCAGAGACCTTCTCTCAGCTCCAGGAATACAAGTAAACAGTCGCAGTCCCATGGTATTGGATCAGACACATCCTTGTGTGTCAGCCTCTGTATAGGACTGGCAACTAGGGAAAAGTTGGCCATCCACTGTTGACAGTAGCCCACACTTTCCCAGAAACATCCTGAGTTCTCTTGGGGTTGTTGGCAAATCCATCTTTAGATTTGCGGAAATTCTCTCTTGTGATACCTTCCATGCTCTTTTCTCAATATGGTTTCCTAGATACAGTACTTTGACAGTATTGTAACTTGCTTAGGGCCACTTTATGTCCATTCCTAGTGGCTCAGCAGTGCAATAGTATCTGGTTTGCAAGCTTCCTGAGTATCCAACGCCACTAACAGGTCTTCGATATATTGAACCAGAACTGAATTATAGGGTATTTACTAAGGACTCAAGATTCTTTTTAAGAATGTGATTGAAAATTGAAGGGCTCTCTGTAGACCTTTGTGGAACTCTGCACCAAACCAAAACACGTTTTTGGATCAAGAAGGCGAAAATGTACTGACTGTCCGCTTGAAAAGGTATAGAGATGGAAGCCTGACACAAATGGATCACAGTGAACCACTCAGCCTCGCATGGACTCTGAAATAATATCACAGCTGAAGTTGGTAGCACACGACAACAAGGTATTATGACCCTATTAATCTTCCTAAGGTCCTGCACAATGAGGTCCTTACTGCTTGGTTACTGCAGGCCCATAATGGGTGAGTTACATGGACTTCTCATTATCTCTCTCAAAATGCCATGCTGTATCATTGACTCAATCACTGGAGTAATCCCAGCCACAATTTCAGGTACAAGATTGTACTGAGGAGTTCTAGGGTACTCGGCATTTGGCTTTACATTTATACGGACAGGCTCAACTCCTTTTAAGAGATCTATATCCTTTCCTGAAAAGTACAAGACTTCAGGCTTCACCATATCTTTACGATCCAGTGGTAAATCATCAGTTGTCATCAAAGGGTATAACCTAACAGTCGTCTCTTAGCTTGCTAATTTGAAATTCACACCTTCATCATGACTCTGAGACTCCACGCCCTATGGTAGAATTTAATTTACATAACAGATCATGTCCCAACACATTTACAGGACTGGAATCACACATCACAAACTGGTGTCTCTCATGGAAAGAACCTATTTTAACTGGAACTTCCTTGGTGACAGGGTTTGTCATTTGTTTATTGGCAACTCCTACATCTTGGATCATTTTTCCCAGGAGGGGTAGGTTTGGAACTTCCACTGTTCTAAAAGTGGAATGGGTAGGACCAGTGTCAATCAAGAATGACACAGGGTGGCCAATCACCTCACCTACTACTAATGGGCCACTTTGGTCTACCTCTAATACTGCACCAAGTACTCAATCTTCTACCCCCCTCAGGCACTGTCATTGAGACAAGTCAGAGCCATGGCCCTCAAATGTGTGAACCATAGGAAATTGCTGAAATGGGTTTTGATTTTGAAAGGAATTCTGTGTCAACTTTGGGACTTGATTAGTATTAAGTCTAGGATCATTGCGATTTTGTTGAGGCAACAAGACTTATGGAACTTGCATTACTGGAGCTTGTGAGGATTCTACATTCTCGTCATGGACTAATTTTGTAACTGAGTTGCAACAATATTCTGCAACTGAACAAACCCTGAATTCTGGCCTTGATTCTCATCTGTACCCTATTGGGATTTATACAGCACTCCGCTTCCAATGCCCCAACTAGTAACAATAATGACATAGATTTGATCTCTTCAATGTCACAATATCAATCCCAGTACTGGGGTCAATTGGAACCCTACGATCTCTACTTTGGCCTGGGCGAAGCTTGCAAAAAACTCTACCAAATTCTGCGGAGTTCTGCGAGCGGGCTGTGTAGGCGACCTCTTGGTGCATTGGATTGGGCAGCCCTGACACCAGCAGTTAGTCTACCGCCAGACACAACTTTCGAGAAGGCATGGAAGCCGTCGCCAAATGGATGAAAAACAGCTGCCTGTAACTAAACACCAACAAAACAGAAGTTCTCATCATGGGCCCAAACCCCGACGCCTGGAGTTACACCTGGTGGCCCCCCGCCCTCGGAAACCCGCCAATCCCCATGGACCACGCACGCAACCTGGGAATCATCCTGGACTCTGAGCACAAAATGGACCGCCAGATCAACTCCGTCTCGTCTTCCTGCTTTCACACCCTCCGCCTCCTTCATTAGACCTTCAAGTGGATCTACCTCGAACATAGAAAGACCGTCACTCACGCCCTGGTCACCAGCAGACTCGACTACGGCAACGCACTCTATGCTGGAATAAACAAAAACCTTACCCCAAGCTACAGAACATCCACAACGCCGCCGCAAGACTGGTCCTCAACCTGCCAGAACACTGCCACATCTCCCAGCACCTGCGCACACTCCACTGGCTCCCCGTCGAGGCGAGAATCACCTTCAAGATACTCACCCATGCACACAAGGCCCTCCACGGCACCGGACCAGCATACCTGAACAGCCGACTCAATTTCCACGCACCCCAAAGGACCCTACGATCAGCCCAGCTCTCCTATGCCATGGTCCCCCGCACCAGAAAGACCAGATCGGGAGGCCGCTCCTTCTCCTTCCTCGCGGCCAAAGCCTGGAACGCCCTTCCGCTCCACCTCAGACAGACAACATCGCTCCCCATCTTCGCAAGAAACCTCAAAACCTGGCTCTTCGACAGACCCCCTCCTTGATGGAATGGATCCTGCACCCTCCCTACCCCTAGCGCCTTGAGACCCTTATGGGTGAGTAGCTGCGCTTAACAAACTTCTGATTGATTGATTGACAAACATTGGTGTGTGAGGAAAGATCAGTGCAATATTGTGTAAATTGTTTGACTTTTCCACACAGATGGCCTAGGGAACATGGAGGGCTGCCATGGTCTAGAAGCAGACCTGGCTGCTGTGCAGCAGTATGGAAGACAAGCCCAGGTCGACATGAACAGACACTTGTACATATAGTTGCACACAATAGGAACTGGCATTGTCAATGAGGTAGGATGATACCACCAGATATTCTATTAAAAATACCTACAGGTATACCCAAAGATTTTCCTTTATTTATAGGGTACCAGGTATACCTGTAGGTATTTTTAATAGAATATCTTTCTTCTGGATCCCTGCTAATACAGCTTGATTTAATTTAAGAACTCCCATTTCATCTTTGATTGAGTCCGCCCTGGCGGTATCATTCTACCAGGGTGTGTATAGATGCACATGATGAAGCATGTCACGATAAGTGAGTGAGGCATCTAATCCAACATCTCTGGATATTCAAGAGGTTAGGACAGAACATCTTTGCATATGGTAGGATCCAATTTCTTTCTTCATCCTATCTCATTGACAATGCCAGTTGCCATTGTCTCTACGCAGGAACGACGGCTAAGCTCCTGAGACGGCTGCAACGCATCCAGAACGCCTCTGCACGTCTTATCCTCGACATCCCCCGACGAAGCCACATCACACCCCACCTGAGAGACCTGCACTGGCTCCCTGTCAACAAGAGGATAACCTTCAAGCTCCTCACCCACGCACACAAAGCACTCCACAACTCCGGACCAGCCTACCTCAACAGACGACTCAGCTTCTACACCCCCACCCGCCAGCTCCGCTCCACCAGCCTCGCCCTCGCCACAGTCCCCCGCATCCGGAAAACGACCGCCGGCGGCAGATCCTTCTCCCACCTCGCCGCCAAGACCTGGAACACCCTCCCCACCAACCTTCGGCAGACCCAAGACCTACTGGCCTTCAGAAGACTCCTCAAGACCTGGCTCTTCGATCAGTAGCAGCACCACCCCCCACTTCCCCCAGCGCCTTGAGACCCTCGCGGGTATGTAGTGCGCTTTATAAGTGACATGATTGATTGATTGATTGATTGATTGTGTTTAACTATTGATGCTGGGTTTCACTATCCCACGCTCTCTACATTGTGATAAACGTTTGTACATATAGGCCTTAATTTAGAAAGCGTTCCCAGGAGGGACGACTAGGTGCTTGGCTCGTAAATATGACACAGACCACCCTCTGGCCCTGCGAAATGACAGCCCGAAGGCGATAGTGTTTAGCATGAAAAAAATGCCATGCGCTAGAAGGCACCATGAAATGGAACCTGCCATCCTACTCACCTCCACACAATTCTGGCCTAGGGACTGTTGGAACTAGAGACTTGTCCTTGATGACAGCATAAAAGCACGGACTGCTCTTCCGATTACCCTCCCCAGCCAGGCATGACTCACCTGTATGCAACACCAGCGCAGGACTCTGCTATTCCACGCCCGGAGGTGCTGTTTATGCAGCGCGGGTCTCCCGCAGCATGGGACGTGCAAGGGCGCGCCTGGGCGCACCCGGGCCAAAGGCAGGCCCGTCCACGCCCATCAGAGCCCAAAGGAGACTGGGCTGGGCCCCCTTCTAACGGCGAGCACGTCAACACTTTAGACTCCTTTTTATTAAGAGCTACTGATGTATTGGACAAAGAGATTCAATCCATTGAGCATAGACTCTCCATGGGGGACTTGGGGTTATCGGGCCAACTAAGCGAGCCTGTAAGTGAGCCCTTAGCTGTGACTGTAGCTGACACATTACACTCTATGACAAAGCCAGCCACAACTCACTCAAAACGCCTGGTTGCCCGCACAGAAAGTATTATACTCTCACCCCGGTACCCACAGAACCACCCACAAGGAAGAAAAAAAGGGGGGGGCTAACTAAGCCAATTTCAGCTGCTCTCCATGATCCCATTGTGACCTCTCTGACTATTTCGGACATTTTGATTTCAAAAATTGAACAGTCAATTACAGTCTTACTCCAACCGCTTGAAGACAGACTAACTGGAATCGAGGCCAATATAGCGACTCTTTGTTCAGCAGGGTAAGGTACGACTTCTTACAATTTGTCAGCTGAAGTAGTAGAGGCAATCATTCCCAATGGTCCAAACCCTGCATCCTTGTGCCCCCCCCCACTAACCGAATGGATTACCTGGCCTATGCGAGAGTTGACACTAGTGGAAAGCCTAAATGTTCTTACCCAGGAGGTATGACAGCAGTGGTCCACATAGCTCCAGCTCAACCCTCAATGCAGCAACTCAATCACTTACCTTTGTACCCACCCTTTGCTAATCCTAATGCCTCACAGAGGATATTTAAGGGACTGTCATCAGCACCAATAAAACCTGATGGAGAGAACGCATTGAAAAGAGGGGGCGGAATAGACTTCCATACAAGACTGGCCCTTCCTCCAGCAGCCTGTCCTTTTGCTGTAATTCTGGCAAATGTCCCCAAATTACATAGTAACCAAAAGGAAACCACAGACCAATTGATGTCTAAAGCATGCCATTGGATTACTAAACATATGGGAGGGCGGGGGAGATATTTTCTTGAATCTTAATGGAAAGAAGGGTGGGGTGGGTGGGGGATTCAATGAAATCCATTGAGGGGGACTGTGTGGTGGTTAATTTCAACTCATACCAACTGGTTCAGAAATTGTTTCATTGGCTTCCGATAGGGCCATCATCGGTCAATCAAATATTCGCGCTGCCACTGGGCTTTTTTTTATAAACCAGTCAGGACCAGCCCCATGGAGACAAGATCCTGCTGCCCCTCTCAGTCTCCCCCACCCTGAACCTCAATCCCTTCTGTCAGGACAATCCTTTATCTCTCTCCCCACCCACAATCGATTCAATGTACTAACAGGCTTAGAAGGTTGTGATTGACAGAGGATGAACAGGAGGACTCCCACTCCTGTGTAAAGCAGCATTACATCAGGACCAGAAAGCCCCAAGCCACCAATTGCATTATGTGATCAGAGGAATAACATTAAATTAATTATTTGGAATATTGCTGGTTTGAGTTCCAAACTGTCCGACCCTGATTGGCTAAAAACAGTCACCTCCTATGACCTGATCTGTCTTGAAGAAACCTGGGAAACTGGGCCAATTAATTTAGATGGTTACCGCTCTTTTTATGCTGCCGCCCTTCTGTCAAAATCAGGTCGTGCCAGGGGAGGGATGTTGACTCTGCTGAAAAATACCCTCAGTCTGGTAGTCCAGTCATATCATAATGCTTCCCCTTATTATCATTTACTACATCTAAAAGGCCCAGGCGGTAATGCAGGGTTATTAATCAATTTTTATACTAACAACTTTACCGGGGATATGAGGAAGGTGGCTGACCAGTTGGAAGGGGAAATTAATGTATTTTTTAATACTCTAAAACAGATTCCGAACATCTTATAGGTGGGCTATTTTAATGCGCATTATTGTCATTTTTCAAACTTAACAGCCTGTGGCTTCCTCGATGAGGCAAGCAAACCTTTATTTCATTTTACACGTAACCATTATGGAGATGCTTTGAATAGATTCCTCATGATTAACAATTTAGAGATGCAGAACCCTATAAATCTAAGCACAGGTATGTTACAAAATACATTTGGCTCACCAACCCACGGTTCAACCATTGATTATTTATTAATTTCAGACCCCTTAAAAAATTCCATTTGCAATGTAGAAATTAAGCATTTTTATTTTAGTGATCATGCTGCAATTATTGGCGAGTTGGAATGGGTAGGAATCCATCCAGAACACTCTAGACGTGCCAAACCCATGATATCCAGGAACAATGGGATCATTCTTAAATGGGCCACAATAGATAAAGCATACATTGTTCCTGCCGTGGTTACAAATAGGCAAAATGATATTATGACCTGCCTAGAAGTGGAACCTCATCCCACCCAGGTAACCATGGCCTTTGAATCAACACTATTTGAGATTAAAAGCCTCTTTACTAGAAAAAATCCAACTGCCAAAATCTCAGGCCCTAGATGGTTCGACCAAGCTTGTACCAAGTCCCTATCAGTCTTACATCAGGCTCTCAGAGCTATGCCTAGAGATGTGGAATTAGTCAAACTTCTCCGCCTCCGGTACAAAGAGGCCAGGAAGATTAGAATTAACAATTCAAAAGAAGAAGCATGGGAACAACGGCATTTAGCTGCCATCTCTAATAATGCCAGGAACTTTTGGAAAGTTATCAATGCTCCCTTTCTTAAACCATCTACAGCCCCAAGTCTGGATTGTCATTTGGATGAGGAATCCGGGGTTGTATATTTTTCCTACTTATTTGACCCTAAGGCTGAGGGAATGACTAACCAGTGGGCAGCTAACTCTCCCTCCACTAAACCTCTCCTCACTTTTATCCATCATGAGATCAGAGAGGCCCTTATACAATGCTCCAGTAATAGAGCTCCCAGCCTGGATGGTACTCCGATAGATTTCTTTACTTAGTAGACAGACTTATGGGTATCGGCGCTGACAAACGTTTTTAATGTAGGGCAAGTTATACTTGGCTTTTATGGACTTATCTGCAGCATTTGACTGCGTGGCACATCACCATCTATGGAGGATAATGAAGGAAATGGGTATCGATGAGGCAATTATCCTCTTTATAAGGCAGCTTTACTCCTCAGCCTCGGCCTCTGTCCGATACGGGAGGCAGGGAGAGTGCACTAGGGCATTTCCAATCAACAGGGCCTGCCTTCCGCCCATTTATTGGCTCCCTGTCTCCTCACTTAATAAGTTGGCCCTCTCAACGCCTCGAATACAAGCCTGATACAACTGTAGACCCTCTGATGATATAAACTGGGCAATGGTTTGTGTGTAGAGTTGATTGACGAGAGTCACCCAGCATTTACAGTAAGTCATGAGTGTGACGTCTTTGGCATATAGCTCTTCTTTGGAGGATCGACTGGCATCCCAAATAACAGTCATGTCACTTGACAGCATGAGCTTGTTTCCCCGCCCAGCCAGGGCAGTTGTTCCTGTGCTATTCGTGTGCCTTGAAAGTGAAACCTCTGTCCCTGTCCTTGAAAACATGTGCAGTCTGACAGTCCCACCAGCCACTCTGTGTTTTTCTTTTTTTAGTGACATGCCGTTCCTTGCCTTACATCCTTTTTTAATCAAAAATACCTGATTGAATTTCTCACAGTGAGTAGCGATGTGAGTGGGAAAGAGGAACATGTTTGTGTCTCACCCTCTTTTGTCGCAACAAACCACCTGCTTTCTCTAAACCTGTGGTGCCATTTCAAACAAACTGAAAAAAGTATAGTGTGATTTCCCAGCATTACCCTCCAGTTTGGTAGTGTTTTCCTGGCTGGATGTGCACTGTTAGACTTGGTAAGAATGGCAAAATGTAATAAAAGCGGCCTAAAACATTTTCATTCTGTTACTTTAATGCTGTAGTTTATTTAGCAAAAAATTGCAAACATCCTAAATAATGTGGTGCACAAATGCCTTTGAAGGGAGCTGGAGATGCTTGCTTTGCTGGCAGTACTAAGGCTCTGGGAAGTTAGCTGGGATCGCAGAGGCAGGCTGGCCGTAGAATGTCTACCGACTCTACGACAGTATTAAAGAGGCTAGAAGGACTTGCCCGGTATCAGTCACATGTCAGACTCAGTCACCGGTGGATAGAGCGCTCAAGTGTTGGGTATGAACTCAGTTATGCAGTTCTAAGCACCTTACCTCACTCTACCCCTGCTATCTCCCTGTAGCAGGACAGGTAGTATATGACAACACACTAGGCATTACTAAACTTTTTATCTCACTGGGGGAGAGGGCTCAGGATCATACAATACAGCAGCAGTTCCTAGGGTGCTTGTTATTAGTTTTCTCGGGTTCCATCTCTCCCTCCTCCCTTCGTTTTGTGAGGTTGCTGTCACCGTTGTCACATGTGCTTCCTGGTTGTTGTGGGTCATGTCTGCTGATTTCTAACAGAAATCAAAACACACAGAGCAGCAGATAGAAGGCCTCTCCAACCTCCCTTTGCCCCCTTGCGGCCAGAGGAGTAACGAACAACAGAGGTCAGGAGCCTTCAAGGCTGCAATTAATTTGTATTGGTATTTATTTAAGGGAGCGCACCAGTAAACTCTGCCACGCGGCGGTTGACAGAGTTTTTGCTGCACTCCGCATTCCAAAGTGGTGCGTGGAGTGGCAAAACTCTGCAAACTCTGCTGGCGGAGCGGAGTTTACTGCCGCCCCTATAAAACACTATTGCCACCTTGCATCATAGGTCCTCCCTGGGGACCTGCAATTCCGTGCATTCCACCTACCTTTCCTACATATGACCTCCTCTTTGCTCTGCCTTCATCTGTACTAGCATGAACGTTTCCTTCAAACACTTTTCTCTCATGTTCAACTCGTCACTGCTGTATCTAGCATATCTCAATATTTCATCAATAACTTATTCTGCCAACAAATCAAATGCTACTGGATCATCAAGCTAATTTCATGATACATTCACATCACAAACCTAGACATGAAATCTCCCATGTCCTTCCCTTCTGGGTTTTCCATTCTGCTGTGCTGTTTGAACACTCTCTCAAAATAATTATGCACAGTCTCTTTAGTTGGTCTGGGCATGAAATTCCGCTCCACTCGTGGAGTTTTACCCACTCCGCGCTCCAGATAGCATGCAGAATTCTGAAAACCTACACTGTGCTACGGGGAGCTAAGTTTTTCCCTCGCTAGCCAACGATAAGTTGGCGAGCACGAGCAAGGAAAATCTTACTCCAGACCACCACCTGGTGGGATTTTTTAACACAGACTGGGGGGCAGATATCTGCTACACTCGCATTGACAAACCTTCTGTTAACATTGAGGAAGCTGCCGCTCGAGCAGAACTTCTACTTGAGCAGCAGGAAGAAGCATGGTGCACTTCATGCTGATTTTCCAGTGCGGGACAAACACCTGCGCTATTAATCAGCGCGAACGGAGCAACCTAATGCACTCCGCCACTTGCGAAACTCTGTGTAGCGGGGCTGAGTTTTTAGGTCATTTCGCTGAGTTCTGTGCATAGCGGAACTCATGAACTCTGCCCAGGCCTACTCGTTAGGTTCCTGTGTAGTCTGATCAATCTTTACCCTTCCCCGTACTCTCTTGCCGATACTTTTTCACCCCCTCAGGCGATGTTCCATGAGTTATTGGATTTCTGTGAGGCTATTTCTCCGGCCACTGAATAGCCACCTTACACTCAGCTCATAGATCACTAGGTATAACAATGTCAAAAAAGGTATTCAAATCAACCCACAACACTTGCACTATTTTAACAAACCTATCAACTTGAGTGTAGCACTGAACATGATTCTCTTTCTGCTTTGGGAAATCATTTGTGAATGATGCAATATCAGTCCTGCTTAATGGTACATGAAAAAACCCTCCACTTGGCGCATCTCTCATCTGTAAATTCTGTGCTCCCTCTTTCTCTTAAATACTTCCATTTCCATATTCTACCAATTAGTTCCCTAATTTTCAATTTCACCCCAATATGCTCATACTCATTATGTCTTCATCAAAACACATGCAGTAACTTTTCTGTAAAGATTTTGTCCTATTAAGATGTATATCATACACGCTGCTCAATTCTGTCATGAACTTGCCCTGCATGTCATGTAACATTCTTACACATGTATATTAGTACATTTTCCTGATCAGTATTTAAACTGGAAAGGTCAAAATTACCTGAAATCATCTCATATAACTTCACTTTTAACCAGACCATATCTATGAGTTTATCCTTCTCAGGAGATTAGACTTCCCTGCTTAACTATGAACGATCAAAACCTCTAGGGGACTCATTAAAGAATCTAACCACTCTCCTGTAAAAATAGCACCATTTTGGATTCCAAGGGTATTAAACGTTACTCCCCCTCTGGAGCAGCTGCTTGAAATATACTGGGGTGAATTCCAAATGGACTTGCAAGAGTTTTGAGCTATCGGGCAGGGTCCTCTAAGGGGGGAGTCTTGTCATATTCAACATCAAAGACTCTGGGGCTGTATACTGTGGAGTTACCTTAGTCAGGGCTAAAGGAGTCCTTTCTGTCCCTCTCCAGGCTGGAGCCACAGGGACTGTGTTTGATATATTTACTCCAGGAGGAACAGTCAAAGAAAATTTCGTACCTCCAGATAACTCAGGTTTATATAAATGAACTGCAGGACTAATGGTAACAGGAACAGTAATTGCATTTGGGGCAGTAGGAACAGAAGAATTCACAGGAGCATGAATCCCCAAAGTTTCACACATAGGGATCTGCTTTAGAATCACTGGGGTGGTAGTTCTTTCAGAGTTTCCACCCATGACAGCACTACTCATCCCTTCAGACAGGGCTACATTGTAAGGTCTTGGACGGGCTGACAACAGCGCATCCAAAAAATCATCACTAGAATCATTATCGTCACCATCACCCGAACCCTATGCACTCTTTTTCTGTCCTCTCCTTTCGTCCTTTTCCTTTTCTGGGGTTCCTCTCTTGTTAATGCAGGGTACACCCTAGTTCTCTCAATTATTTCTGATCGCCACTTTGTTGTTCTGCATCCCACTTAGCTTCCACACAGCTATGCACTGCTCTCCTATCTTTACCCTGGTACTTCTCCTCATCTTTAGCATGGGCAGCATGCTCCCAATTACTGAGTGCTTCATATTGTGAGGGTCTGGGGGGGCTCCATTTTGTACAATATCCTTCTCAAATTTTCAATAATCCTCAAATTAAATGTCAATACCAAGGAAATCTCAATGCACCTTTACTCTCAGTGATCTCATGCCACTGGCTCAACCAAACGCTAGTATAGAGTCCTACATTTATAGCCATATAATGACCTGTCATGCATTCTGGTGGTATCTCCTCCACCCTCTTGAACAGGAACCCTCACATTTCCCCATATCAAATCTTTAAACCAGTGCTTAATTTGTGCCGGTGGTTTCCGGTGCTCGACACCAGCATTTAATTGTCAACACTGGCAGTTATGACAGTCTGCCACATGGTGGAGCTGTTTGTCTGATTTACAGATGAGCACAACAGTTGATTACTAATTCAAAATACATAAAAAATTACTAATACCTTGCGCCAAGGCCATTCTTATAGCTTTGGGGCCTTGAATATTCTGAATTGTCACACTTGTAGGAGTGTGATTGTTAGTAGTTGTGGTGGTACTGTCGTTGGCAGCACTTGCAGAGGCAATGGGTAATGCGAGCTGCGGTAGCCTCCTGACGAGGGTCCTGGCACTTATTCTTTTACAAATTAAGCACTGTCTGAAACATTTCATTTTTAATAACAATTTCAACAATCACAAACATATTTTTTTTCAAATAAAGAATAATTCTTCTCTTACTCACAATACATTTTATCCAGCACTAACAGCCAGTCTCAGCCCAGGACCTTCTGTTCTATCCTATTGCAGCACTGCTCTCAGTGACATAACAACCAGTAGCAGCATGGCACTACACCAACCTGCCAATCCCAACTCGACATACAATGAAGTAATTCTCACTCTTTGCAGCGGTTGACCCTCCTTTGCAGGTTTCACAAGCGTACCTTTTTCCACAATGCTAAGCAAGCATAATAAACGAAACACTAAGCAAACATAATAAACAAAACCTTTGTCTGCTCCACTAAAAAATTCAAAGTAGTCAATCACACAAGAAACAATACAGAGTAAAACTTTACGGCTTACACACACATGGATGAAATCTTGACAAGCAGAAATCAACCTGACTAATGCAGTTTCTCATTTGTGCAACAGGATCCACTAGCACCAAACACTGTTAGTACTCTCACAATGATGCTATAGTCCTTATCTCACTTGTGCAGTCGATGGTATATCATGACTGACATCACAAAACTTAGCAGACAAATTACATAACAATATACTATTATCTATCCTGAGATCTTGGGCCTCGACTAGCCCAAGAACAACTTCATCTGCTCAACAATAAGCACATCTATATCTAAAATGCCATCACACTATACCAGAAAACTAGGGCTGGGTGGAGTTTTGCTACTTCATGCTCCAAGCAGAGCATGGAGTTCGACAAAAACGCTGCTCTGCCCATGGAGTGGAGTTTACCAGCACGTGACTCTTTATTTGTTTAATTCTGTCCTTCTTTCAGGGCTTTTCCCATCTGCAGGGAAGGCAAAGAGGACCCCCACCTCCTACAAGAACCCCCTACTGTATGATGGAACCACAATGACATTTACAACGAATGCCTTAACATCAACACCGGAACAATGAAAGAGTCTTTACAACGAAAGTCATTACATCAACTTTTTTTTACCACAAGTATGCCTTTACCATGAATGCCTTTACCACAAAAATCCAAGTATTTTACAGGCAAGTATATAGTTAGTACCATGTTTCCATAGGAAAAGTGTTTTTTAACTAGCCTATATCTTTGGTGCTGTTTGACGAACCTTCACAAAAATTATCCCATAAAAGTGCCCCAGTGAATCTTGTTTTGCGTTGAAAGTTTCAGGGTGCTCTGTCAAGCAGGGGCCAAAACAAAGAGTGGTCAAAAAAAGTGTGTTTCCCATGTTAATTTCCATAGGAGCTTTGAACACGACTACAGCCGAAACTGCTGGACAGAATTACACTAAATTTGGCAGACAGCTAGGTTTTGGTACAGAGATTGTGCTTTTTGTTTTTGGTGTAAATCAGTTCAGTAGTTGTTCAGAAATTTAAGGAACCCCAAATTTGTTTATCTGGGACTGCAACGACTTTCCAAATAATATACGAGCTCATGCAGGGAAATGCAAAACTCTAATTGGCTGCCAAAACTTCAGCCAAGCAGTCATTTTGGGACTCAGCTTCAGCCGAGTCCCACAAAAAATTTGTTAAAAAAGAAAAGGGGGCAGGGTAGGTATACCCTGACCCCCAAATCTTGCTCTTGGACTTCCCCTAGAACCCTGCCACCGCATCAAAACAGAAAAAAGCAAAATAAAGGTCAGAAACGAGTAAAACAAGCATAAAGAAGCAAAATAGAGGCCAGAAACAAGCAGAAAGAAGCCAAATAAAGGACAGCAACGGGCAGAAATAGGCAAATAGAGATTCGAAATGAGCAGCAAAAGAGGCAAAATAAAGGTCAGAAACTAGCAAAATGAGGCAAAAATAGAGATCAGAAACGATCAGAAAGAAGCAAAATAAAGGTCAGAAACGAGCAGAGAGAGGCAGAATAAAGTTCAGAAACGAGGAGAGCCAGGCAAAATAAAGCTCAGAAATGAGCAGAAAGGGGCAAAATGCAGATCGGAAATGAGCAGAAGCAGGCAAAATAGTGATCAGAATCGAGCAAATAGGGGCCCCCAATGAACCTCAGAAGCCAAGAAGACCCTATCCCCTAATAATAGTGTGCAGGAGTCACATTTGCAAAGGGGTCGGGTCTTCCCACGAGGTCTCACCAATCCCGCTGCCGAGCACTTACTGGTGGCAACAATGGGGGTTTATGGACCCCGAGGACCCTCAACAGCCAAGGAGACATCATCCCCCAAGCAGTAGTGCGCCCGGAGGTGCATATATATATATACTTGGTGTCAATTCATCGACGATCTCTTTATCGTATGGGAAGGAGACTGTATCGAATTACAGAACTTCATTGACTCCCTTGACCAAAACGAGTATAATCTAACTTTCACGTCGACAATCAGTGAAACAAATATCATCTTTCTAGACGTTGAAATATTCATCGCAGAGCATAGGGTATGCACCAAAATGCATAGAAAACCAACTTCATGCAACAGCATATTGCACGCAGAATAGTGGGCATCCCCAAAATTTGAAATGGAGCATACCCTATGGCGAGATGCTTCGAGCAAAAAGGAATTGCTCAGAAGTCACCAATCTGGAAGATGAGATTGAGGAAATGAGCTGTCGTTTCATAGAAAGGGGCTATCCGATGGAAGTCATGGAAAGTGCGAAGTCTCGAGTCAAATTAAAAGCAAGATCTGATCTCCTGATACCGACACAAACCAAAAGAAAAAAGAGAGGAAGAATGCATGAGGAAAACAGTAATGAAGGCACAACAACACGATTCATTATGGACTATAATAACCAGAGTGGAGAAATCAAAGGCATCGTTCGCAAGAATTGGGAGATCTTAATGCTGGATGAAATTTTGAGAAAAACCATGACGCCAAATCCCAGCATCACTTATAGAAAGACAGCTTCCCTTGCTGATATCCTGATGCAGAGCCATCTAGAGACACGAGAAGCAAAAACATCTGCATGGCTCAGCACTCCGGGGTTCTGGAGATGCGCAAAATGTCGAGCTTGTGAGCATGGCCAGAATCTGACGACTTATGAATTACAGAATGGAAGAATAGAACTTATTAATGACCACATTACATGTGAATCTAAGTATGTGGTCTTCAGACTAACCTGTCCCTGTAAAAAACATTATGTAGGGAGCACGATCAATAAACTCAAACTAAGGATCCTACAACATTTGCGTGCTATAAAAAACAAGGACTTCAGTTATCCCATTGCAAAACACTTTCACGAAGTCCACTCAAGTGACTGTAAACAACTGAAATATTCTGGGATAAAAATTGTAAAATCCACAGAAAGAGGCGGAGACAGAACCCTAAAGTTAAGAAGAACAGAATCCCGACTCATACTTGCAATTGGCACTGAATATCCTTATGGACACAATCAGGATGCAGAATTACATGTGCACTTATAGACAGGGAAACTTCCAAAAAGATCATTGAGGAGCGGAAGCAGTATGTTCAACCCTTGACTCTCATGCATAGATTCTCTCAGACTTTTCCCTATACACTTGTTGTTTTTTAGAATCTTGTCATCTTAGTACCATATTGAAGCTCTTGCATATACTTAAACTAGCGCACATGTGTGAACCAGATTTGATTTATGAGCTTAAATTATAAGACCCGGAGATATAATAGTCTCATCTACCTTGATGTGCTCATTTTTTTAATTTTAAGTAACCATTGGACTTCTTAATACCTGACCTACACAGAAGATTGTATCAATGAAATCAGAAATTATCTTGATCCCAATTGCACTGAATATTGACAGGTCTTAATGATTAAAAATGAACAGAATGTCACATCAATGGAATGTTTTGAAATCTGATCTTAAACTGTACTCTACAATTTTTAGATCTTTTAATGACTGTAATCTTAAAATGTGTACTTTACACCTATAGATTTTATTGGGGGTGACATTCATAACAATTTTAAATTTTAAATTTTTAAATTTCAAATTCTGCTCTTAAACCTGCATTTTAAAATATGAATATTGCATTGGAAATGGGATGGACTTATTTATAGACATGTCGATACAACATCACTTATAATACACTACAATAGAGGTCAATTCCAATGATCAAACTTGAGACATGTCAGAGGATGATGATGGAACTAAAAAATCAACTAGTCATTGTGGGGATCTTACTGTTAAAAGAAACATTAACACTGTTGTTCAAATGTGTATTTATGGAATCTTATCCTGCACTTGCACTTTCCTTGTTACAAAATGTACTTTACAGAGATTGTTAAAATGGTGGATAGATTCATCCATTCCTGTTAAAGAGGTTCGACAGTCTAGCTGTTTGAAATTAGTAAACAGAGACAAGGGGTTAAACACTAAGCACTTTACAAATACAGTCTAGACGCGAGGGACTCTATGGTCCAGTAGAAGGCTAGTGGTAGCCGAAACGCGTAGGCCGTCCTGTTTTTGCTCACTTTTGCACTATGGTGTGAACAATAAAGCACTTTTAAAAATCAACTACCTTGCTGTGATGCCGTGACTTTCGCTGGGAGCAGACGTGAAGGAATCGCAGGTATATATATATATATATATATATATATATATATATATATATATATATATATATACACAGATATATGAATATATATATATGTGTGTGTATATATATATATATTATCTACTGGCGGTCGCCAGTAGATAGTTATAGTTAGGACCTATTATCCATAGGAAATCCGCGACATTCTATTTGAAATAACGTTGGCGCCGGTTGACGAATCTTCGCGAATGTTTCCAACTTGTTGGGGCGCTCCGCTCCTACCCTGAAAGTCTCGGGGTGATTCGTCAGCGGGGGCCGAAAAAAAGGGGTTCCCAAAACGCGTTTTCCCCATTCATTTTTCCATAGGAACCTTTAGTCGCAGCTACAGCCCGAACTGCTGAACGGAATTACACCAAATTTGGCAAAGAGGTAGCCCTTGGTTCAGACTGGTGCCTTTTGCTTAAATGGTGTAAATCCGTTCAGTAGTTCCTGAGAAATTCACAAGTAAAGTCACATATATATCTATGGCCGAGTAGGGTCCGCGTACCCTCCCGATCACGAGCTGCATGCTAATTGGCTGTCAGCTGGCTGTCAACATTCCGATTCAGGAAGTGTTGGCAGCCATTTTGTCCCTCGGTAGAACCGAGGGACAGAAACAAGTGCGCAAAGCGCACAAAGGGGGCAGGGTAGAAACCCCCTAACCCCCTAGGCCTGCTCAGGGGGTCCCACAAGGACCCCCTGGGCAAAAAAAAGCATTCTTTTTTTTAAAAAATCGGCAGGATGCGCTCAGGGTGCATGGTGGGGGGTTACATTTATGTATGGGGGCCTCTAAGGGCCCCCAAGCCCCGGGGACCGCCACCCCCGGGGCTTTAACAAAAATGGTGCGGGAGGGCTCTTTGCCCTCCCGCTGCCCCGGGACCGCCACCTCCCCGGGGCTTCTGTTTTTAATTTTTTTAACATGTGTGGGGGCTCCAGCCCCCACACGCCCCGGGACCGCCACCTCCCGGGGCACTAAAAATTAAAAATGGGGGTCCGTTTTGGACCCTCGAAGCCCCGGGGACCACCACCTCCCCGGGGCTTTGAAAATGTGGGGAGGGGGCCGCGCGGCCCCCTCCTGGAGCCAGTGATGGCCCTGGGGACCGCCACCCCCAGGGCCAGCTCCTGCAGTGTCCCGGGGTGCCTACCCCGGGACACTGCTGTTTGCAATGACAGGACGGGAGCCTCGCGGCTCCCGTCCTGTCATTGCAAACTTGCTTTGGATATTGGAAGAGAGAGCAGGAAACCTGCTCTCGCCCAATATCCAAAGCTGATTGCTTTCCACATGGGGAGCAGCATGTTAGCTGCTCCCCATGTGGAAAGCAATGCCGGCTCGCGCAGGAGGCGGGGAGCCGGCTGGGACTGTGGGGGGATTGGGGACCCCCACAGTCCCCAACCAGATGCCAGGCCCCGGGGGATGGGGTCCCCGGGGCCATAAGTGGCCAGGGAGGGGGCCACACAGCCCCCTCCCCAAATTTAAAAAAATGAAAAAAAAGTGCAAGGCCGGCCCGGGGATGGGGTCCCCGGGGCCTTAAATGGCCTGAGGAGGGGGCCACGCAGCCCCCTCCAAATAAAAAAATTAAAAATCGAGGCCATGCCCCGGGGGATGGGGTCCCCGGGGCCAATACAGGCCCAGGGAAGGGGGCCACGCGGCCCCCTTCCAGTTTTTTTTTTTTTAAATTTAAAAAAAAAAAATGCTCAGGCCTCGGGGATGGGGTCCCCGGGGCCAAAAGTGGGCAAGGGAAGGGGGCCACGCAGCCCTCCTCCCATTAAAAAAAAACTAGAAAAAAAAACGACCGGCATCGTGCCGGAGGCCCCGCCCCTCCCTGCAGTACTCTGCAAACGCGCCCCTGGCGCGTTTGCAGAGGGGCACGAATTCCCCTTGAATACTGGGGGTCCCTGGGGCCAACTAGCCCACCAGGAACCTCCAGTATGCGCCAGGGGCTGCGTTGCAGAGACGTGTACAGGGGCCACGCCCCTTTTACACCTCTCTGCAACGCAGCTCTGTGGCGCTTTTGGAGGTATATGGTGGGCTAGTTGGACTCCAGGGACCCTCAGGATTCAAGGGGACTTAATCCCCCAACTTAAAACGTGCCACGGGGTGCGTTTGCACAGTGGTGAAGGGAGGGGCGGGGCTTCAGGTGACATGTGTGCAAACCGGCCCCGTGGCGCGTTTTAAGATGGGGAATAAATTCCTTTTCAATCCTGAGGGTCCCTAGGGGCCAACTAGCCCACCAGGTACCTCCAGTAAGCGCCACGGAGCTGCGTTGCAGAGTGTTGTAAAAGGGGCGTGGCCTCTGAACACCTCTCTGCAACGCAGCCCCTGGCGCATACTGGAGGTACCTGGTGGGCTAGTTGGCCCTAGGGTCCCTCGGGATTGAGGAGGAATTAATTGTCCAACTTAAAACGCGCCACATGGCGTGTTTGCAGACATGTCACCTTAGGCCCCACCCCCTTCCTTCACCATTGTGCAAATATTCCTCTAAAATCAGCCGAACTACGAATTCCGATTTACTCACCTGTTATCAGGAGAGACCTCAGTGCTGCATCTTTGAGCCCAGTACTGATCCTGAAAAGTAATTCTAACCGTACTTACCAGTAACTTGAATTTCCTTCCATAGGATATCATTGCCTGCTTTTTGCTGAAAAAGTTTCTGTGTCGATTTTTGAAACATACAAATATTCCTCTAAAATCAGACGAAATACGAATTTCGATTTACTCACCTGTTATTAGGAGAGACCTCATTGCTGCATCTTTCAGCCCAGTACTGGTCCTGAAAAGTAATTTTAACCGTACTTACCAGTAACTTGAATTTCCTTCCATAGGCTAACATTGACTGGTTTCACTTGGAAGTGTGGAGTTTTGGAACTTTATAATATTCCTCTAAAATCAGCCGAAATACGAATTCCGATTTACTCACCTGTTATCAGGAGAGACCTCAGTGCTGCATCTTTCAGCCCAGTACTGATCCTGAAAAGTAATTCTAACCGTACTTACCAGTAACTTGAATTTCCTTCCATAGGATATCATTGCCTGCTTTTTGCTGAAAAAGTTTCTAAGTGTCGATTTTTGAAACTTACAAATATTCCTCTAAAATCAGACGAAATACGAATTTCGATTTACTCACCTGTTATCAGGAGAGACCTCATTGCTGCATCTTTCAGCCCAGTACTGGTCCTGAAAAGTAATTTTAACCGTACTTACCAGTAACTTGAATTTCCTTCCGTAGGCTAACATTGACTGGTTTCACTTGGAAATTCTTCTAAGTGTGGAGTTTTGGAACTTTATAATATTCCTCTAAAATCAGCCGAAATACGAATTCCGATTTACTCACCTGTTATCAGGAGAGAACCCAGTACTGCATCTTTTAGCCCAGCACTGACCCTGAAAAGTTATTCTAACCGTACTTAACAGTAACTTGAATTTCCTTCCATAGGCTAACATTGACTGGTTTCACTTGGAAATTCTTCTAAGTGTGGAGTTTTGGAACTTTATAATATTTCTCTAAAATCAGCCGAACTATGAATTCCGATTTACTCACCTGTTATCAGGAGAGAACCCAGTGCTGCATCTTTTAGCCCAGCACTGACCCTGAAAAGTAATTCTAACCGTACTTACCAGTAACTTGAATTTCCTTCCATAGGAATCCATTGTCTGGTTTTCAGCAGAAAAGTTTCAAAGTGTCGATTTTCACAAACTACAAATATTCCTTAAAAATCCCATTTGTGACTTAAACGCATTCTTTCAACTGTTTACAGGAGATGCACCGGTGCTGGTTCCAGGATCCACCACTGAGTAAGAAAAAGTAACGATAACACTACTTACCTGCTAAGTGAATTTCCTTCCATAGGATAACATTGGTGATTCTATATGAAAAAGTTTCTAAGTGTCAACTTTTAAAATACAATAATATTCCTTAAAAATTACTACTGTAACCAAAACGCTTTTACTCAACTGTTTACAGGAGATGTCCCAGGACTGAATCTAGGATCCAGTCCTGTGGTTAGAAAAGTAATCCATAAAGTAACTAATTGCATTTAACTAGAAATTCACATTGAGCTCAATGTAGCTTTGTTTTTGAAATTGTGTTGCCCATTGCAACAACTGTAACTACTGTACTTAAAAGTCTATTGCCTATTTGCAAAGTATTTAAACTAAAGTAATTCATTCTGAGAAAGTATATTTTGTAATGTAATGTATAATGTAATTACAATGTAATTTAAAAAATAAAATATCTAAAAATAAATAGTTTAAAAAAATGTTGTAAATCAGTATCAAAAAAATAAATATAACAATTAATACATTTAAAAATTGTCATTTACAAAACCTTTGAAATTCACTGAAAAAACCATAGGTTTCAGACACGTTATAGTTAGGAATTAGCATTTAAAAAACCTTTGAAATTCACTGAAAAAACCATAGGTTTCAGACACGTTATAGTTAGGAATTAGCATTTAAAAAACCTTTGAAATTCACTGAAAAAACCATAGGTTTCAGCCACGTTATAGTTAGAAATTAGCATTTAAAAAACCTTAGAAATTCACTGAAAAAACCATAAGGTTTTAGGGACAGTTATAGTTAGTTGGACATTGCACTCGTACAAAACCCGTGAAATTCCCCCGTTATAGTTAGTTCAGGTAACTATAACTCGTGCCCCCGCAATGCACTGCTGATGACGTCACATATTACATCACTCATGACATGGTCAGTGACATCACTGATGACATCACTGATGACATCTCAAATGACATCACTGATGACATCATCCATGTGAGTATTTAATGCACCTCCTCACACCCTAATATAACCTTTGATACACCCACTCTAAATTACAGACTGCCATTCTCAAAACCATAGACACTCCAACACCAATAACTACATACCCACTCACTGATTCTTAGGTCTACACACACACATCCACTCACTCACCCGTACAGTCACTCATACTTATGGTCACTCAGTACAGGACTATCATATGCACTCATACTCCTATATAGACACTCAAACACCGCCACTCATCCATAGAGGTACTCACACACCTAGTCAGTCATGCAAATAATTAAACACACTGCCATTTACTCACCTATACAGTTATACACACACCAGCTCACTTACTCATATAAATACTAGCACATTCTTACGCTCTTATACAATCACTGATACAAGCACACACTCATCCATACAGTCACTCTCACAATCACACACTCTCGCTTATAGCTATTTATATACTCCAACACACATATATACTGCCTTTCACATATGTAGTTACTCACACATGTACCACTGGGACATACATTCACTCACTAACACACTCTTACACACACTTACCCACCCATACAGTCTATCACAGATGCACTCTTGAAACCATCCACCCAGTGAATCACCCACTCACACATCTATGCACAGAGTCGCACACACCCCACCCACACAAACACTCAGGCACCCATACAGATACTCAGACAACCAATCAATAACTCATATAGACACTCATGTAGCTATTCACAAACCCATGCACCACTTACACAGCAACAGACAGACGGATACAGACATTCACCCAGTTTAGTCACTAACCCATGCATTCAGTAAGATACGTTTAATCACTCACTTATCGAGTTAGTCACGCACCTACTAAATCATCCATACAGACACTTATACACCCACTCATTCTTCAATACGCCTTTCCCTATATATATTAAAAATATTTAAACTTTACAGAAACACACAGTCACTGGATGATGTCATCAGTGATGTCATTTGAGATTTCATCAGTGATGTCATCAGTGATGTCACTGACCATGTCATGAGTGATGTAATATGTGACGTCATCAGCAGTGCATTGCGGGGCGCGAGTTATAGTTACCTGAACTAACTATAACGGGGGAATTTCACGGGTTTTGTACGAGTGCAATGTCCAACTAACTATAACTGTCCCTAAAACCTTATGGTTTTTTCAGTGAATTTCTAAGGTTTTTTAAATGCTAATTTCTAACTATAACGTGGCTGAAACCTATGGTTTTTTCAGTGAATATATATATATATAGGAATATGCTGCTAAAATTACAATTATGTTTAAAATAGCTAGCAACCGATAGAAAAATAATATTTTAGCACATGCACTTTAATATTCACTTTTGGCACATTTATAAGCACACCGTCACTTTAGGATGAATATATATGCGTTTTTTGCACAATACTATTTTAGGTGAAATGGCACAAATGTGGTCGCAACATAGGGGCAGTATAGTCACCCATGTATAAACTAATAAGTGCTCATTTAAAAAACTATTATTCAGTTATAGCATTTAAGCCTGCAACAAATAGTATTTTAAGTGACGGAACACACAATGAATATGGTGGTTTTAGATAGGGATATTTAGGGGTTGATACAATAGTATTTCATTAGCCATAAAATGTAGAATAAGGATGTTACAATTGAAATCATGTTTTGATATGATATGATTCTATGGGCCGTTTATATAAACTGGGATTCAAACCAATGAAATTTATTTTTAATATGGTCTCAATAATGTACAAATGTAAATTAGCATTTATGCTTAAAATCTTTGTATATAAAATGTCTTCTATGTCTATGGCATAATTGATTGCACTAGCACTTTAAAAACGGTAGCACTGTCTGAGGACGTGTCATGTGATCAAGGCCGTTTTCTGGCCGAAACGCGTCATGGCGGACAAGTTGGTGGAATAAAGTAAGAAAAATTTGCACTTATCGCTGGGTCCATGCAAGTTATTTCTGGTGGCAATTCAGAAGTGAATACGAGTTTACCTCATAAATATATATATATATATATATATATATATATATTTGTCCACACGCACAACAGCTTCCGTGGCGTAAGTAGAAGAGCACTCACAGGTCCTTGTTGCAAGTTATTTATTCAATGCACAAACCCCCCCCGCACTGACAGACGCGTTTCGGCAATCTGCCTTCTTCGATGTCAGTGGCCCCAAGTGTATGACACATATTTAAAGTGATAAACGTGATTCGATAGGTTAAAAAAGTAAACATCAAAACAGAAGAGGGCCTCGTGAAGTTACTGCATAATGCACAATACATGGCGGCCATCTTAAGACTTGTTCCAAAGTTAGTAAAAACAATGTAAGTTCATCAGTGCTTCAAAATCATATATCGTTATATACAGCTATTTACATGTGGTCAAAAATTAAAACTGTATAACCATTTATATACACATTTACGATGGATTGATCTAAAAGTACAAACTCATAGGAAAATTCCTAGATGTTACACCCATCTTTATTAACTAAGTCAGTCCTTAAAATGGTGGCGGCTTATGGCGCGATTAAATGCATATATCCCGCCTAGATGACAATTCATCTTTATACCTATAAAAAGTGATAGTGTTCTGACTTAAAAATTATTATTATTTTTTTCGCCTAGTTGGGCATTAAAGACCACTCAAAGCACCGTGAACTATACAAAATTGTGCCCTGAATGGGCAAACCAAAAACAAAGCCATGAACGTGAGGGAACCTTAAAAACAATTCATTTGTATATTATGAGGGAGTTGAAACTCACAGTAGACTCTTTACACAGTGTCAGTACATTTCAGAGAATAGAATACATGGTCCAGATACAGATGGGGAATACAGTTAGAATAATGGTCACTCTAGTTAATGAAGGTGTGACCATAATTACTCATCAAAGTTAAGGCCTATGGGAACCCTGGTTTGAAGATCTATTATATATTTAGATTCCAGGGCCCTCAGTGCCCTTGTTCTGTCCCCACCTCTTTCATTCCTGGCCACCTGATCAATACAGAAGAATTTAAGCAGTTTGGGATCACTTTTATGCATTGATTCAAAATGGCGTGCCATCGAATATGTCTGATCTTTTTTAGTGGCTCGCATGTGTTCCAGAATCCGTTTCTTAGCTGGATGAATGGTACTGCCCACATACCTTTTCGGACAAGGGCATTCTAACACATAGACAGTGTATTCTGAGTTGCAATTCAGCAGGCGATTGATCTTTCTAACTTTTCTACTAGTCACCCCACTTTCCAAAATTTCATATTCCAGTACCTTATGGCTTTGTTTACATGCCTTACAATTGAGGCATGTAAAGAACCCTCTCAGCGTATTTTTGGGCAGTATTGATGGCTGGTAGTGACTATGTACTAGTTGATCGCCTATTGATTTGCAACGTCTGTATGTGATCAACGGATATTCCGGAGTAACTTTTTTTAGAATTGAATCTGTTTTAAGAATATGCCAGTTTTTTTTTGGAAATTTGCACTACTTTAGGAGATTTAACATTGTAGCGTGTGATCATTCTAACCGGGGTAACAGTAGATGTGTTCACAGATTTGCCCCCTTTAGGTATTAGCAGTTGTAATCTCTCTACCTTCTCCGCTTTTTGGGATGCCTGTTGTAATACCACCGAGGAGTACCCGCTATGTTTAAATCTTTGGAGAGCCTGATCTCTGGCCTTTTCATATTCTCCAGGGGCCGTACAGTTTCGTTTAAGACGGAGAAATTCTCCGTACGGAATGTTACTAATCATACTCTTGGGGTGTAAGCTGTTGGCATGAAGCAGAGCATTACCAGCCGTGGGTTTCCTATATAGACGAGTTGCGATCTTAGCATTTTCTACATAGACCTCCACGTCAAGATAACAGACACTGTTATTGCTGATTTGGCCACTAAACTGTAAATTGAGGTTATTATTATTTAAGAAGATCACATATTCCTCAGCAGCTGTACGAGTGCCCTTCCACACGATGAATAAATCATCTATGTATCGGGCCCATAATACAATATGATCCAGCCACCGTTCCGGCGAGTCCCGCCAGGCCACGTGCTTCTCCCACCAGCCAACAAAAAGATTCGCATAGCTGGGGGCGAAGCACGTGCCCATCGCTGTCCCCTGATGTTGCTTGTAAAATTGCCCCAAGAAAATAAAAATATTATTCTCAAGGCAAAAGGCAAGCATGGCCAGCAGCATCTCATTGTGTTTGATATATTTGAGCGGTCGTTTCTCTATGAACCATCTTACAGCCTCCATCCCATCTTTATGTTTAATACAGGTGTATAGGCTGGTTATGTCTAACGTAATGAGGAGCATGTCCTCCTCCCACACAACACCCTCAATTATTCTTAAAAAATCTCCAGTGTCTTTAAATAGGAACTAAGATCCCTTACCCATGGTGCCAGAAAAGAATCTATGTAGGTAGAGCAGTTTTCCAATAAACTGCCAATAGATGCTACAATTGGACGCCCTGGTGGTCTACTGGAGTTTTTGTGAATTTTTGGGAGGTGATAAAATGTAGGAACTACTGGATATTCACAGAATAAAAAATTATATTCATCTGTGTCAATCAAACCCTCCCCTCGCCATGTCAACAATAATTGATGGAATGTTTCTATACAATTTGAATATACAGTTCTAGTGGTTGGTCGGTAGCAATCTGTGTCTCTCAGCTGGTTAAGGGCTTCTGTAACATAGAGTTCTTTGGAGAAGACAACAATGTTGCCGCCCTTATCTGAAGGTTTTATTACGATAGAATCATCGTTCTTTAATGATTGAATTGCTTGCCATTGCTCAATTGAGATGTTGTAACCTTTATTCTTTTTAAGTGAATTTTCATATCTCAATTTCTTGAGATCAGTAACAACAGCATCGCTGAAGACATCGATTGCATCAAATGCTGTTTGCGGTATTTTCCGGTATTTTCCGGTATTTTCTCTTTAAACCACTTCTTCCACCAATCTGTGCAATCCCCGCTGTTTGGGAATCATTATTAACTGGCTGCGTAAAAGTGTCCGTGTCTGATTCTGAGGTCTCTAATAGCTGCAGAGTCAAGAGGGTATCTAGGTCTGAGCCAGTAAGTAAATCCGTATCGCTGGTGTTCCCAGTCCCATCATTTGAAATTATTTGTGGACGTAATAGATGTAACTTTTGTAATTTCAATTTTCTCGTGTACTTAAATAGGTCCACTCTTGTTTCCACGAAGTCAAAGTCTGAGGTTGGGCAGAAAGTCAATCCTAGTTGTAGTACTCGTGTTTCTGCTTCACTGAGCACTCGGGTTGAAAGGTTGATGACTGTTTTGTAGCTACCATCTGCCTCGCTTGCCCTTGCTCCTGGTTACTCTGGGTGATGGTGCCTCTTCGGCTGTTATTTTTGCCCCTCCTCGTTTTTCGCTTCCTTTTGGCTTTAGGGCCGGTGGATGTGTTCGTTGCGCCGGTCTTTGGCGATTCTCTCGTATTAGTTTGTACTCCTGAAAATAAGTGGACCCAGTGGTGAGATGATCGTCCTCTATAGTGATTTGTTCACCTTCTGAGACTTCCACCTCAGACTCTGAGGTATCTTTATTACTTGCTGCGCCTTTGCTCTGTTGCTGGGAAAGATTTTTCCTAGGAATATCATATTTGCGCGCAAATGTTAAGACACGGCCTGTGAGATAATCCTGTTCATCTCACTGGAATTTTGTTTGTTTTCGTTTCCGTATCCCATTTTCATATTCCTTAAGTCTCCTCATCATTGTTGTTTTTAATTCTTCACTCTGTTTAGAATCTTTGTCTTTGCTAATCAGTTCCTCTAGTTTCTTAATTTCTTCTAGTAATTTCATTTGATCGCTCCATGCGTATTTAATCAGGATTCTAACCATTCCCTTGGCTGACTCAGTAGTGTGATCTGACCAGTCTTTTAATAGTGCTGGATCCGGATTTTCGTATGACGGAATGATAAATATTCGCAAACCTCTTGGAATGCGATCAACTTGTAGATATCTCTCCAAAGAGGTTGCCTCCCACCACTTTCGGATTTCTTTCTCGTGGGCTTTTTCCAGACTTTGGTATAATATTTTTAAATTGCTTGCAGGCGCTGATGGTACACTGGCTTCTTTCGGATCCCTGCCGGGTTTTCCGGTTCCCTGCTTGAAAATGTCCATAGCAGCTTCCTCACGTTCAATAACCGAGGACATGATGGTTTTGGAACAAGTAATGGTGTCAAGAAACTTGGCAGTGGGGGCATGTGCTCAATAAAAGATAATATCCCAGGACCTTCGAGGTAGATGTCGGAAAAACATATAACAGGGAGCCTAGGAAACCGAAGCCAGAGCACTCACCGGTAATGCGAAGTCGAAGCCGCGCTCCCGCGGTCATACGATCCCGTCTCCCGGTGACGTCTAGTCTCCTCGTCGGAATTCTCCCGTAAATATATATATATATTCACTGAAAAAACCACAGGTTTCAAGGGCGTTATAGTTAGGAATCAGCATTCAAAAAACCTTATAAATTCACTGAAAAAAACACAGGTTTCAGGGACGTTACAGTTGGGCTGACATTTCACTCATACAAAACCAGAGAAATTCAGCCGTTATAGTTAGCTGAGCAAACTATAACTCGCGCCCCTGCAATGCACTGCTGATGACGTCACATATTACATCACTCATGACGTGGTCACTGACATCACTGATGACATCACTGATGACATCTCTTATGACATCTATGTAAAGTAATCCCTTTAATGTTGTGTGCTGCTAATCCAGTTGCAGCTGTCATAACACAAGATAAATGTGATTCTGTAGTTTTGTGTAGATAACTGGTCAAAACTTTAATTAATTAAGAAACTTTTTCCTGTTCCAGCTTCACCGCTGATGTACATTAGAATAGGTTTAAATGATGAACATTGGCATTCTTTTTTCTGTGCAGCAAACCATGTTGTATCTGTTCTTTCACTTGTAGATATATTTCTTTCTGTTCAATATTTAGTTGTTCTTCTAACTTTTCCAACAGAATAATATCCTGTTGAGCTTGTTGCTTTGCAGTTTCTACCTCATTCATGGCTATTGCTGCTTCATTTTCGATAATTGGTTGTCCCAGTGGATCTTGACTTAGTGGAGCAGAACTGTGACTATCTTGAGAACTGTCTCTAGCTATTTCAGCTGAAATAGTACTTTCTTGTACAATGTCATCATTTAACATTTGGAGATATGTAGGGAATATTGTGCATTGAATGCTATCTTTACATGCATTAAAAGAATCTTCATAGCAGTCAAAATCTCCAAGTAATTCCGTTTCACTACGCCAAGGCTTGAATAGTTGCAGAAGTGCTAAATAGAAAAATTCCCTCTTATCTGGACTTTCGCAACTGAGTTTTCTGTGGTTAATAAGATTTCCTTTGGCATGTTTTACTAAACATCGGTCACATCCAATTACTGCATATTTTTCTTCTTTTATATTTTCTGTAACATTTCTTTTAAAGCTGTAATGTTGAAGTATTTCATAAAGGCATAGGTTTTCCAGATGTGGACTCCTTTTGGGATAGTATGAATCCAACGTATTAGTTTTAACAATATCTGTAATTTCTGGTTCATTCAGTGCTAAGAGTCGATTTCTTGTAATGTATTCAATACTCAATTTCGTGTGGAGGCAAGACCTAAACTTACCCAAAGGATTCCTCTTGACTTTGAATATAAACTGGCAGAGCTCAAGCGATCCGAACATTCATAGGATCCAATCTCTCGATGGGAAAGCATCTTCAAGCTAAAGCTGTACAATTTCTTGCTAAGAGTTTTCTTGTGAAATTTCTTCCCACATTTCTTTCATCTCTCTCTTTTCAGATTTGGTTATATATGATGTAACATAGCGAGCAACAGCAATTGAATTATCTGCATCATATTGAATATCCATGTTTGCATTTCACATTTTCAAAATCACTGGTTTGTAGTCATTAATATACTTTGAATCTTTGGTTCTTTTTAAGTTGTATGTATTCTTCGGAGATTTCCGAGTTATTGTATGCCTTACTGCTGACATAAAACTATTTACTCTTCCTTTAGAAATTATTGGACGTGGAAATCCAAAATTACATTTTGTATAAAATTTCCCTTTAGACTTGTATTTTCGTCAACAGTATTTTCCACATCGATGACTTTGAAACCGTAAAACTTGTTGTCTCAAGCTGTTTACTCCTCCTTCTCTTGGAATGGCACAGATAACTGTTCATGAAAGACAAAACACTTTCATCAGTATCAGTTCCAAATTTTGGAGCATTCTTGATCCATAATAGCATGTGTATATGAGGAGCACCTCTGGCTGGGTACTCTTTTTGCCAAAAGAAATCAGTAACTTCTCCAAGAGGAGGAATATTTTTATTGCAGATAAATGACATCATACTTTGAAACCTATGGTTAAAATACCTGCATACATTTACAGGATCCAAGGAACAGAGTTCTCCAGGTGTCTTCAATTCAATATTTTTTACATTTGAATTTGTTTCTCGTAGAAATTCAAGTAAATCGTCCCACGCATATTCAGCACAGCTAAGTGTTACAAACCATGTAGGGGTACCTAAGTTTCTTAACATACATTTAAGTTCACCCTGATGAAAAAAACAATATTCATTGATACCACGTTGACATGCCACCAAATTAATTAACTGTGACTCTAAATTCTGATCTCTTTGTTGAAATTTGTCCAAGAATTCATTTGCAGAAACATGTTGAAGATGAACTCCTGTTTTTAATATGTGGTTCACTGCATATCAAAGTGCAGACAATTCACTTTAAAAAAAGATGAAATATATATGGAATGCACTGTCGAAATCTTGGATCTTCAGAGTACAATCTGGTCGAGCTGTATTCTGAAGCTGGAATCCGTACAGGTCGCTCATCAAATCGTCCACCTTTTCCAGTGGGGAACAGTTGTGGAAAACAACGAGCTTCTAAAGTTTTTTCCCAAACACTCATGGGAGTTCCCTATGCTTCCTTCATTTGAAATATTTCAATACTGTTTCCTATCACTTCTTTTGAATGTAGAGGATGTATAGTGTAATCTTCATACATCTCTTCAGTCCTAGACTTGTCTACTTTTTTATTTGGCCACTTGAAATGTCTGTTTCATCTTCTAAGCATATTTCCTGTTCATCAACATTTACATTTTTATAATAAATATTAATCTGTACCAGATATAATGTAGCCTTTTGAAGTTTATTAACATCTACAAACTCTTGCCATATTTTTGACTCTTTGTTGGTACACCATTAACTAGAATAACTACAGGCTAATTTCCCTCCCTGTCTATACCAACAGTTTCAATATTTTTCTCAAAATCTAGAGGTAAGTACACAACTCTTCCTTTCAGGCCTCTTTGTAAATCTGTTGGAGGAAGCTTACCTGTTTTAGGCTCCATACGAACTATAGCCTGGAATGGGTGCACAGATTGAATAAGAATGGACTCATATGCATTCAAATCTGCCAGTTCCAGAGGAATAGCTACCAACTCTTAGTTGGTATGTACAGCTCTAGCTGGCATTTTGTACTCTTCTAATTTGTTGTAACAATATTTACAAATATGTTAATTAGTAGCCAACTCAAACCGACCTTCCACCAACAAATAAGCACCAAATTGCTGCCACTTATCATTGTTTTCCTTTTCAATTTTTAAATATAAATCAACATTCCTAGTTTGACTTCTATAGTGAGTACGTCGACAACAAATACAAACATAGTTTGGTTTTTCAGATGAAACTGTCTTAAACTTTGTAATTTCTTCTGCAAACTCGTCAATACTAATATCTTCCACCTCTTCTTCAACACCTACACTTAGCAAGCTCTCACTTTCTCTACACTCCTCTTGTAAACCAAAAAAACTAAACTGTATATCATCACAGACTTTTTACATCTGATACTGAACCGTGCAAAAGAGCTGTGTTCATTTGACTTAAAGATAATGCAGGACTTTTTACATAGTAGAGTCTCCTCACTAACTTCTGCATTTCTGAGTGGTGTACTGATAACATTCTTAAATGATGGAAAGTACTTTGACACACTCTTCATGAAAGACAAGCCAGAGAATGACCCTGTAAGTTGGTATATTTTCTTACTTTACATTGATCTAGCCCTTGTGACATCTTAATCTTATGTTTAAGACTTTTTTGGGCATATCCTCGTAAAAAGATTTGTAATATGTCAATAGATTCCTGTCGAAGACTGCAAATACCACTACAATCCCACTTATATACCGGAGCTTGTGTATGCCTCCCTTGAACTTCTTCAGCTATTACTTCTTCCACGTTCCTAGGAACCATCTTTTCTTTTGGAATGGGACAACCATCTTTAATCTCATAGCATCGACCACTAGTATCAACTGCATGAACTAATGTGTTCTGTTGAAAATAGCTTTCTTCATTAAAGAAAGGCTCAGTACTAGAAGTATAGTATGCTTCCATTCACCAGTGAAAATTTTACAAAAGTTACTTCTATTAACCAGTCTTTTCATTTTGCTTTTCTCCTTCATAAACATCATTGTTTTATCCAATGTTTTCATTCTCTTCAATATTAATATAAATAAATGTCTTTTTATTTCAAAAGCTTTATCTACTACACTTTCAATCTGTTGCTTTTTCTAATAAGCTGCTAATCTTCTTTTATATTTTTTTACAATCTTTCAATAAATTTTGTAGTACTTCTATACATTCTCTTCCTTATGTCTTTATATTCTTTCAGCCTTCTTTCCACATGTATTGTTTTTCCATAACATGATTCTCTATTATCATGTCCTTTTTTCCTTTCCTTCTGATTTGTTGCTGAACTTTTCTTTCTCTTTTCAACATTTTGAAAAAACTTTACATTCTGTAAAAGTCTTTGTGGTCACTCGGTCAGATAGGACGCTCAAGCGGGGAGTGGAGTTACTGTATAATTTAATAGTTTAACAGAAAAGGGGAGGAAGTACAGTCTTGGGAGGGATATCTCTTAAACAGGAAGGGTAAATCCAGTTTTTAGCAGTGTCAGTTCCCTCACTGCACACCGGGGTAGTTTCCTTTTCTCCCAAGGTACTGGTTAGTCTCCTGCTTCTTCGTGTCATATCAGAGGAAGGGGTTGACATATCTCCCTCAAAATAAGCAAATATAAGACAAGGTCAGGCGTCTGGGTCTCATTCTAACCCACACTTTAACCCTTCACCGTCACCCAGAGTGTTCTTGTGCTTCTGTCAGTGCGGCTTGCTCAGTACACCAGTGAGTGACAAAACCTTATTTGTGCCCCTTCCTCCACCTGCCCAACGTAAATAAGTTTAAGAAGGGTACTCGCCTTGAGGCACGGCCCTCCGGGGTAGTGCCCGAGGGAGTCCCGCCGTCCTTCTCTTCTCCGGTACCGCTTGACTGGCTGTCAGTGCCTTTCGGCGGTAATTAGCTGGGCTCCGCAGTTCCTTCTTCTTCCACACTTCCTGTCCGTTCCCGGGGGTCTCTAGGTTTCATGTCCAGCGTTGGCGTCTCTCTTCTTTACCCAACGGTTGATGCCGGTTCCTCGTGGTCCTTCTCGTCTTCCTTCACCTTCCCCTACTTCCGCCCCCCCCTCATCAAGTGTTCGATCGCTTTTGTGCCACGTCCGCTTCACGTCCCCTAGAGTAGCTAGAGTGCCGTGCTCACTTTCCTGACGCCGCAACTCCGCCGCCATGTTGGAAATCCCACCCGGGAACGGCACAGGATTGCAGTCTTTTAACAAACTCTTTAGTTCTCTTCAGTGTAACATTTTGCACTTCATCTAATTTCCTCTTTCTTGTCTTCTCTTTTGATCTTTTTTTGCCATTCTCAATGTTTCTTACCAATAAATGTAAATATCTGAAAAACAAAGAAAAGTTTAAATAGTTTGTTAAATAATTTTATACTTCTAAAATAATTATATATAAATATTCATGTCAATAAACAAATACTTTCAATTACTTTGCAAATGTCTCCATAACACGTAAATATTTAGAATATTATACTATAGATATTAACAAACCTGTGATAAGAACAAACACGTTTAAACAGTAACATGTTTGAGATTGCTGTTTTAAATTTGGCTAGTCCCAAGATTCTAAGCAGTTGATGAAAACTGAAACTTCAACAGAAAAGTAAGGTTTGAGACATGTTGACAAAAGAATTAGTGATTACGCTACTTGCTATGACTTTGTGGAACTGTACACTTGAAGGAAGCCATATATGTTTACATGTCTACTTGAAATAAAAAAATGTATTCTGTCAAATTTAAAACTCTGCGTGCTCTTGTAACTGAGGTATGTATCTACTTCTACATCCATTGTCTGATCTTTTATACATCTAAACATTGTAGCTTGAAACCTAGTTGATTTAGCTACCGGTGGACAAATCTCTCAGTTCTGCTCCATCATTCAGTCGCACAGCCTCCAATGTCTTCTGTATGTAGGTGTGATGGAGCCGCTCAAAAAGCCTGTTCAACAGTCAGGTGCCATGTTTTATGAGCAGAGAGGAATACGTAGGCTTTTTTTACACAAATTTAGAGACCATACAGTGTGAAACACAGGTATCCAAAACTCACAGAGTGATGTATGTATGCCTTGATGAATATGGTGAGACTTATAACAGTGATACAGTTGAATATCTGTGTCTCAGAGTGCATGCTGTCTAAATTTGTGTAAAAAAAAGTGTACGTATTAATTTCTGCTAATAAAATATTGCACCTGGGTATTGAACAAGCTATGTCGGATGCTCCACAATTCCTTCATTCTGAAGACATCACAAGCTCTGCAACCGAATGACAGAGCAGAACTAAAATATTTCTCTACCAGTAGCCAAACCGACCAGGTTCAAATGCATACCACATCAGACAATAGATGTAGAAGTAGACACCTTCGTCATTTACAAGACTATGAAGTCCCTTAAACTTGACAGACTGCCGTTCCCATTTCAAGGCAAAACCTAAATTTAGGCGACGCACTTCAAGTGTACCTCTACACAGACTCATAGCAAGTAGCCTAATCACTAATCCTTTTGCCAACATGTCTTAATCCTCACTTTTCTCTTGCAGCTTCAGTTTTCAACAACTACTCAGAATTTTGGTCCTAGCCAAATTCAAAACAGCAACCCTTCCCATGTCACTGTTATAACTCTCAAAAAACAAACTCCCTTTGGTATTCTTTAAAGCATCCACATCCACACTCCTTTCATACCTGTTCAGTCAAATCACCAAGAGTTGAATAGAAACCAAAAGATTACCATATAATATGTTTTTATTTGATCAAATACTTTTAAAATTGTGCAAAAAAACACTTTTATATACAATTGTTAAAAAAACATGTCTTTATATATTTCAAATATTAAAAACAATTCATCTAGAAAACATGGGAGAATCTCACAAATAAAATATCCTAGACCAATTAGGTCAGAAGTCGCACAACAAGTGAAGAAAGACAGATGTTAAAGTCACTGGTTCGATACTCTAAACACTTCTTTTACTCCCGATGGAGCCGGTGTAACTTGGGCGACTTCTAAGTACAAAGCGATGCGTTTCGGTGGTATAATCTGGTAAACCACCTTCTTCAGGCTTACAAATCTATTATGGTGTCTCCCAACACAGTCATCTATAAAGATAGCATAAAAACAATTTTAGAGCTTTCAAGCTCTTATCTCCATATTTTATATATATTTTTATATAACTTCTAATACATCATGTTAACATTGGACAATATACAATAAAATATATAAAAAAACATTTATATTTAAATCATTGGCTCTATCCATGGTGATTCACATTCAAATCAAAACAACCTGTTCATACTGCGTCACACTACAAACATACTCTTTATAATTATTGCACAATGGCCTTACCAACTATAATAAGTGGAATGTCGGGGGAATATAGGTTCTCCCCATTGGAGTCTTCTCTCACATAAGCCTCCAAATGTCAATATGAATTTTCAGACTCCCTGAAGGTGAGTAATGACACAAAAGAGGGAAACACACTATATTAAGTATTCAACCTCTATCTGATGATAATACTCTAATATATATTGAAATAGAAATCTACCTTTCACATATGTTCTTCTGTTTTTCTTACAGAAGGATCAAAGCCATCTATTTGTAGGAATATGGACCAATCTTCCCTATAATCCTGCAAACGGTAGGATAATACAAAAAGACAAATAAACACCACGTTTCATCCATGATTTTGTGGTATTCTATCTCACTACATCAATTGCTAAAAACGGTTTCTACCTTATATTAGGGACTCGTTTTCATACAGCCACTGGAGCTGTGGCCTCAAAATCCATTAAATTCTTGTTTTCAGCAATCACCCCAGTCACTAGTCCCTCATTCGAGGTAGGAGTAAAAACTGGTCAAAACCGCCAATATCTAAATAAAAAACAAAATGTGAAACGCTGACCTTATAATGGTAGAGTTAACACAACAGTGGGTTTCAAAAAATGTTGTCACTTTGCTTAATTCACGGACAACTATGGACTCGCAACTGCACTATACAGTCCCCTTAGAGTCTACATTGAGCTATAAAGATATATTTTTAACAAATGTAGTCTAAGTGCGAATACCTCAAATTGTTGGCCGACCACCAGACCGAACTTTAAGTTGAATACACGTTAAGACACCTTCTCAATGCCCCAAAATTTTAATTTATTAAAACGAGATATTATACATGCAACCAGGCACTAAATGGAAACATGTTTGAACCCGCCACTTTATTGCCTTAATGCGAGTGATCTAAATACGATATGTCTTTCTAAATTCAAAAGTACGCTACGTAATGCAACAAAGCTATCATTGCTTGCAAAACTATAAAAATGGAAGTTTCCTATGTGAACACGAGGTGCTTAAAGCCTTCCATCCGGCTGTTCGTCGAGCAGAAAACCCCACGTTAACAAAACATGCCCATATGGTTATCCTAATGCACTAGATCCTAAGCCAAATTCCCCCATATCAACGGTCTCTTACCGGGACTGAAGAGTCTCCTGGCAGGCTCCAAAATCACTCGTAGTAAACACTCGCTGTTGCAACACCAGCCGAGCGGTTTTTAAATACCGCTGGCCACCCCCTAAATGAGTTAACACATAGCTGTGGAAAGAGGACTAATCCCGTCCACAGCGGCCGCCATCATAAACAGGACTCACGGACGTTTTCCCTTTTCCTATCCCTTGCAGTGTTTGGGACCGTGATAATAAGAAACGGACTGTATTTGTCAAAAAGTGGTATCCATTTTGGAAGAGGACTCTGGTACAATACCTCATTCGTTGTATATATTGATCTATTTTGCAAGACATCACAATCAAGTTCCCCTATATTGATAGTGTTAGTTGAAATAAATTTAATCAATGCGGTTCACAAAATAAAGGCATGCACGATACACGCCACTAATGCACAACTCCGTGTAAACTGGAAGTCAATTTTGTGATCTCATTAGGATCAATATCGCGAAACATCATAATCTATTTTAAGTGACCCCTTACAAATCTTTTCACATAATTTAAACACTAAGACACTTCATTCCAATTTTGATTCTTAGTGCTTAAATAGTAAACTATGCTACATCACTAATAGTAAAAACTTGTGGCTAGATTAGGTAAACATAATTAAAATAAAAACATTAATAGTACGCCCAAAAAACTGACGATTGTTTTATGATTAATAAAACTCAAAATAGTCTTGTTGCTGCGGGTATAGTGAGGATAGGGAAATCTAGATCCTTTACCTTTTAATGGAAAGGAATTATTTTATCATATTAGTTTCTCCCATTCTTCACGTGAGTTGAGTCCTTGTCTAATAGAATTTAAAATAGAGATATACCACTGTTCTCTTGCTTTCCTTTTGTCTTCCATGTTGCCACCTCTTTTATTCATGGTGACTTTCTCTAAAATGAACCATTCAAAATTGGTTTCCTTGTGTCCCTTTTCTAAGAAGTGTCCCACCAAGGGGGCGTTCAACTTCTTAGTTTTAATTGCAGATCTGTGTTCTAATAGGCGTATCCTCAATTCTCGACCAGTTTCCCCCACATAGGCCAAACCACAGGGGCATTTAAGTAGATAAATAACATTTTTGCTTCGGCAATTGTTTAATGTGTGCACCACTATGGTTCTGCCATTGTATTTCAGTTCTTTAGCCACTATACATTGTGGACATAGTGAGCAATTACCGCATCTAAAGTTACCTCTCACTGTGGAATTGTCAATGGTACTCTGTTTTTTGACTGGATCCTCCCTGTATGTATGAACAAGTTGGTTCCTCAAATTCATGTTTCTTTTATATGCAAAAAGAGGTTTCTCTAATTTAACATTTTCATCCTCATTCAGTATACTCCAATGTCTATTGATGACATTTTTTATTCTGTTACTAACACCATGAAACTGGCTAACAAATACTACTTTAGTCATCTTCTGGGTGTTTCTGGGGCCCTCAAACATCGCATCCCGGTTAAAGAATCTGGCCCTTTTGAATGAATGGGATATCAACCTTTTGGGATATCCTCTATCCTTTAATTTATTTTTCAAAACTTCAGAATGTTTATAAAAATCATCCAGTTCCGTACAATTTCTCCGGAGACGGAGAAATTGGCTAAATGGTATATTATCCTTCTGGGATTTAGGGTGGAAACTGGAGTAATGGAGTAGGGTATTTTTATCCATAGGTTTGGTATACAATTCAACTGCCAGTTTTCCACCCTCTGCCCTAATGGTAATATCCAGATAGTCCACACTGTCTTTACTCCAATACGCAGTAAATCTGAGATTGTTGTCCCCCAGGTTTAACCAACTAAGGAATTCATCCAATAGTTCCATGGGGCCATTCCATATAAAAAAAACGTCATCGATAAAACGATGCCATTCGAGGATATTTTCATAAAAGGACTGCCAGTAGGTAATATATTTTTACTGAAAAAAACAGAGGTTTCAGGGACATTATAGTTCGGAATTAGTATTTAAAAAACCTTAGAAATTCACTGAAAAAAACACAGGTTTCAGGGACGTTATAGTTAGGCTGACATTTTACTCATACACAACCCGAGAAATTCAGCTGTTATAGTTAGCTGAGCTAACTATAACTCGTGCACCCGCAATGAACTGCTGATGATGTCACATATTACATCACTCATGACATGGTCAGTGACATCACTGATGACATCACTGATGACATCTCAAATGACATCACTGATTACATCATCCACTTACTCTCTGATGCACCTACTCACACCCTAATATAACCTATCATACCCCCACTGTACAATACAGACTACCAATATCAGTTAGTACATACCCACTCACTGATTCATAGGTCTACATACACATCCACTCACTCACCCATACAGTCACTCATACATGCAGTCATTCATCAATACAGCCACTGATATATGCACTCATACACCCATACAGACACTCACACACTGCCACTTACCCATAGAGTTACTAACACACCTAGTTAGTAACCCAAATAGTCAATCACACTGCCATTTACTCACCTATACAGTTATACACACACCACATCACTTATTCATACAGATACTAACACATAGTTAATGTCTTATACAATCACTGACACAAGTACACACTCATCCATACAGCCACTCTCACAAAAACTCACTCTCACATACAGTCACTTATATACTCCAACACTCACAATACTACCTTTCACATATGTAGTTACTCACACATATACCACTGAGACATCCATTCACTCACCAACACAGCCATAGTTACACTCACTCACCCGTACAGCCCCTCTCAGATGCACTCACTCACCTATACACCCAATGAATCACCCACTCACACATCCATGCAGGGAGTAATATCCCCCCACCCACCCACACAGACACTCAGGCACCCATACAGGTACTCAGACAACCAATCATTAACCCATCTAGACACTCATGTAGCTACTCACCAACCCATGCAGCCACCTACACACCAACCAACAAACTGATACAGACATTCACACAGATTAGTCACTCACCGATACTTTCACTAAGACACGTTTATTCATTCACTTATACAGTCTGTCACGCACCCACTAAATCATCCATACAGACACTCATGCACCCACTCATTCTTCAATACATGTTGGCATATATATATAACATTCTTAAACTTTTTATAAATACTCAGTCACTGGATGATGTCATCAGTGATGTCATGAGTGATGTCACTGACCATGTCATGAGTGATGTAATATGTGAGTGAGTGAATGAGTGAAAGAGTAGTGCTTGTGTGATTTGATATGTGCATGAGTAGTGGCTGAGTGAATGAATGAGTATATGCATAATGCCTGAGTGAATAGTTGAGTATAAGAGTAGTGTATGAATGATTGCATGAGTGCATTGGTAGTGCCTGGGTGATTGTATGAGTGACTTTATGAGTGCAAGGGTAATGCTTGGGTACTTAGATGAGTGCATAGGTAGTGTGTGAGTGTGAGTGAATGGATCAGTGCAAGGGTAGTGCCTGGGTCATTGGATGAGTGCATGGGTAATTCCTGAGAGAATGGATGAGTGCATGGGTAATGCCTGGCTGATTGGAAGAGTGCATGGGCAGTGCATGAGTAAATGGATGAGTGCATGGCTAGTGGCTAGATGAATATCTCAGTGCAACAACACTGTCTAACTGATTCTATGAGCACATAGATAGTAATGAATGAGTGTACAGGTAGTCCCTGTGTGATTGCATGAGTGCATTCATAGTATCTGTCTCATTCAATGACTGGAGGGGTAGTCCCTGGGTAATTCTATTAGTGCATATCTTTTGTATGTATGCATGTGGGAAGTCATTGAATAGGGAATACAATACACACCTGTAATGAAAAATGGGAAGTAAATAACTTGCAATTAAAGCACTTTTAATGGTCTATACACTTTTCTAAAAAGTAAGTATGATATCACTCCTCAGAAATATGATGATACTTTTCAAATAGTGTAAACAATGAACATTATTTATATTAGAAACAAATAACATATAATTAAATTTTAAACATTTTTCCAGGTTATCATGCATATTATATTATGTATTCTTACCTTTCAAGTAATTTAGATACATTACTCAGTCAAACTATTTTAGAGTAGAATTATCCTAAACAGCATTAAAACTGTTTTCAAACTGCAACAATAGCTATTATAAAGAAGAAAAAGAGAAGCTGTTATTTAATGATAATATATTACAGAAATTATAATATTATATTTTTAAGAACACAACATAAATTTAGAATTACGTAACATTTTCAGTTTCCCTTTTTTGCTGTTCTCAGCTTCCACTTAACTTCATCATACACAGTGATTTCAATGTAGTATCATCATTCAAAAAGAAGGGAAAAAAACAATCAAATTGGAAAAAATCTGCATAGAGCATCATTATCAATATGTGTAGCTATGTGTTTTCCTATCTACACTTTGTTAATTACTTCCTTCATCTACATTGACTCTATTATTTATCTCAAATACATTTGCCAAAATGTAGACTCACATTTACATCTGGTACATTATAGACAACAAATATAAACTATTTGCTTTTAAACACAATTTGCCGAATGTAATATCAATTAGTGCAAATAATAATCCAAACACTAATTATAAATACTAATAGTTTGCAGTGCTGTCTACTTTCTGTTTACATCTTCCCAATAGGCCGAATGATGTACTCAAAACTTTGGCTGCAGAAATAGCAAATATGAATTTGGTAATTTATAAGGCAATCTAGGTTTGAATTCCAAGTGGGCATCATTGCGAAGCGTCCATCCTTTGTTACGCTTTAAACAAACAGTATAGTGTCCAGATGTTGCAGTAAGTCCTTCATGAAAAATAATAGCTGCTGTTGTATAGGTTCTTCCTAAAATAGATATTTGACTTGCTTTAAAATGTGTAATTTTTGTTTCCTATTTTCTCCCATTTGCTCTACATCATTGTAACATTAAAATGAGATATATTCCCAATATTTCTATATGTAATGTAGACAACATCTCTGATCTACAATGTGAGCATCTCATATACTGATTTGCTGTTTTTATCAATTTGTTAAAAGGTACTGATTCGCAGTCTGGTATTGTCAAGTATAGGAATCGTTCTGTTTGTATTTCAGTGATAGAAGTAAATGAACACTGTTCACACTTATGGTTCCACTTGTAACTTAGTCCAAATACGTTTTCAATGTGTAGTCCTTCATGTTCTAATACTCCAAGTATAAGCATTAGAATTCTTGTGCATCTTGTTGTTTGTTGAGAGTAAATGTCAATGAACCAGTACATATATCTAAAAGATGCCGAATGCCAGAAGCAGAATGCATTTTAGTTCTGTCATTTATCAACCGTTGAAATACATGATGTAGTAAAGAACAAAAACTTTTTTCATGATTTTCCATGATTTCATGATGAAGATGTGATAAATGAAACACAACATTCAGAATTACATCAGCATAACAGTTGATACCTGAACTGTTTTCTAACTGGTATCCTACAATATCATCAACACTTTCTATTTTTTTTTCTTTATACTTTCAACTTTTTCTTTAGTTGCTTTCCTTTTTTGAACCTCGGATGCATCTTTGACCTATTTCCGTTTTGGACACACTATACATTTCTCATATATGGGATATTCACCTAAATCGTGAGCATAAACTCTTTTTAAATGATTGTACTCTCTTACACAATTTTCATCAGCACTAACCTTTTTCTTATCAAAATCTATTGAATACAAACCAGACAATGTTCTTACTCGAGACAATACAACGTATGCCATTCCCTCTTTGAACACCGTACTTCCAATATTTACAAAAGCTCTGTCTATACTTAAACTTTGAGATTTATAAATAGTTACTGCATATGCTAAAGTCAGAGGAAACTGTTGTCAGCGGACATACAAATCTTTTACAAGCAAAAAACGTACTACACAACTCCTAATCTGTTTTATCTCTTTAATCTGATCAACTTTTATAATCAAAAATTCTATTTCATGTCTATTTTGAAAATTTACAAATTCAACAACTTTTCCTATTGCTCCATTTACTAAACCTTCTTCTACATTCAAATTACGCCGCAAAATTATCCGACAGTTTATACATACATGTAACATCTTTTCTAAGCCTGCAGTTTTAGATACACACTTTTCCAAATAATGCAATTTAGACTTTCAGTTTCTCTGTAAGAAGAATAGTCACTCCCTGGTGTGCGGTTTTATCAATAGCTTCAATTTCCACAATTTGTTGTTTTTCCAGTTTCAAAAGTTGTTGATTAAATGTAGAACACTCTTGCAGTGTAGGCATTAGGCAAGCTATAGACTTCTTTTCTCCAAGCATATTGTACATTACTTCAGCTGCTGCTTTTCCAGTTGTAAACAACTTCCTTGGTAGCCGACTTTCTAAAGCTTGTTTCCCATGTTCCGTCAAGACACCAATTCTTATGTCTGGAAGAATATTTCCATAATCTTCATCACTTGCTTGGCGCATATTCTTAACAAGTTCTTTATATTCAAAATTTGACCAAATGTTCACATTTCCAATACTTCCCAAAGATTTACTTGTGTCTTTTCAAAACAGGTTGTCCTTTTACAGAAGTAAGTTGTAGTAACAGAACATCATAATCTGTTTTTAAAATCTGTTGCATTCTTAAATGTACAAAGGCACGCATTAAGTGTGACACCATGCTCTCCTCATCAATGATTAAAAGTTTCATTTTCTTCAGTCCTTTTGAGACTTCATAACAAGCTTCTCCAGATAGCTTCTGATATTACAATTTATTATCATGTTCAACAGGTAGCATAAGTAATCGATGTAAAGTAATTCCTTTAATGTTGTGTGCTGCTAATCCAGTTGGAGCTGTTACAACACAAGATAAATGTGATTCTGTAGTTTTGTGTCGATAACTGGTCAAAACTTTAATTAGGAAACTTTTTCCTGTTCCAGCTTGACCACTGATGTTCAAAAGAATAGGTTTAAATGATAAACATTGGCATTCTTTTTTTCATGCAGCAAATCATGTAGTATCTGTTGTTTGACTTATAGAGATATTTCTTTTTGTTTTATGGTTAGTTGTTCTTCAAACTTTTCCAACAGAATAATATCCTGTTGTGCTTGTTGCATTGCAATTTCTACCTCACTCATGGCTATTGCTGCTTCATTTTTAATAATTGGGTGTCCCAGTGGATCTTGACTCAGCGGACCAGAACTTTGACTGCCTTGTGAACTTTCTCTAGCTATTTCAGCTGCAATAGTACTTTCTTGTTCAATCTCATCATTTAACATTTGTACATAAGTTGGAAAATGTTTGCTCTGAATGCTATCTATAGTTGCATTAAAAAAATCTTCATGGCAGTCAAAATCTCCAAGTAATTCTGTTTCACTTAGCCAAGGCTTGAACAGTTGCAGAAGTGCTAAATAGGAAAACTCTCTTTTATCTGGACTTTCGCAACTGAGTTTTCTGTGGTTAATAAGATTTCCTTTGGTATGTTTTGCTAAACATCCATCATATCCAATTACTGCATATTTCTCTTCTTTTATATTTTCTGTAAATTTTCTTTTAAAGCTGTAATGTTGAAGTATTTCATACCGACATAGGTTTTAAAGATGTGGACTCCTTTTGGGATAGTATGTATCCAACATATTAGTTTTAACAATATTCGTACTTTCTGGTTCATTCTGTGCTAAGTATTCGATTTCTTGTAAAGATTTCAATACTCAGTGCGGAGGCAAGACCTAGACTTACCCAAATGATTCCTCTTGACTTTGAATATATAAACTGGCGGAGCTCAAGCAATCCGAACATTCATAGGATCCAATCTCTCGATGGGAAAGCATTTTCAAGCTAAAGCTGTACAATTTCTTGCTAAGACTCTTCTCTGCTGAAATTTCTTCCCACATTTCTATCATCTCTGTCTTTTCAGATTTGGTTATATATGATGTAACATAGCGAGCAACAGCAATTGAATTATCTGGAACATATTGAATATCCATGTTTGCATTCCACATTTTCAAAATAACTGGATTGTAGTCTTTAATGAACTTTAAAGCTTCTGTTCTTTTTAAGTTGTATGTATTCCGAGTTATTGTATGTCTTACTGCTGAAAAAAAACTATTTACTCTTCCTTTAGAAGTTATAGGATGTGGGAATCCAAAACGACATTTTGTATAACGTTTCCCTTTACACTTGTATTTTCGTCAGCAGTATTCCCAAATCGATGATTTGAAACCGTAAAACTTGTTGTCTCAAGCTCTTTTCTCCTCCATCTCTTGGAATGGCACATGTAACATACTGTTCGATGAAATACAAAACAGTTTCATCAGTATCAGTTCCAAATGTTGGGGCATTCTTTATCCATAATAGCATGTGTATATTAGGAGCACCTCTGGCTTGGTACTCTTTTTACCAAAGGAAATCAGTAACTTTTCCAAGAAGAGGAATATTTTTATTGCAGATAAATGACATCATACTTTGAAACCTATGGTTAAATTATCTGTAGACATTTACAGGATCCAAGGATCAGAGTTCTCCAGGTTCTTCAATTCAATGTTTTTAACATTTGTATTTGCTTCTCGTAAAAAATTCAAGTAAATCATCCCACGCATATTCAGTACAGCTAAGTGTTACAAACCATGTAGGTGTACCTAAGTTTCTTAACATACATTTAAGTTCACCATGGCGACGAAACCAATATTCATTGGTACCACGTTGACACGCCATCAAATTAATTAACTGAGATTCTAAATTTTCATCTCTTTGTTAAACTTTGTCCATGAATTCTTTTGCAGAAACATGTTATGTTATGTTAATAATGTTTTATAAAGCGCTCGTTCACCGGTTGGTTTCTTGGCGCTGAGTCTAGAAAGTGCCGGAAGGTTTAACAGATCAATTGTAAGCCTGAGTGTACAACCAAGTTTTAAGCAATTTCCTGAAATTCAGTAGATCAGTAGTGGACCTGATTTCCAGAGGAATAGAATTCCATAACTTAGGGGCCAGAGTTGCAAACCTGGCTCCTCCTTGTCGTTTTAACTTAAAGGTAGGTGTTGACAGTAGCTGGAGGTGGGCCGAGTGAAGGTTCAGTGAGGGAGAGTACCTGGAAATGAGACTGTCTATGAAACCAGGACCCTGACCATGCAGTGACTTGAATACCAGGCAACCAATCTTAAATACACAGCGTTGGGGCATGGGGAGCCAGTGCAGTTCCCTCAAAAGGGGGGAGGCATGATGCCACCTAGGTTGCCGGTAGATCAGTCTAGCCGCTTGGTTCTGGACTATCTGCAGCCGTTTCATAAGACCAGCTGGTAATCCAAGATAGATTGCGTTAGAGTAATCTAGGCGCGATAAAACCATAGCCATTCCAACCTGTGTCAGCGCAGCTTGCGTCAGCAACCTACTTATCTTTCTGATTTTACGCAGCTGGTAGGCACAGGAAGAGATAATAAATCCCACATGCATTTTTAGAGACAGGTCATTAGATATTATGACTCCGAGGCTCTTGGCAGATGAAGAAGGGGTGGGAGGGGGTCCTTGTTCTCCTGGCCAATAATGGGGGCCCCAAAATGTTTGGCTGCCACCTGTCAAAATTAGTTCAGTCTTTCCCGGATTTAGTTTTAGATGATTTCTGTCCATCCAGTGACTGATGAAACGCATGGTTGACTGAAAAACCGAAACTGACTGGGGTGAGTTAGCAATGGTGAAGAGCAGCTGTAAATCATCAGCATAGTTGAAAGTAACCATTTTTTTTTCCTTCAATGACCTGATCAGAGGAAGGAGGTATAAGTTGAATAAAAATGGGGAGAGCGAAGAGCCCTGTGGCACCCCACACATGATTCTTTGTTTAGGAGCCATAAACTGGGCCAGGCAAACTGCCTGGAAACGATCCTCCAAGAAGGAGCATATCCAACTTAAGGCTGGCCCCTGAATGCCTTCTTCCTTGACACGGTCCACCAGGATACCATGGTTGACCGTGTCAAAAGCTGCGGATAAATCCAGCAGCACCAGGGCCTGGGGAATACGCTTATCAGCTTTCTCCCGTAGGGCGTCCATTACTGCAGTAATGACTGTCTCCGTGGAATGAGCGGGGCGGAAGCCCGCTTGGTGTGGATCAAGAAAATGAGTCTGTTCCAAAAAATTGGACAGACACTTTGCCACATGGGCCTCCAACACCTTAGCCAGATACAGGAGCAAGGAGATAGGTCGATAATTAGATAGTGTCTGGGGGTCAGCTCCCGGTTTCTTCAAAAGAGAGATCACAGTAGCCTCTTTGAAGGATTTGGGTACACAACCCTGAGATAGAGAATCATTTAGCAGGTCAAGGGCAGGACCTGGAAGGGTAGTAAATACCTCCTTTAAAACATGTGGAGGACAACAGTTCGTAGGGGAACCAGAGCTGACTTTAAGCAAAAGGCTGTGAAAGATCTTAGTATCAATAGGGGGAAAAGTGTCAAAGGAACATGGATTTTTATATGTGGAGGGGGAAACATCCTGGGCAATATGAGTAGGAATACTAGCCTTAATGAGGGAAATTTTCTCAATGAAGAAATTGTTCAATTTGTCAACGCTTGTGAGGGAGTGGGCTTGCTTAATACTCTGTCTGGGTTAGACAATTGTTCTACGATGTTAAATATTTCTTTAGTTTGATTGGTGGAAGTAAGAATTCTAGAAGAAAAGTGAACAGCTTTAGCATTTAGAATGCATTTTTTATATCCCCTCATGGCTGTTAGGTAGGTTGCTTTATCTTTTAGTGAATAGCTCAACCTCCACCTCCTTTCCAATTGGCGGAGAGTGAGTTTTTGAGATTTTAATTCAGGAGAGAACCACCTCAGAGCCTCCAGACGGCGAGTCACTCTTGATTTTTTCAATGGAGCATGTTTGTTACTAGCCCCCAGTAGCCAAGCTGAAACATTTTCCTCCTGGGTGTTAACATCAGGAGTATGCTTTGGTATTGTATTTGCCAAAGTACTACTGAAGTCGTTTGTATCAATAGCGTTCCATTTACGTACCCAGCCCCCCTTTAGTTAGAGTTTAATTCCTGATGGGATACTCTAAAGTAAATTTTATCAAATAATGATCTGACCAAATACATGGTACTATAGATAGAGCAGACACTGCCAAGTTAATGGTCCAGATTTGGTCCAAAGTATGTCCCTTAACGTGAGTGGCTGATGATACCTGTTGAGCGAAATTCAAATTATTGAGTAATTCAGTCAACTCAGCAGATTGCGGCCCTCCTTGAATGTCATTTGCCCAGTAATTGAAGTCACCTATCAGTAACATTCTCGCATGATCTACTGCCAAATTGGCGACTTGTTCGCCCAAGGAGTAAGGAAATGAGGGCATATGCTGTGGGGGTCTGTAAAGAAGGATACATACTAACGGGGCAAAATCTGATTCTAATTTGATTACCATATTATCGACTGTTGGAAGACAGAGTGAAGTGAGAGCAGTGAATTTAAACTCTTGACGAATGATGGCTGCCACTCCCCCGCCTGTTTTACCTTGTGGACGGTTAGTGTGGATGATATAATACTCATTTGGCAATGCCTCCAGTATATCAGGTGAGGAGTCGAGGGTGAGCCAGGTCTCCGTAAGTAAAAGAATATCAGGTTTTTCTAGATCCAGGAGGGTAAAGATATCGAGCTGATGTTTAACAAGGGACCGAGTATTCAGATAGTAAATTGAGAGCTTCGAGCACCTGTGTTTTTGTTAGTGCTCCGCACTGTGATATAAGGGCTTGTTGACTTCCGGAAAAGAATTCCGTGGCAGCCAGATTGAGTGATGCATCAAATTCATGCTGATGTCCAAATTTAATGTAAGTGAAGCGGAGTGGAGCTTTCTAAGTTCTAATGAGGAGTATATATGGGTTTGGGCACAATGACTGGGCCTTGGGCACGGCGGGGTACGGACGGGCGCAGACGAGCTTGCCTTTGGCGCGCCTTCGGCGCTCCCGCGCTTCAGCCGACATTTGTGCCGAATGACTGGCTAAGACTCCTCCCCCTGCCCTTCACTATTGGTCGCCCCAGATGGGAAGGACCGGCAGGCTGAAGCCAGCTGATCGCCGAAAACGGCAATAGCCTGACAATACTACGTAGCACAAGCAGATTCAAATTCATACAGGTAAACAGTTTAAAAAGATTTCAGCAATTTAAAAATGATGCAGAGTTACAATCTCTGTTCTAACAGGGTAACGGCCTTTCCTAGAGTGCCCGCTCCCGCGCTTCAGCCGGCATTTGTGCCGAATGACTGGCTAAGACTCATCCCCCTGCCCTTCACAATTGGTCGCCCCAGATGGGAAGGACCGGCAGACTGAAGCCAGCTGATCGCCGAAAATGGCAATAGCCTGACAATACTACGTAGCACAAGCAGATTCAAATTCATACAGGTAAACAGTTTAAAAAGATTTCAGCAATTTAAAAACGATGCAGAGTTACAATCTCTGTTCTAACAGGGTAACAGCCTGAACTCCTGTTTTTAATATTTGGTTCACTGCATATGAAAGTGCAGACAAATCACTTTCAAACAGAAGATGAAATATATATGAAATGCACTGTCGAAATCTTGGATCTTCAGAGTACAATCTTGTTGTTCGGTATTCTGAAGCTGGAATCTGTACAGATCGCTCATCAAATCGTCCACCTTTTCCAGTGGGGAAGAGCTGTGGAAATAAAACAAGCTTCTAAACTTTTTCCCATACACTCATGGGAGTTCCCTTTGCTTCCTTCATTTGAAATAATTCAATACTGTTCCCTATCATTTCTTTCGAATGTAGAGGATGTACAGTATAATGTTCATAAATCTCTTCAGTCCTGTACTTGTCCACTTCTTCTATTTGGCTTCTTGCCATTAGTGATTCATCTTCTAAGCATATTACTTCTTCATCAACATTTACATTCTTATAAAAAATATTATTCTGTACCAGGTACAATGTAGTCTTGTGAAGTTTAGTAACATCTACAAACTCTTGCCAGATTTTTCAAATCTTAGGGCCCGATTCACAGAAGTAATCTGAGACAAAATCCTAAACTTACTACTTTTGGTATTCACAGAAGGCATTTAGTAGTAGTAAAGTTAGGATTTTGCCTTAAGTATGTCTTAAGTCTGTCTTAAGTATGTCTTAAGTCTGTCTTAAGTCTGTCTTAAGTCTGTCTTAAGTCTGTCTTAAGTCTGTACTGTTTGTCTTAAGTTTGTCTTAAATCTGTCTTAAGTTTGTCTTAAGTCTGTCTTAAGTCTGTCTTAAGTCTGTCTTAAGTCAAACTTAAGACAAAATCCTAACTTTACTACTACTAAATGCCTTCTGTGAATACCAAAAGTAGTAAGTTGAGGATTTTGTCTCAGATTAGTTCTGTGAATCGGCACCTATGTTGGTACACCATTTACTAGAATAACTACTGGCTCATTTTCCTCCCTGTCTACACCAACAGTTTCAATGTTTTTTTCTTAAAATCTAAAGGTAAGTACACAAATCTTCCTTTCAGACCTCTTTGTAAATCTGTTGGAGGTAGCTTACCTGTTTTAGGATCCATACGAACTATGGCCTGAAATGGGTGTACAGATTGAATAAGAATAGACTCATATGCATTCAAATCTGCCAGTTACTGAGGAATAGGTACCAACTCTAAGTTGTTACGTACTGCTCTAGCTGGCATTTTGTTCTCTTCTAATTTGTTGTAACAGTATTTACAAATAACTTGATCAATAGCCAACTCAAAATGACCTTCTACCAACAAATAGGCACCAAATTGCTGCCACTTATCATTATTTTCCTTTTCACTTTTTAAATATAAATCAACATTCCCAGTTTGACTTCTATAGTGAGTACATCGACAACAAACACAAACATAGTTTGGTTTTTCAGACAAAACTGTCTTAAACTTTGTAATTTCTTTTGCAAACTCATCAATAATAATCACTTTCTCGTGTTCTTCAACATCTATACTTATCAAACTCACACTTTCTCTACACTCATCTTGTGAAACAAAAAAACATAATGCAGGAGTTTTTACATAGTAGAGTCTCCTTACTAACGTCCGCATTTCAGAGTGGTGGACTGCTAACATTCTTAAATGATGAAAAGTACTTAGGCACACTTTTCTGGAAAGACAAGCAAATTAGCATGTTTTCCTATTTTCCATGGAGCTAGACCTTGTAATATCTTAATCTTCTGTTTAACACTTTTTTTGCATTTTGTCGTAAAGAAATGCATAATATGTCAATAGACTCCTGTTGAATACTGCAAATACTGCTACAATCCCACTTATATATAGGAGCTTGTGTATGCCTCCCTTGAACTTCTTCAGCTATTACTTTTCCCACATTCCTAACAACCATTTTTTCTTTTGGAATGGGACAACCATCTTTTATCTCATACCATCGACCACTAGTATCAACTGCATGTACTAATGTGTTCTCTTGAAAATAGCTTTCTTCATTAAAGAAAGGCTCAGTACTTGAAATGTGCTTTCATTCACCAGTAAAAGTTTTACAAAAGTTACTTCTATTAAAAGTTCTTTTTCTTTTGCTTTCCTCTTTCATAAACACCATTGTTTTATCCAATGTTCTCATTCTCTTCAATATTAATATAAATAATTTTTGTTTCAATTCAAAAGCAGTATCTACTACATGTTCAATGTGTTGCTTCTTCTTACATGCTGCTGATCTTCTTTTATACTTTTTAAATTTTTCTAATAAATTTTGAATTTTTCTACTTCTAAACATTCTTATACGTAACTCTTTAAATAGCTTTTGCCTTCTTATAATATGAGTTGTTTTTCCAAAAACTAATGTTTTTTTACCATTACAATTCTTCTTTTCCTTCTGGTTTGTTGTAAAACATTTCTTTTTCCATTCATTATTATTGACTTTCTTTAATCTCTCTACAACTGTTTTAAGAAACTGTTTAGTGCTCTTACCAGAGGAGATTTTATCCTGAGTAACATTTTGCACTTTTTCTAATGCACTCTTTTACGTTTCTTTAAGTAGTACTGATTTCTTTGTTCTCTTCTCTTTTCATGTTTTCTTGCCATCTTCAATAAAATAAATTTCTATAAAACAAAGAAGTTTCAATAGTTTGTTACATCAATAACATTTTTAAATTAATTACATGTCAATATTTATAATAACTACTAAGCAATTACTTACAATTATATTGCTATTCTCTTTATAACAAATAAAAAAAACTAAAGTGCAGAAACAAGCTAGAGAACTGCAGAAATAGAAAGAAAGGGACAAAAAGAAAAAGAAAGGTTCAGAAAGAGCCAAGAGAAATGCACATAGAAGCAACACAGCTACAGAAAAATTTGAGAAGTGCAGAAAGAGGCAACAGAGGTGCAGAAAGAGACAATAGGGGTGCACAAAGAAGCAACAGAGATGCACAAACATGCAAGAGAAGTGCACAAAGAGGTAAGAGAGATGTAGAAAGAGGAAAGAGAGGCGCAAAAGAGACAAGTCAGGTGTAGCAAAAGGCAAGAGAGGTGCGGAAAGAAGCTTGAGAGGTGCAGAAAATAGCAAGAAAAGTGTATAAAGAAGCAACTGACGTTCAAAAACAAGCAAGAGAAGTGCAGAAAGAGGCAAGAGACCTGCAGAAAGAGGAAGAAATGGGCAGAAAGAGGCAAGAGAGATGCAGAAAGAGGCAGGAGATGTGCAGAAAGAGGCAACAGAAGTGCAAAAAAGAGGGAACAAGGGAGAAGAAAGAGGCAAGAAGAGTGCAGAAAGAGGGAAAGAGGTACAGAAAAAGGCAAGAGAGGTTCAGAAAAGGACAAGAGACTTGCAAAAAGAAGCAAGAGACATGCAGAAATTGGCAAGAGAGGTGCAGAAACAGGTGAGGGAGGTGCAGAAAGAGGGAAGAGAGGTGCAGAAAGAGGCAAGAGAGGTGCAGAAACAGGAAACAGCAGTACAGAAACAGATAAGAAGGGCACACAAAGAGGTAAGAGGAGTGCACAAAGAAGCAACAGAGGTGCAAAAAAGGCAAGAGATGTGAAAAAAGGGAGAAGAGATGTAGAGAAAGAAGCAAGAAGGGTACAGAAAAGGGTAAGCGAGATACAGAAAGAGGTAATGGAGGTGTAGAAAGAAGTAAGAGAAGTGCAGAAAGAAGCAAGTGAGCTCCAGAAACAAGCAAATGAGGTGTAGAAAGAACTAAAAGAGATGCAGAAAGAGTCAAAAGAGGTAGAGAAAGAAGCAAGAGAAGTTCAGAACGAAGCAAGAAAAGTACAGTAGGAGGCAAGAGCAGTGCAGAAAGAGGCAAGAAGAGTGCAAAAAGAAGCAACAGAGGTAAAGGAAAAGGCAAGACAGGTGCAGAGAGGCAAAGAGGTACAAAAAAAGTAAGTGAGGTGCAGAAAGGAACAAGAGACGTGCAGAAAGAAGCAAAGAGGTGCAGAAATTGGCAAGAGAGGTGCCAAAAGAGGTAAGGGATGATGCAGAAAGAGAATAGAGAGGTGCAGGAAGAGGCAAGAGGAGTGCAGAAAGTAGCAAAAGAGGTGCACAAACAGGCAATAGAGGTCGAGAAAGAGGAAAGAACAGTGCATTCAGAGGCAAGAGGAGTGCAGAAAGAAGCAACAGAAATGCAAAAAGAGCCAACAGAACTGCACAAAAAAGCAACGGAGGTACACAAAGAGGCAAGACAAGTACAGAAGAACCAAGAGAACTGCAGAAATGTATAGCACCAATCCTTCCCATATCACTGTTCTAAGTCTCACCATATTCCTGAAAGCATGCATGCATGTGTCTTTGCCTTTTGCTAGTGGCATCATACATAAAAGAAACATACAAATAGTTGTATACCTGTGTTTCACAAATCTACATCTTTAGATACATAACAAGTGTGAGAATACATGTACAAGTAGACACATACCTCATTCACAAGACCACACAGACCTTTAAACTTGGCAGTCTACACTTCCCATTCCAAGCAGACACATACATGTATACAGCCTACTTCAAGTGTACCTTTCCAGAGATTCATACAAAGTACCCTAATCACTAATCCCTCTGCCAACATGTCTTAAACCTCACTTTTCTGTTGCACCTTCATTTTTCACTGACTGCTAAGAATGTTAGACCTACCAAATTTAAAACAACAATGCTTTCCATTATTCTGTTGTAAGTCTCACCATGTTCCTGAAAGCATACATGCATGTGTCTGTGCCTTTTGCTAGTGGCATCATACATAAAATAAACATACAAATAATTGTATAACTGTGTTTCTGACATCTAGCATCTTCGGATGCATAACACGTGTGAGAACACATGTACAAGTAGAGACATACCTCAGTCCCAAGACCACACATACCTTAAAACTTTTTTCCATTTCAAGAAGACACCAAAATCTATATGGCATACTTCAAGTGTACCTTTCTAGAGACTCATACAAAGTACAAAGTACTCTAATTACTAATCCCTCTGCCACCATATCTTAAACCTCAGTTTTCTGCTGCAGCTTCATTTTTCACCGACTGCTCACAATGTTAGACCTACTAAATTTAAATCAACAATCCTTCCCATGTCACTGTTATAAGTCTAACCATATTTCTGAACATATGCATACGTATGTCTGTGTCTTTCCCATGTCAGTGTTATAAGCCTAACCATATTTCTGAACATATGCATATGTAAGTCTGTGTCTTTCCAATGCCACTGTTATAAGTCTCACCATATTCCTGCAAGCATGCATGCATGTGTTTGGGCCTTTTCCTAGTGAAGTCATACATAAAAAGAAACATACAAATAGTTGTATACCTGTGTTTCAAATGTCTACCATATTCAGATGCATAACACATTTGAGAATACATGTACAAATAGACACGTACTTCAGTCACAAGAGAACACAGACCTTTAAACCTGACTGAGTGCACTTCCCTAATCCAACAGAGATCTACATTTATACACCCTACTTCAAGTATTCCTTTCCACAGATTCATACTAACTACCCTAATCGCTAAAACCTCTGCCAACATCTCTTAAAGCTCACTTTTCTGCTGCACCTCCATTTTTCACTGACTGCTCAGATTGTTAGACCTACCAAATTTAAAATAGCAATCCTTCCCATGTTACTGTTGTAAGTCTTACCATGTTCCTGAAAACATGAATGCATGTTTCTGTGCCTACTACCATCATACATAAAAGAAACATACAAATAGTTGTATACCTGTGTTTCAGACATCTAGCATCTGCAGATGCATAACACATGTGAGAATACATGTACAGGTAGAGACATACCTCACTCACAAGACCATGCACACCTTAAAACTTGACAGACTGCACTTCCCATTTCAAGCAGACACCTAAATGTATATGGGGTACTTCAAGTGTACCTTTCCAGAGACTCATACAAAGTACCCTAATCACCAAAACCTCTGCCAACATCTCTTAAAGCTCACTTTTCTGCTGCACCTTCATTTTTCACTGTCTGCTCACTAGTTAGACCTACCAAATTTAAAATAGCAATCCTTCCCATGTTACTGTTGTAAGTCTTACCATGTTCCTGAAAGCATGCATGCATGTATATGTGCCATTTGCTACTAGCATCATACATAAAAGAAACAAACATATAGTTGTATACCTCTGTTTCACACGTCTACCATCTTCAGATGCATAACACATGTGAGAATACATGTACAAGTAGACACATACCTCAGACACAAGACCATGCAGACCTTTAAACTTGACAGACTGCACTTCCCATTTCAAGCAGACACCTACATTTATACGGCGTATTTGAAGTATACCTTTTCAGAAACTCATACAAAATAGCCTAATCACTAATCCCTCTGCCAACATGTCTTATACCCCAATTTTCTGCTGCAACTTCATTTTTCACCGACTGCTCAGAATGTTTCAGCTACCAAATTTAAAACAGAAATCCTTCCCATGTTACTGTTGTAAGTCTCACCATGATCCTGAAAGCATGCATGCATGTGTCTGTGCCTTTTTCTAGTGGCATCATACATAAAAGAAACACACAAATAGATGTATACCTCTCTTTCACACATCTAGCATCTTCAGATGCATAACACATGTGAGAATACATGTATAAGCAGAGACATATCTTTTGCTCAGAATGTTGGGCCTTCCCAAATTTGAATCAGGAATCCTTCCCATATCAGTGTTATAAGTCTAACCATATTTCTAAACGTATGTATGCGTATATCTGTGTCTTACCCATTACACATTACTATGCTCAACTTCTTTCAATCTTCATTTTAGTACAATAAAACAAACTACAATACACTTTCGTGCATTTGGTAACATATTTCAAACGTCACACTTCTCTAATACTTTGCAAACTTTATAAATAATGCTTTTCAAAGTTAAAAATATTACTACAAAGACTGAAGCACCACTACGCAATACATAACACACCTTACAAATTTGTAACTCACCTCTCAGATAGTATTGCAGAATATGAAATATCAGAAACTCATAAAAGATTTTCTTTTTCACACAATAAATGTGATGCACCACTCACAGCAAGGTAAAACTAGTAATGGCAAACTTTTCCTCTCTTTCTGTACACAAATAAATGTAACTAACAAATCAAAATGCTTCCTTCATTATTTCAAATTCTGAAACCCATTTCTATTGGTTAGACACATTAACCCTTTACTAGTCTCTTCTAAAAGTCCCCAAACTGGTTCTGTAATTTAATGCAGTCGCGACTCCTTTGCGCTGACGCAGTGTAACATCGCGATGGAGCTGCAAACCCTTATGGGAGTTCAAAAACCTATTTCCAATAATACTAGTATTATTTTTTAACATCAAACTACTTCTAAACATACTACTGGTTTGGGAAAACTTACTTTAGTAGCATATCCCTTATATGTAAGTTAGCATATCATAATTTAAAACCACAGTTACGTTTCAACCCTTCCCCCATTCTGCTTAATCATAGTTTCCATAGTAACAGTTTCTGAAACATTCAACTGTACTGGCAGGTCACAGGTTCACCATGTTTTCAAGTTCAGCACACTAGCTTACAAATGCAAATAGCAGGTGTGATTGAGTATTGCAAATGCTAACTTCTCCTGTCTACTGTACCTTTCAACATCTTTTATATAACCAATCAGAATGATGCTTTTTTTTACAAAGTAAGATGCATCCTATTTTCGAGTACACAATGTTTATGAACAGCCAATCAGTTATCTGCTTTTTCAAAAACAGCATCTTAACCACCATTTTACATACCTCTCATTGTACCAACTGACTTACTTAGCTACAGACGTTTTTTAATGCCTTCCACTCATCCCTTCAAAATGCTAACAGTATGGATTGTAGGACACAGCTATGTTTTCTGGGGCAAAAGGTATGCTGAACACAGAGGTATTGACAAAGACCTAGGTTTTCCAAATGTGGATATTAAATGGTTTGCACAGAGAGGATTAAAGTGGCACCAATTGCTGCCTTTGGTTAAAACCTTTTTCCATCTCCAACCCCCTGAAACATTGACTGAGGTAGGATTAGAAATGATAATGAATGATACCTTTGCACAACTGATGCCGCTTTTACCTCACACTCTCTTTGTATACTCTAACATATGCCAAAGACAGAAATGGAAGTGGCCAAATCAATTCTGTCCACAGATTGAGAAGGCTAGGAAGAATGTTAATAAAGCTGTTTCTGCTTACCTCAGAGACCACAGGATGGACTCCATCTATAACAACAATCTACGGTTTGATATGCATGACATCAACAGAAGTGATGGAGTTCACTTCCCAGATGAAGGGAACAGAGTGTTTCTCAACAACCTTAAGCTGTGCGTCCAGACTTACATGGAGCTGCAACAAAGTCATAATGAACACAACAGCTCTTGTTAGAGCCACGCTATAACCCAACAGTGAAAGTTATATATTTTTTAACATGCATACTGTTTTTAAATATTTTCCGGATTCGAGAACCCGTCGCGAATTCGCAAAACAAAAGCACAAATTCAATGTACTACAACACATTACACTTTTCAAGTTTAACTTTGAATTTTTATGTTTTTTATATTATTTCTAACTCTATCAATTTTAATATGATTATTAACTTGAATCTCACTAGGTCTATAAAAAAAGTTTACAAATGCAACACTCATTTCTGAATTATATACTATTTAATTATTTATTTAAGGTGGATCCGCGAATCCACTGGGGGCAGCGCTGAGAGCCGCAATAGAGTCGCAACTCCTATCACAAGAGAAAAAAATTAATTATAGCCCCCCATTTCCATTGCCCTATATTGGCCCCATCCTCTAAGGCCCGTCCATTTAAAAAAAAAAAAAAAAAAGGAGTGGGGTCCACTTGGCCCCCTCTCCTGGGCCATTTTTTGCCCCAGGGTCCCATCCCCGGGGCTTGGCCAACCCTTTATTTATTTATTTTGAATGGTTAGGGGGGGCATGCATGGCCCGCCTACCTGGGCCAATTTGGGCCCTGGGTACCCCACCCCCAGGGCTTGGCCTCATGTTGGGGACCGCAGGGGGAGCCCCAATGCCTCAGATGTACCTGCCGGCTCCACACCTCCTACTGGAGCCGGCATTGCTTTTGGGCAGAGGGAGCTGCTAACATGAAGCTCCCTATGCCCAAAAGCAATTCTGCTTCGCTTCATGGAAGTGAGAGCAGTTTTCCATGTGTATGTATTTCTCCACAACGACCACCACTCTCCAACGGTGCAGCTGCACTTTCCCTGCAAAAGCAGCACAGGATACACCGGTGAGTCCGATTTCGTGATTCACGTATTTATTTAGTATTTTGTCATATCGCAACACCCAATACAGGACGACGTGTATATATATATATATATATATATGCCGTAGCCAGTAGGTAGTTATAGTTGGGACCTAGTTTCCATAGGAAAAGTATTTTTTGGCTTGCCTATAACTTTGGTGTCATGAAATTATCCCAAAAAAGTATCAAAGTAGATTCTGTGTGTCATGGAAAGTTTGGGGGTGATCCGTGCAGTAAGGACTGAGAAAAGGGGTGCAAAACAAGGGTGCGTTTGTAATGTTCATTCCCATAGGAACGCGTTGTCGAACCTACAGCCCGAACTGCTGGATGGAATTACACCAAATTTGGCAGAAAGGTAGATGTTGTTATGCAGATTGTGCTTTTTGTTATTTGGTTTAAATGCATTCAGTAGTTTTTCAAAACTTTTAGTTTAACATTGTAGTGATATCTCTGGTCGCGAAGCCATCGCAAAAATAGACGCGCTCGTGAAGGGAAATGCACCACTCTGATTGGCTGCCAGCACTTCAAACAGGATGCCCCTACCTTTTTAAAAATAATATGTAAAGGGGGCAGGCCTAGGGGATGGGATCCCCGGGGGCCGAAAGTAGACCGAGAGTGGGGTCGCTTGGCCCCCATCCCTTTCAATAAAATATTAATTTTAAAAAAGAAAGGCCGGGCCCCAGGGGATAGGGTCCTTGAGGCCGAAATGGCCATGGGAGGCCAGAGCCCTGGGGGATGGGGTCCCTGAGGCCCAAAATGGTAGGGAAAGGGGGCCATGTGGCCCCCCTTCCTAAAAAGTAGAAAAATAAAAGCACCCAAAAAAAAATACCGGCAACTCACCAGAGGCCCCACCCCCTTTCTCCACCCTTCTGCAAACGTGCCTCCTGGTGCGCTGCTGGATGGGGGACGAAGTCCTTTTGGCTGCTGAGGACACTCAGGTGCCAACAAGGACTCCTGTTACCTCCAGTAAGCCCCACACAGTAGAATTATTGAGAGGCGGTTAGAGGCCGGACCCCCTTTCTCCCCCACTCTGGAAACGTGCCTCTCGGCACACTGCTGGTGGAGGGATGAGGTCCCCTTACCTCCGAGGTCCTCAGGACTAAAGTGGACTTCTTCCCCCAAGCAGCAGTGCGCCAGGAGGTGCGTTTGCAGAGTGGTGGAGAAATGGGCTGTGACCTCTGACCACCACTCAGCAATTCAGCTGTGTGGGTCTTACTGGAGGTAACAGGAGGGCTAGTTGGATCCCAAGGATCCTTAAGAGCCAAGGCGATTACAAACACCAACTAGCACTGCACCAGGAGGCACATTTTCAGAGTGGTGGAGAAAGGGGTGTGGCCTCTGACCACCTCTTAGCCATCCAGCTGTGTGAGTCTTACTGGAGGTAAAAGATGGGGTAGTTGGTCCCCAAAGACCCTGAATAGCCAAGGGAGCTTCATCCCCCTACTAGTAGTGCGCCAGCAGGTGCTTTTGCGAAGTGATAAAGAAAGGGGGCCAACTACCCCTCCTGTTATCTCCAATAAGTCCCACACAGCGGGATTGCTAAGAGGTCTTCAGAGGCCAGGCCCCCTTTCTCCATTGTTCTGCAAATGCGGCTTGTGGTGCACTATTGGTTGGGGGATGAAGTCCACTTTACTCCTGAGGGACCTTGGGGGCTAGGAAGCCCTCCTGGTACCTCCTGTAAGTCCTACAGTGCGGGATTCATGACAGCTGGTCGGAGGCCCACCCCGAGTGAATTCTGAGCCTAACTATAACGTTCATGTAAACTTTGGTTTTGTCAGTAAATTTCTATGGGTTTTTAAAAACTATTTCCTAACTACAACATCCCTGTAAACTTTTTTTTTTTAAGTGAACTTTCATGGTTTTGTAAACTATTACGCACATTTTCAGAGTGGTGAAGAAAGGGGGTGGCACCTCCAATGATCTCTCAGCCATCCAGCTGTCTGAGACTTCCTGGAGGTAGCAGGAGGGGTTTTTGCCCACCCAAGGACCCTCAGCATCTGAGGGAACTTCATCCCCCTACCAGGATGTGTGTTTACAGAGTGTTGGAGAAAGGGGGCGAGGCCTCGGATGAGCTCTCAGCATTTCTAATGTGTGGAACTTACCGGAGGTAACAGGAGGGGTTGTTGGCCCCCAAGGACACTCAGCAGCCAAGGGGACTTCATCCCCCAACAAGTAGGCACATTTGCAGAGTGGTGAGGCCTCCCATAAGCTCTCAGCAATCTAGCTGTGTGGGACTTACTAGAGGTAACACAAGGGGTTGTTGGCCCCCAAGGACCCTCACCAGCCAGGAGGACTTCATCCCCCAGCAAGTTGTGCACCAGGAGGCCCCTTTGCAGAGTGGTTGAGAAAGGAAGCAGGGCCTCTGGTGACTTCCCCCGAGGCCAGCTTTAAAAAAAAAAATTATTAGAGGGTACCCCATCCCCTGAGACCAGGCCTTTTAAAAAAATATATTACTAATATGGGATGGTGGCCTCTCCCCCCTCCCAGGGCCGATTTGGTCACAGGGACCCCGTCCCGGCCATTTACAAATAGAGAGGGGGCGGCATGGCCCCCTTCCCTTGGCCAATTTTGGTCCCAGGGACCCCATGCCCCGTGGGCTGGCCATAATTACTGAGTACCACCAGGGCACCCAGTTTATACTGAGAGCCTCAAGACCCCTGCAGTCCCTACCAGCCCCCCCCTGTAGGAGCCAGCATTGCTTTCAGACAACGGGAGCTGCTAAACATGCAGTTCCCTGTGTCTGAAGGCAATTTGTCTATTTCCCTGCTCCCTTGAGGGCCGGCAGGGAAACAGATTAATGCTCCACTTCCAGCAAGCAAGAGCATTTCTCCACTCTTGCTTGCTGGAAGCAGAGTGTTTGCTGTGGCTTGGCGGGAGTGGTAAAGCTCCTGCCAAGCCACAGCACACAGCTATGTCCCGGGGGTGGGCACCCTGGGACATAGCAGGAGCCGGCCCTGGGGAGTGCTGATCCTCAGAGCTATCTATGGCTCCTGGAGGGGGGGTCACACTGCCCACTTCCTTTCATTTAGTAGGGCCTGCCCCAGGGAGGTGGTGGTCCCCGAGGCCCGGTGGGGTCCACATGGCCCCCCATTACATCATTTCAGCCCTGGGGAGGTGGTGGTTCCCGGGGCCATAGGGGTCCTTGCAGCCCCCAATAACATTCAATTTTGTCCCGGGAGGTGGTGGTCTAGGGCTAGTTTAGTTTTGCCATGTGGCCCCTCCCTGAGGCCCAAGGAAGGTCCAAGCGCCACCCACTTTTATTTCTCATAAGTCCCGGGGAGGTGGTGGACCCCAGGGCAATTAAAAGCCCCAGGAGGGGGGCCAGTTAGCCCCCCTCCTTTAATTCCCCCAGGACCTGGCCCACTCAGGGGCCTATTAGAAAAAAATCGCAGAAGCCCACGTTTCTTTTATCACATTTTTCTGCTGCTGATTTTTAAACAAATGGGTTTTTTGCCTGCTGGGATCCCTCTGGGACCCCCCAAGAGGCCTAGGGGGTCAGGGTATTCCTACCCTGCCCCCTTTTCAGTGTTTTTATGTTTTTTGTGGGACTTGGCTCAAGCCTAGTCCCAAGATGGCTGTCAACACTTCCTGGTTTGAAGTGTTGGAAGCCAATCAGATCTCAGCACGAGATACGGAGGGTTCGTGGAGCCTTTGCATCCCTATATATAGAATTTGGTTTTTCTCTTAATATCTCCAAACACTACTGAACAGATATATGCCAGTTTACAAAAAGATCGCTTTGGTGTAATTCCGTTCAGCAGTTCGGGCTGTAGTCATGTCGAAAATTTCGAATGGAATTAACATGAGTAAAATGCATTTTAGGAGCCCCTCTTTTTCTCTGGCCGATTCGGCTGGGAGCAGGGTGCTGAGGTTGTTGGTAGCTGGTGCACTATGAAGAAGGGGGCCACTTGAAGACACACTGCACAAAGGGACTTAAAGGTAAGTCTGAGGGGTCCCACTCAAGGGAGCAGGGCACAAGGTCCTCAGGACCATGGGAATGCAGCTGGATAATAGTTACCAGGGCCGGTTGGGTCAGGTGCAGAGTAGATAGGTTATCCGGGTGACATACATCAAGATGTCGTTGCGGTCAGAAGCAGGCATCTTGAAGAGGCGATTTTGGGACAGCTGGACCACTCACGAAGTGGGTCTAGACATCTGTTGACAGGTACTTGCTTCCTGGGCAGTTGGAGTCCAGAGGGGAAACTTCATCTTGGTGCACGTTGCAGGGGGTCCGGTACACCAGGTTATGGTGCGGCATGGATCTGCTAGATCCTGTGTCACGTGGCCCATAGGGACATTGTCGTTTTTCACTAACTTAGCATGAGCACGTTGCAGCTTGCCTGCTGCTTTGCACACGTTACTACACGTCTTTATTTTTTGCAATAATTTCAAAGACTGCTTTCGCATGAGAACTCATCGCTGTGGTCGCTCTCTACATGTTCCTGGGATTTTGACTGAACATTATGTGCAAGGTCGAACAACAATGCCCCTAGTTATTTTGTTCTGGCCAGTCCTTAGCCCTTAGACAAAACATACTGATGCAGCTGTTGTTTGGACAGCGTACTTGGGCTTTTAGTGGGGTGCACGAATAGGTGACACACACTTGGAGAGGGACCTTTCCAGGGAGAAGAGCGAGACAGCACCTATGATGTAGATCTACCATCTATAGGCTAAGGTATGGAGTCTGCTGACAAAGCCCAGAAATCTTCTATTATATAATAATACTTCTTCTTAGCAAGGGGAGGGAGGTTGGGCACTGTAACCCTTTCTCCATTGTCTTTTTATTATGACATCTCCCATCATGATTTATGGACTTACTGCTATGCTGACAATATTTGTACTATGCATTTTCCTGCTTGTTGTGGCACTTATACTGCATGTTAGGGCATGTTCGTTAATATAAATATTTTAAACTGGTTCGTGTCTCCGTCAGATCTTATTGTGGACAAGTACAAGAGAGTGAGCGAAAGGGTGTGTCTTGTTAACACGATTCCTGAGAGATCTGGGAGTGTTGTGTTTTGTGGTGTCTAATCATTTGTTTCTCTGTGAGCGAGTAGGAGAGCAAGTGCAACACTATATTTAGTCAGTCCTGGGTTCATGGGTACTAAGGTGGTAGGAAGGCTCAGTCCCTACACATCAAGGTCCCATTTCCTGTGCATTGTTCTGTATTTGTGCAGAACCCCTGCAACACCAGGTGTCCCCAAACTTGGTATGGGGACAGATTTGACCCTACAGAGCTGGGGGTACCACTTTTGGTTTGGGTGCTGTGTCGGAGTTGCCAGGGTGCAGCAAGTGAGTGAGACTGTGTGGAGTCTGTGGTTCGATGCCTGCTGGCGCATGGGAGCAGAGTCTCTGCTCCAAGGGAGGCTCTTTGGAAATTTGTCGAAGACTGGAGGTGCTCCAGGGTTCTTGGAGTCCTCACAGTGGCAAGGCGGCACACCACAATTGTAACTGTAATTGTAATTGCATTTATATAGCGCTTACTACCCCTGATGAGGCGCTGAAGCGTTTTTTCAGGGAATAGCACACTACTCCAAAACCCAAAGAGGATTAGTGGTGAATTAGTATAGGGAGATATGAAATTAATTTGAGCGGTGGGCATGTGAGTTTGTTTTTTGGATTTAGAAAGGATAGTGGAGGGAAAGAAGAGGGAAGGGTTTGCATTTACATAGTACTTGCTACCCATGATGAGGTGTTGAAGCCCTTTACGGTGGGTAGCACGCTACTCCGGAACCCAAAACAAATCAGTGGAGAATAAGTATAGGGAAAAATGAAATTAATTAGAGCGGTCGACATGATAGTCTGTTAGTTGGATTGAAAAGAATAGTGGAGGGATAGAAGAGGGAAGGGTCTGGAAAGTTTTTTTTTTTTTGGACCTCATAGCAGTATGAGGAAATTTGGGATGGTTAAAGGGGAAGTGGAGGGGGAAGAGTCAGAGGGAAGGGTTTAGAAAGGCTTGTTTGGGAGATCTGAATAGTAAAAGAGGTATGATATGATGCAAGGAGGGGTAGAGGAGGGGAGAGTCTAGAAAGGGTTATTTTGGGGATCATTGTAGTAGAATGGGGCTTGGAATGAGTCAGAGAGTGGAGGTAGAGTATATATTGAGAGAGGTATAGGGTGAGAAGTAGGGTAGTGCATTGGAGAGAGTAGTAGAATGAGGTTTGAGATGAGTCAGAGAGTGAAGGTAGAAGATATATTGAGACAGGTATAGGGTGAGATATAAGGTAGTGCATTGGAGATGCTGAATTAGAAGTAAAGAAATAAATATAAAGATACATAAGTACATGGAAGGCATATATGTATAAGCAAGTTAATATATGGAAATTCAGGTTGTATTTAATAAACTCAGGCTTTCACGTGTTGCTGTACTTTAAGTTATTTTTTTTGTAATTCAATAGAGAAGCAATTGTAGATAAATAGATATGATAAAAATGTACTCATTTATGCAGTCACCTATATACATGTTAAACATAGAATAATATAACCATAAGTATTATGTACATTTGTGAAGCAGAACTAATGAATACCTATATATTTATAAACATCATTATTATACACATTCATACAAAGCAATATACATATGTATGTACACATATATAGTACAAATAAATGCTTATATATACAGGGGTATGCTGTATATTTATGTTTGAGTATGGTGGTTATGTGGGGAAGAGCCAACTCTTGAGAAGTCCTCTGAAGATAAAGTAGTTATCTGTGGATCTGATATTTGGGGGTAAATCGTTCCATAGTGTGGCTGCTTGAACAGAGAAGAATGTGCCACCTATGTTTTTTTTCTTGTATGCTGGTATTCTGAGGCGAGTGGAGGTTCCTTTGGTGAATGTATTTGGTGATTTTATTCCTGATATGAGTGGCCCTGTTCCATGTATTGCTTTGTGGGTGATACAAAGCAGCTTGAATGTGGATCTCCTGGAAACCGGTAACCAATGTAGGGCCTTAAAGGCAGGGAAGATTTGGGCTTGTGTCTTTATATGTAGGAGTAGTCTGGCAGCAGTGTTTTGAATCCGTTGTAGTCTTTTCATAGTTGTTAAAGATGTTTAGACAGAAGAAGAGAGTTAGTAGGCTGGCCCTTGTGTGGAAATCCCAAGTGGGGGAAGATGCGTCGCAACGTTTTTATAGTAACGAAGCTTGATCTTGCTAGTTTGTCCACTTGGGCATTAATTGATACCTTGGAGTCCATGGTAATTCCAAGGTTTCTTACTTCTTTTGATACTTTAGGTGGTGTTCCCAGATCGTCAGGACTGACGGCAAGTGGGTCATAATTTTTCCAATCACCCAATGTGAGCATTTCCTGTTTTGAAGCATTCAATTTGAGATGGCTCCATGTCATCCACTGATCAATGGCTCTGAGGCAACTGAAAATGTGTTAGTTTCCAATGTCTTTGGGGCTTTCCAGTTTAATGAGTATTTGTATGTCATCTACATAGTTATAGCATGTGAGGGAAAATTGATTGATAAGTGCTGCTAATGACTTCATGTAGATGTTGAAAAGCATGGGTAAGATGATAGAGCCTTGAGGGACCCCTGCTTTTGTGAAGTACAGTTTGGATGAGAGAGGGGGGCATGGATGACATTAGTTCTGCTTTGAAGGTAGGATGTATCCAGTCGAGAGCAGTCTCCTCTATGCCGGCTTGATAGAGTCTTTGTATTACAGTGTCATGGTCAACAGTGTCAAAAGCAGCTGAGAGGTCCAAGAGAAGTACTGCAGCAACCTCATTCCGATCAACTGTGTTCTTAAGGTCATCCCAGATGGCAATGAGGGCAGATTCTGTGCCTTTTCCTGGACGGAATCCTCTTTGGAAGTCGGAAAGTATGGAGTTATCTTCAATGAATTGTGACATATGGGCGAATGCTGCTCTTTCTATCAGCCCTGGAAAGATCCATTTGTAATTGGTCGGTAGTTGTTAGGGTTGAGCGGGTCCAGGTTTATTGTCTTTAGTAATAGGCGTATGTTTGACTTTTTTAGATCTTCTGGAATTATTCCTGTAGTTAAAGAATTGTTAATGAATCTTCTTACTGCAGTGGCAGCAGAGGGATTTAGAAAGAATTTTCTTGAAGGTTTGTGGTGGACATGGGTGAGAAGGGCTGCCGCAGGCCTGCTTGCTTTGACCAGGTCCATAAATTAATTGTGTGATATTTGTTTGAAGGAGTGGAGAGGCTGGGTTAGCCTACTCCTGAAGGTTTTTTTTTTAAAAGGGTTGGTGCTGGTGTTTTTTTTGTTGTTTTAAATAGAATTCCAACATGTCTGCTTTGGTCGTGTAATGATTTGCCAGTTTGTCTGTGAAGTCTTGAGTAATGGGATGAGATCCTTCTAGGCAAATTGGTTTACGAGATTCGGTGAGAATTTTATAGGATTCTTTATTTGCACATTTAGCAATTTGAATTCTGTCTGAATTGTATTTTTTCTTAGCTTTCGTGATTGCTGACCTGCATAATCTGTTAAGTTTCTGTAGGTGAAATTTGTCTTGATTGGTGTTTGTTTTGAGCCTGATACGTTGCAGCTTTCTAATTTGCTGTTTTATCTCTTTTAGCTCTGTATTTCTCCAAGGTGCCTGTTTTCTTTTGTTCTGTTGTGTTGTTCTTAGTGGTATTAGGATATTAAAAGCTTCCTGTAGCCTGTCATATAGCTTTTGGAAGGAATTTATTGTGTTTAGATATGTACTGGATATTAGTTGTGTTTCTAAGTGTTCAAAATTGAGTTTGTTCCACAGTCGATAGGTGGATGCATGTAAGGTGGTTTTAGGTGTGTTGCTTGTGTTATTTTATGTTGGAAAGCAAGCACATGGTGGTCTGACCATGTGACTGGAGTAATTGTTTGAAAGGGAACGAGTTCTGTATTTGCATAAATGACATCTAGGATGTGCCCAGTGATGTGTGGGGGTTTGTGGACGATTTGATGTAGGTTCAGTACATCTAGGCCAGTGTTGATTGTTTTCGGATGGGGCATATTGGGTTTGTCAAACCAAATGTTCAGGTCACCAAGAATGCATAGGTTGGAGTATAGTGTTATAAGGTTTGAAACTGGAGGAAGATGGTATAGGGGTGCATCTGGTGAAGAGAGCCTCACAACCTTGAATGGAGACGTAGTCAGTTTTATTGATATTTAATGTTTGGTTAAATACAACAGGTAGGCCACCTCCTCTTTTGCTTATGCGATTCTGTGTGATAGTTTGATAGCTTAGAGGAATGGCTTCATGTAACACTGGAGCCATGTCCTCTCCCAACCAAGATTCAGTTATAAAGAGTAGGTGGGGTTGTGTGTCAGTGAGAAGATTGTGGATGTGATGCTTGTTTTTTTTAGAGTGATCAGGCATGTATTAGTGGGAAGTTTAGAGAATGTGCTTTGGTGATGGTGTGACTTTGTTTTGTACAAGAGTGAGCAATGTCTTTTAGGCTTGTAGCCGGTGTGTGTCAGTGCTGGTATTAGCTGTATGAGGATAGCAATAGTGTAGCTGTTCTGTATCGTGTTCCTCGTCCAGCAGGCTAAGAAGGCATTTTGATGGGTCTGCATGTGTAGGTGGTGGAGATGGTGGTTGATAGTGAGTTGGTGAGCTGTGTTGTTTCTGCACAGTAGCCTTGTTGTGCAATAGACACAGAGATGCGAAGTTGTGAAGAGTGGCATGTTGCTTATTTAGTTTACATCTGTTTAGGGTTGAAGGTGTATGAGTTAGGGGTGGTGGTGCAGCATGTAGGTCATGTTGTAAGGTTCTAAATTGTGCAATGGATGAGAGGTGGTTAAAAGAGAGTTGCTGTGTTGCTGTATATGTGTTAGGTGTGGGAGAAGAGAGAAAGCTTAGCAGTGGAGTTGGTTTAGGGTGTGTATTATTTGTGTAGTCAGGAACGTGGGAGTGGGTGTATGTTTCTAGTTTTTGACAGTAAGTATTATGAGGTGTTATGTGTGTAAGATTTTGTTGTGCTGGTGCTTGTGTTATGTTCTGTTTTTGAGGAGTAGTGAGAGGAAGTGATGATTTATTTGTTTTCTGAGAGGTATTTGTATGTAAAGTATTGTTGGTGAGTGGAAGCTGCAAGGTAAAAGGGGTGGTGATTTGTTTTGGAAAAGAGTGTATGTGGTGTGTTAAAGGGGATGAAGATGAGAGGATGTGGTCTCATGGCTAGATAGCCGACCTTGGAGCTGGGAAACCAAGGTTCAAGCCTCGGGGTTGACTCCACATCCTTAATCTCACCGTGCCTACCAAAAAAAAAAAAAATGAATGTGTCCTTGTGTAACATAACTGGTGCTCATGTAAAGCGCTCCAATACCTTTGGGTCGAATTCGCGCTATATAAATCTGCAGAAAAAAAAAAAGAATGTTTGTGGTAGATTTGATTGCTAATAGCGGTAATATGTGTGGTGGAGTGGAATGTAAGGATTGTCTGATTGTGTTTTTTTGGTAAGAAGGAGAGGAGGGAGTTGGTGGTTGAAAGATGGAAGGCTGAGTATAGGTTTGTTGATGATAAAAAGGGGTCTGTTTGGAGTAATTAGAGAAGGGAGTGTGTGTCTGGATGCAATATAGTTATGTATGGTGTGGAATTGGGTTGTGTTTGTGATGAGTGGATTGGTTAGTGGTATAGGATAAAGTGCTGTTTTGTGTGCAAGTGAAGGTGCCTTTGTGTGGTATTTGGAGCAGAAGGGTGTAAAGGTGTGGTTTGAGGGGTTCTGTAGTGGGTGCTGAGACAATGATGTGTGTGTGTATGGTTTGTTTGTAGTAAATGAGTAGAGTACATTTGCAGTGAATGTGTTAATCTGGTTGTGGATGGGGTTGGCTGAGTTCTGGCAAATGGGAAAATGGGCAGCATTTCTGGCCCTAGGCCCGACCAATGCCAAACAGGCCCAAACAGGCAGCAGCTCTTGTCCTCTCTACCCTTACCTTTAACGCTCAGGCTGTGACGCTCTGAACCCTGACGTTAAATGACCCTGGTGGTCAGGTGACCCCTTCAGCCAATGGGAACCCTAGTCCTAACCCTAACCAGTCAGAACACTAGCCCTAAGCCCTAGGACCAATAGGAGACCAGGCCTTTACAGCCAATCACAGCCCTAGTACTAGCAGCCAATCATAAATCAAATCCTAAGGCCTAGGTCCAATAAAAACCCTAGCCCCAGGAACCAATAAATAAAACTGAACCTATCCACCAATCAGAACTCTAACCCTAAGCCCTACATCAAATAGAATCACTGGCCCAGTGACCAATCAGAACCCTAGACCTACCAGCCAATCAGAACACTAACCGTGAGCCCAATGGAAACACCAGATACAGCCACCAATTAGTGGACAGATGCAACATCCAATAGCAGCTTATATAAGGTACATGTGACCTCAAGCACAGGCTGCTGGGCAGGGGGCTGGGAACTACTCCTCTATTCAGAATCTCCTTAGAAACAGACAGGCTCAATCCACACTCTGGAGATCTGCAGATAAGGGCCTAGACTAGGCCACCAACAATACTGCTTTTCCCACACTTACACAGCTCACTCTCCTAGTCAAATATAAGTGCTGCAAACAGAGTTTAAACCCTAAGAACAGATTACTGCAGTCTCAAAGCATCAAAGCACACTCTGCTTAGCCTCTGAGGTGTAATATATCTTTTTTTTTTAACTCACTTGCTAAGACAAAATGGGAGCTGGGGTGGATTGCTTACACACAGGTGTGAGCATAGATTTGCGGAAAACTAGGACGGAAATTGAGGCAATCACAGGCTGGTAAAATAGCAGATTTCAAACAACAAAGCCCACCAACAAACAAGGGAAATTGAGGCAGTCACAGGCAGGTAAAAGAGCAGACTTTAAACTACAAAGCTCACTAACAAACAAGGGAAATTGTGGAAGTCAGGGGCAGGTAAAACAGCAGATTTTAAACTAAAAAGCCCACCAACTAACAAAGGAAATTGCGGCAGTCAGGAGCAGATAAAACAACAGATTTTAAACAATAAACCCACCAACAGACAAGGGAAATTGTGGCAGTCACAGGCAAGTAAAACAGCAGATTTAAAACTACAAAGTCCACAATCCAACAGGGAAAATTGAGGCAGTCACGGGTAGAGGAAAATCACTTTTAAAGTTTCAGGGAATAGACAGCACAAAGGCTGCCTTCTTACCACCTCCGGGCCCTTTGTTCACTGGGATGTTGGGCACAAGGAAGCTGTGGCTAACAAGTTGGAGGTGGCTGTCTTGGGGTTCACTCCTAAAATCTTAAGGGGCCTAGGCAGATGTGAGTGGAGGACTGTGGGTTGCTTGGGAGATAGAGAGCTAACCAGTAAGCTCAGGCTGCTGGGCAGGGGGCTGGGAGCTGCTCCTCTATTCAGAATCTCCTTGGAGACAGACAGGCTAAATCCACACTCTGGAGATCCACAGGTAAGGGCCTAAAGTAGGCCACTAACAATACTGCTTTTCCCACACTTACACAACTCACTCTCCTAGCCAAAACAAGTGCTACAAACACTTTACAAACACAGTTTAAACCCCTTAAGGCAGCAGACAAAGTTTGGTGCCAATCTCTCTGCAGCGAGGCTTCAGTTCTTGGGCAGCAGCTCTTCTTGGTCCATTTCGTCTTTGTCTCCATTGTATCTAAAGTTCAGGGTCCAGAGATGCCACCTAAATACTAAATTTAGGGTCGTTAAAGAGGGAGACAGGTAGTAGCCAATTGGCTACTTACATTTAGGGTGCCTACACCCTCTAAGTGACCACTTTCTGTGGGAAGGGGCACTACCCTAGCCCTGATAGTTTGTTTTCCTACCATCTCAAGATGGAGGATGTGCAAAAGTGTTGTCCACATCGCCTGCCATGCCTTCGAGATGGTATTGCCTGAATGTGGGCACATCTCCTCATCTAACTACTTTTCTCACCTTTTCTCCCACCAAACGTGGAGCAGGAAAGTGGGGTTGGCATCCTTCACTAGCTGGAGCTGCCTGGGTCACATTTCAAAGGCGGCATCGCCTTTTAAGCTTCCTGCCTTGGAAGGCCTTCCTGTCCTTGGGGAGGTGTGATGCACCTCCGAAAGAATAGACTTTGTTCCAGGCCTCTGGGAGCACTGGCCCTCACCCCATGAGGTCAGAAGTATGTCTGGTGGTGGCAGGCTCGCTAAGACTAGTCAGAGACCACACCAGTGCTTGGGTGATTTTTAAGGGGACTCTCTAAAGGGTCTCCTGTATGCATTTATTGAATAAATCCAGCACTGGCATCAGAGAGGATTTATTAAGACAAGATGTTTGGTATCAAATATCCTAGGGTACAGTGAAGCCATCATAGAGGTAGAAAACTTGTAAGGACAAGTATCCAGCTCATGTACTCTCTATGGCATTCCTAGGCACTTACAATATCCAAGAATGGCTCAGATAATGCAGGGTGATATCTACTCATACAGATATGTCCACACAAGGGATAAAGTGCACCCTGCCTTGGGCTGTAAGACCTGCAGTAGGGGTTACTTACATATACCTCATGTAGTGTTTGTGGGCATGGCACACAGGGATGTGTGCGATGTTGACTCTTCAGTTTTCTCTGAGTCAAGACAAGCAGCCTGCAATGTCAGTTTGCATGGTTTTGGTGAGGTGGTCCCTAGGGTGGCGCAATTTGTGCTGCAGCCCTAGTAGACCCTCTTCATCCCCAATGTCCTAGGTACCAGGGGTACCATTTACTAGGGACTTATGGGGGTTTCCGCAGTTGTGCCAATTGTGGTACAGTTTTAGGGAAAGAACACTGGAACTGGAAGTCTGGTTAGCAGGGACCCAGTACACCCCAGTCAAAGTTGCATCAATATCCAGACAGAAAGTGGGGGGTACTGCAACAAGAACCCAGTTCCTCACAGTTGGTTTCCTAAGAGATTCAGGGTGTCAATTAAGGAGTGTATCATCACCTGCCTTCAATGATGATATATCAAATGTCCTGCATCTCAATGACCTACAAGACCCATATATTTATAATATTAAAGCTAATATGTCTTTCTAAATGTGCGTATCTAGTCATATCCTGTAGGTTAACCAGATGAGGATATTCAATGGTATGTGTGCATCCTACCTTTGTTGTACACCAAATGATAAGAGATATGTGGTATCCTACATATCAATAACTCTGTATGGTGTTCCCGTGAAGATACATTACCTGCCAATATTGTGCAAAGGGAGACTTATCTACTCTCTTATATGTAGTAACAAGAAAGTGCACATGATGATTAAAAATGGGACTTGTGATACGTATCGGTTAATTAACCCTAATATATCAATATATGAATTAATATATCTTATGTTAACCAAGAATTGTTAATACATGACCATAAGGGGAAAATCACAATGCATACATTGTGTTACTTGAAATAAATGAAATCACTTCTGGAAGGTCAACAGGTAAATAATTAAAAGAGGTGACAGTGAAAAACATAGTTTGGCATCATAGTTTGCAGAGAGGGTAACCAAGCACATCATCAATGAACAGGCAACTCTGCATCAAGGTTGTGACCCCAGGGTTTCTCTGTGCACTAATCATTTGGGATTCACTTCGCTTTGATTCAAGTTCACAGTCCACCTTGTGGGGATGGGCTGTGAAGTGCTTAATAACATAATATCTCAAACAACTGGGGTTTCCTTGGATGTACATCCCAAAAATGTTTGGCCATAAGATAGTTCCTATCATGATTCTTTATGGCCCTAATGTGCTGTAAAATGCTAACTTTAACTTTGTTGATTGTACTTCCAACGTATCTCATTTTACGGTCACATTTGAGGACATAGACAACAAATTCTGTGTTGCAAGTAATTCTTTCAGTGATTTCATGAGTTGTTCCCTCAAATGTCTCAAACATGTTTCTGTTCATTCCGTGTGCACAGGACTTACATTATTTGCATTTTCAAAATCCCTGACTCTGCTTAGTCAGCTAATTCAACTTGTCATCATCGATGAACATACTCTTGGTCAGTATGTCACCAAAAGTTTGAGCCTTCTGACAGGTTATTGACCATTGTTCGCCTATTTTTGTTTTGATCTGTTCATCATGCTGAAGGACATGCCAATATTGGGTGAGCACAGTTCTTAACAATTGGTGTGCATTGTTGCATTTAAAAAAGAAGCGGATCTGAGACTGTTCTGGATGGGTGCCACTTGTCAAACCTGAGCCAGGAACTTTGCTACGCCCACTGCCAAATAGTAGTTGATCTCTGTTTCTGGAATACACACTCTCGGGTAAGTCTGTTTTAAAAATGTTTGGGGGTACCCCCTCTTTGCAAATCTGTCTATCATGGTTTTAGCCTCCATTTGGGAATTGGTATCAGTAGATACATTTCTGCTGGCTCTCAGAAATTGGCTGTATTGAATGCTCCATTTGAATGCTTTGGGATGCCCACTATTGCCATACAGGATTGAATTGCAGGCTGTATCTTTCCAGGAAATCTGTGTATTGACAAACCCATCTTCGACATCCAGTAGCACATCCAAAAATTCAATATGGGTCCTGCTCCATTTATCTGTTGGGTGGATGTTATATGTGTTGCACTTCAGCTCCTGGGTGCATTCTTGCAAGTGGTCTTCATCTCCATCCCAAATTGAAAACAGGTCATCAATGAAGCACACCCAAAGCACAACTTTATTTATGTGACAGGCATGTATATATGACCATGCCACCTCCTTTTTCACCATCCAATGTATAGATTGGCATACTTGGAGGCCAAAGGAGGCAACCATGGCGGTTCCCTGTTGCCAGTATTTGCATAGTTTCAATTTTCTAACAAATTTATAGGACTCAATTGGGAGGTTGGCAAAATCAGGACCTGTGTTTTTGATATATTTACATTTATATGTATATATATATATATATATATTCACTGAAAAAACCATAGGTTTCAGGGACGTTATAGTTAAAATTAGCATTTCAAAAACCTTTGAAATTCACTGAAAAAACCATAGGTTTCAGGGACGTTATAGTTAGTTGGACATTTCACTCATACAAAGCCATAGAAAATCCGCCGTTATAGTTAGTTGAGCTAACTATAACTCGCGCCCATAATGCACTGCTGATGACGTCACATATTACATCATTCATGACATGGTCAGTGACATCACTGATGACATCACTGATGACATCTCAAATGACATCACTGATGACATCACTGATGACATCATCCAGTGACTGTGTGTTTCTGTAAAGTTTAAATATGTTTTATATATATATTGGCCAAGTTGTATTGAAGAATGAGTGGGTGTATAAGTGTCTGGATGGAGGATTTAGTAGGTGCGTGACTGACTGTATAAGTGAGTGATTAAATGTGTCTTACTGAATGCGTGGGTTAGTGACTAAACTGTGTGAATGTCTATATCAGTCTTCCTATTGCTGTGTAAGCTGCTGCATTGGTTGGTGAGTAGCTACATGAGTGTCTATATGGGTTATTGATTGGTTGCGCGAGTATTTGTATGGGTGCCTGAGTGTGTGTGTGGGTGGATGGGAGGTGTGTGACTCTGTGCATAGATGTGAGTGGTTGATTCACTGGGGGTATGGGTTCAAGAGTGCATGTGGAAACAGCTGTATGGGTGGGTGAGTGTGTGTATGGGTGTGTTGGTGAGTGAATGGATATCTCAGTGCTACATGTCCAAGTAACTACATATGTAAAACACAGTGCATGTGAGAGTTGGAGTATATAAATGACTATACATGAGAGCCAGTGATTGTGAGAGTGGCTGTATGGATCAGTGTGTACTTGTATCAGTGATTGTATAAGAGAGTAAGTATATGTTAGTATCTGTATGAATAAGTGAGGTTGTGTGTGTATAACTGTATAGGTGAGTAAATAGAAGTGTGATTGATTCTTTGCATGACTGACTAGGTGTTTGAGTAACAATGGATGAGTGGCGGTGTGTGAGTGTTTGTATAGGTGTATCAGTGCCTATAATAGTGTTGTATTGATGAGTCACTGCATGTATGAGTGACTGTATGGGTGAATGAGTGGATGTGTGTGTAGACCTATGAATCAGTGAGTGCGTCTCTGCCTTCCTCTCTCTCCCCTCTCTATCTCTTACTCTCTCCCCCTCTCTCTCTCTCTCCTGGTATTGGTGTCTCTATTGTTTCGAAAATGGTAGTCTGTATTTTAGAGTGGGTGTATAAAAGGTTTTATTAAGGTATGAGGAGGTGCATCACATTTTCACGTGGATGATGTCATCAGTGATGTCATCAGTGATGTCATCAGTGATGTCACTGACCATGTCATGAATGATGTAATATGTGACGTCATCAGCAGTGCATTGCGGGGGCGCGAGTTATAGTTAGCTCAACTAACTATAATGGTGGAATTTCTATGGTTTTGTATGAGTGAAATGTCCAACTAACTATAACGTCCCCGAAACCTATGGTTTTTTCAGTGAATTTCAAAGGTTTTTGAAATGCTAATTTGTAACTATAACGTCCCTGAAACCTATGGTTTTTTCAGTGAATTTCAAAGGTTTTTTAAATGCTAATTTGTAACTATAACGTCCCTGAAACCTATGGTTTTTTCAGTGCATTTCAAAGGTTTTTTAAATGCTAATTTCTAACTATGCCTACAAAGGTAGGACATGTGAAGAAAGAGGAAGAAAAGCGCAGAAAGAAGCAAGACAAATGCTGAAAGAGTCAACAGAAGTTCAGAAAGACGAACAAAAGTGCAGGAAGAAGCAAGAGATGTACAGAAAGAACCAACAGAGGAGCAGAAAGTCCTCCTGTGCCCCCAACTTTTTACTGACGGGTACTGGTGGTAACTGACTCTGACTAACCAGGACCGGAGCCAGTGCTATGCTAAAAGACACTTAGAATACAGTGAAAACACCTACATACACTAGGGAACAGTATGCGTTGGGGTACCCCTGTGATTAGCATGACCACCTCTGTATTTGCCATGAGTTAGTGCCTGGGTCATTGCATGAATACATGGGTACTGAGTGGATGATTAGAGTACTGCAAGGAGAGTGCATGGTGAATTTATAATTGCTTAGGTTTTGGCGGAGTGATTGGATAAGTACATGGTGCTCGCTGGGTGATTGGAGGAGTGCATGGGTAGTGACAGGGCGATGGCTGGACTGTGGCAGCTACATCCAGTAAGTGCCACAGAGCTGCGTTGCAGAGTGGTGTAAAAAGGGAGCGTGGCCTTGGACCACCTCTCTGCAACACAGCTCCCTGGCGCTTATTGGAGGTCCCTGGTGGGCTAGTTGGCCCCCAGGGACCCTCAGGATTCAAGGGAATTTAATCCCCCAACTTAAAACGCGACACGTTTGCACACTTGTCACATCAGGCCACGCCCCCTCCCTGCACCACTGTGCAAACGCGCCCCCTGGAGCATTGTAAATTGGGGGATTAAATCCCCTTGAGTCATGAGGGTCCCTGGGGGCCAACAAGCCCACCAGCTACCTCCAGTAAGCGCCACAGAGCTGCGTTGCAGAGAGGTGTAAAAAGGGGCATGGCCTCTCAACTCCTCTCTGCAACGCAGTTCCCTGGCGCATACTGGAAATACCTGGTGGGCTAGTTCACCTCCAGGGACCCTCATGAGTGAAGGGGACTTAATCCCCCAATTTACAATGTGCCAGGGGGTGCGTTTGCACACTTGCTATGTCAGGCCCCGCCCCCTTCCTTCACCACTGTGCAAACGCGCCCCCTGGCGCGTTTTAAGTTGGGGGATTAATTCCCCTTGAGTCCTGATGGTTCCTGGGGGCCAACTAGCCCACCAGCTACCTCCAGTAAGCGCCACAGACCTGCGTTGCAGAGAGGTGTAAAAAGGGGCATGGCCTCTCAACACCTCTCTGCAACGCAGCTCCCTGGCGCAACTGGAGGTACCTGGTGGGCTAGTTCGCCCCCAGGGACCCTCAGTATTGAAGTGGACTTAATCCCCCAATTTACAATGTGCCAGGGGGTGCGTTTGCACACTTGCTATGTCAGGCCCCGCCCCCTCTCTGCACCACTGTGAAAACTTGCCGAAATTACAAAAAACAAAAAAAATCTTTTTTGGGCCCTGGGGGTCCTTCTGGGACCCCCTGAGCAGGCCTAGGGGGTCAGGGTGTTTCTACCCTGCCCCCTTCTCTTGTTTTATACCATTGTTTCTCTGTTTTCTAGCGACTTGCTTCTACCGAGCCACAAGATTGCTGGCCATGCCCCATCCCTGCACCACTGTGCAAACGAACCCCCTGGTGCGTTGTAAATTGGGGGATTAAGTCCTCTTGAGTCCTGAGGGTCCCTGGGGGCCAAGTAGCCCACCAGCTACCTCCAGTAAGCGCCACAGAGCTGCGTTGCAGAGAGGTGTAAAAAGGGGCATGGCCTCTCAACTCCTCTCTGCAACGCAGTTCCCTGGCGCATACTGGAAGTACCTGGTGGGCTAGTTCACCTCCAGGGACCCTCAGGATTCAAGGGGATTCAATTCCCCAAATTAAAACGCGCCACAGGGCGCGTTTGATTGAACACTTGTCACATCAGGCCACGCCCTCTCCCTGCACCACTGTGCAAATGCGCCCCCTGGAGCATTGTAAATTGGGGGATTACATCCCCTTGAGTCCTGAGGGTCCCTGGGGGCCAACTAGCCCACCAGCTACCTCCAGTAAGCGCCACAGACCTGCGTTACAGAGAGGTGTAAATAGGGGCATGGCCTCTCAACACCTCTCTGCAACGCAGCTCCCTGGCGCATACTGGAGGTACCTGGTGGGCTAGTTCACCCCCAGGGACCCTCAGGATTGAAGGGGACTTAATCCCCCAATTTACAATGTGCCAGGGGGTGCGTTTGCACACTTGCTATGTCAGGCCCCGCCCCCTCCCTGCACCACTGTGCAAACTTGCCGAAATTACAAAAAAAAAATAATCTTTTTTGGGCCCTGGGGGTCCTTCTGGGACCCCCTGAGCAGGCCTAGGGGGTCAGGGTGTTTCTACCCTGCCCCCTTCTCTTGTTTTATACCTTTGTTTCTCTGTTTTCTAGCGACTCGCTTCTACCGAGCCACAAGATGGCTGCCAACACTTCCTGGTTTGGAGTGTTGGCAGCCAATCACAGTGAAGCTCATGCACGGGACTTAGGCTCCGCCCAGATATCGAAACTTTTATTTTTCTAATTTCTCAGCAACTACTGAACGGATTTACACCATTTAAAAAAAAGGTCGCTTTCTGAACCAAGCTCTACCTTTCTGCCAAATTTGGGGTAATTCCGTTCAGCAGTTCGGGCTGTAGCTCGTCGCAAAACTTCCTATGGAAATTATCATGGGGAAAAAGCGTTTTGGGACCCCCCTTTTTTCTCAGCCCCCGCTTGACGAATTTTCAGGATAGGAGCTGAGCTGGATAGACTTTTGTTTGGGAGAATTTCGCAAAGATTCGTCAAACTACGCCAAAGTTATTAGCAAATCAAAAAATGCTTTTCCTATGTAAACTAGGTTGTAACTATAACTACCTACCAGAATGCAGTGGTGATGCACGCCCACTGGGGCGGGATTTAAATCAAACGCCGTGAGCGCGGCGTCAGAATCATGCTGCGGTTCCCCTCTGAAGATTACCAGTGACAAAGGGCTCAGGAAGCCCGAAACGCGTCTGGACACTTTATTCAAGCTAAGAGGGTGACGATGTTGTCCCGCTTTCCTGTCCAATAAAAAGGTATCAACGTGACCGTGTGTGGCGCCTCAATTTTGAAGCAGGTTCATTTGGATATATAGCGGTCCGCTCAGACCACGAGGCAGCCCCGCTGCGGATGAGCAGTTCCTTCACGCCGTAGATGATGGGCGTCAGAGGAACGGCATGACATTTGGGCAGGGTGAAAATGAGCAGGGCCCCTGACTTACCTTCTCAGCGCCTCACTTGAGGATTTAAGGAAATTATGGGGCATCACAGCATTTAACGATGAATTTTGAACTTTGCCAAACTTCCAAGACCAGAATGCAGTGGTGATGCACGCCCACTGGGGCGGGATTTAAATCAAACGCCGCGAGCGCGGCATCAGAATCATGCTGCAGTTCCCCTCTGAAGATTACCAGTGACAAAGGGCTCAGGAAGCCCGAAACGCGTCTGGACACTTTATTCAAGCTAAGAGGGTGATGATGTTGTCCCGCTTTTCTGTCCAATAAAAAGGTATCAATGTGACTGTGTGTGGCACCTCAATTGTGGAGCAGGTTCATTTGGATATATAGCGGTCCGCTCAGACCGCGAGGCAGCCCCGCTGCGGATGAGCAGCTCCTTCACGCCGTAGATGATGGGCGTCAGAGGAACGGCATGACCATTTGGGCAGGGTGAAAATGAGCAGGGCCCCTGACTTACCTTCTCAGCGCCTCACTTGAGGATTTAAGGAAATTATGGGGCATCACGGCATTTCACGATGAAGTTTGAACTTTGCCAAACTTCCAAGACCAGAATGCAGTGGTGATGCATGCCCACTGGGGCAGGATTTAAATCAAACGCCGCAAGCATGGTGTCAGAATCATGCTGCGGTTCCCCTCTGAAGATTACCAGTGACAAAGGGCTCAGGAAGCCCGAAACGCATCTGGACACTTTATTCAAGCTAAGAGGGTGATGATGTTGTCCCGCTTTCCTGTCCAATAAAAAGGTATCAACTTGACCGTGTGCGGCGCCTCAATTGTGGAGCAGGTTCATTTGGATATATATATATATATATATATATATATATATATATATATATATTATCTACTGGCGGTCGCCAGTAGATAGTTATAGTTAGGACCACGTTTCCATAGGAAAAGCATTTTTTGATGTGCTTATAACTTTGGCGTCGTTTGACGAATCTTTACGAAATTTTCCAAGAAGTTCCTCTTTTCAGGTTAGCTCCTATCCTAAAAGTGTGAGGGGGATTCGTCAAGGGGGGGCTAAGAAAAAAGGGGGCTCCCAAAACGTGTTTTCTCCATGCAATTTCCATAGGAAACTTTAGACAAGGCTACAGGTCGAACTGCTGAACGGAATTACACCAAATTTGGCAGAGAGAAAGGTCTTGGTCCAGAAAGCACACCTTTGTTTAAATGGGGTAAATCCGTTCAGTAGTTTTAGAGAAATATCAAATTTTCCAGATATCAATATTTAAGAATTCTGACATCTGATTGGCTGAGGCGTTACGAGCACGAGCTTGCGGCCGATTGGCTGCGAACTGTTGAAACTAGGAAGTGTTGGCAGCCATTTTGTGATTCAGTCTGTCAGCTCACAACTCTCCCTCTACAAGGCATCAGGTCTGTAGTTCTACCTCTGCGAGGCAACTCTACAAATATACCGCAGCTCTGTGTGTGCGAGATACCCATTTCACGGTCCCTCTCCCCACATTACCAGCTCGCGGCTATGCCTTTAGAAGCCAGTCCGTCGCCTCGCAGCTCTGCGACTGCGAGCTGTCAGCCATTTTGTGACTCAGTCCGTCAGCTCGCATCTCTCCCTCTAAAAGGCATCAGATCTGTAATTCTACCTCTGCGAGGCAATACTGAAAATATCCCACAGGTCTGTCTGTGCGAGATACTCCTTTTACGCTCCCTCTCCCCACATCATCAGCTCACGGCTATGCCTTTAGAAGCCAGTCCGTCGGCTCGCAGCTCTGTGTCTGCGAGCTGTCGGGCCTGCAGCTCTACCTCTGTGAGCCACCTAGTTAGCTCGTAGCTGTGTCTGTGCTAGCAGGCCCGTCGGCCCGTTACTCTCCCTCTGTGAGTTAGCCCGTCGGGTTGCAGCTCGGAGGGCTCGCAGCTGTATGTCTGCGAGCCAGCCCGTTAACTGATAGCTGTGTCTCTGCTAGCAGGCCTGTTGGCCCATTGGTCTCCCTCTGTGAGTCAGACCACAGCTCTCCCTCTGCGAGTCAGTACGGTGCTGTGCTTTTGCGAGCCAACGGCTCGTAGGTCTCCCTCTGCGAGCTGAGCCCACGGGCCGCAGCTCTTCCTCTGCGAGCCTGCCCGACGGCCCGCAGGTGTCCCTCAGCTAGCCGAACCGCAGCGGACACTCTGCGAGCCGAAATTGGGAATATAAGGCGGCTCTGAAAAGAGCCCTTGTGTTTATTAGTTGGAGCTACATATAAGTGCGGATGCACAGCTTCAGGTTAATCAGGAAAACTCGGTTTCCCTCATCTGTGAAGTGTACTCCAACACTTCTGTAGATATCAGCCATATCAAAACGTATGTTGTTGTTGTAGATCGACCCCATTCTATGGTCTCTGAGGTATGCAGACACAGCTTTGTTGACATTCTTCCTAGATTTTTCAATCTTATGACAAAATTGGTTTGACCATTTCCACTTCTGTCTTTGGCATATATTGGAATATACAAAGACAGTTTGAGGCAAAAGTAACATCAATTGTCCAAAGGTGTCCTTCATAAGCATTTCCAAACCTACCCCAGTGAATGTGCCTAGGTCGTTACCACCACAGTGCACAATCATGAGATCAGGGTGTTGGAGATGCAAACAGGTTTTAACCAAAGGGAGCAATTGGTGCCACTTCAATCCTCTCTGTGCAAACCATTTAATGTGCACATTTTGTAAACCTAGGTCTAAGTCAATACGTCTCTGTTCTGCATACCTCTTGCACCAGAAAACATAGCTATGTCCTACAATCCACACTAGCATTTTGAAGGTATGGCTAGAAGATATGGATAAATGTCTGTAGCTCATGCAGTCCGTTCGTAGAATGAGAGATATGTTTAAACATGGGGAACTACTTTTTTTTCACATACAAAACGTTAACCGATTGGGAGATGAAATGTATTGTGTCCTAAAAAGTAGGGTGTATTTTAGTTTTAATGAAAAGCATCTTTGTGATTGGTTAATAAAAAAGCAGTTTATACCTGGAGTACATATTATAGGATGAAATTTGCTCAGCCCAGCCACACCTGCTAATTGTATTTGGAAGGTGCAGTTCAAACTTGAAAGAATGGTGAACGTTTGACCTGCACGTGCTGTTAAATGTTGGAGAAAATGTTGCAAAAAAATATATCGGTAGGTTTGAAAAAATGATGAACTTTTAACCTGCACATGTCGTAGAATGTTCTAGAAAGTGTTGATACAATACGTTGAACTTTTCACCTGTATGTGTCCTTAAAAAAACTGTTTATATGGAAAGTTCAAAAATAACCAATAAAGAGAGGTTTTGCAATCTAAAAAAAATAAGGAACTATTCTGATTTGTTCTTTACATGTATTTATGTGTGGAGCAACAGGGAAATTGTGCCATTACTGGTTCCATTCTTGATGAAAGCGGTGCATTACATGTTCTGTGTGACAAGAAAAGAATTGCATGCGTTTGTGACATTTGAAATCTGCATACCAACTACGAAGGTAAATTAGAAATTAAGAAGGTGTGTTATGTGTTTTTTAGTAGTCGTTAAGTATTTGAGACGATATTTTTAACTTTGAAAGTATTTTTTATTTCTAAATACCATAGTGTTAGTAAAGTCTGGTGTTTTATTGGTTCTAAAATATGCATAATGAGTAACTAGTTGTTAAACAAGTACTTTATAGATGTTTAGGAGTTTTTTACAAACAAAAGGTGTAAGTTGTCATCTGTAAAAGACTGTGGGCGATATTCTCAAGACCAGCGATAACATTATCGCCGCCTTAGCGGCAGTTTCCTGCCGCTAAAGCGGCGATAATGTTATTGCCTTTGTTGTGAATATGGCCCTGTATGGTTTTGAAAATTCGATGTAGCGTTAATTTCCATTTGTATATCTATTGCGGCGAGATAAACAGAATGTCACACGTTTGGAAATTATGCTCAGTCTGGAAATAGTGGAGAAGGGGTGACAGTAGAAAATTCATCTGTTATTAACTTAACAGTGATGGAAAAAAAAGAAGAAATGTTATGTGCACAGTTTGTGGTCTCATTTTTTACACTGAGAGGTAGATTTCAATGTCTGTCAAGGCTGGTGTGGTACTGCGAGGCTTTGCATTTGGGTGTTCTTAGGAAATCTAAGTTGTTGGGGAGCGTTTCCTCAGATGTCATTTTTTTTACATATGTGAGAGATAAAAAATAAATGAAAATGTTCTTTGTATATTTTCTGTACGATTTTGTTCACAGTGCTAAAGTAAATGTGATTATTAGTGAGAGTAATTGTCACAGTGTGTTCCTCTACTGAATATACGCAGGCATTTAAGTGGTCCGGATCTTATCAGTAGTAGGCTCCGCCACCCCTTTAAGAGAGCCGCCAATTTTTTCATCCCAGTTAAAGCTGTTAATATACGTATAGTAAAGAGACGATAAATAAAAAGTTTGGAATTACACCTTCATTTACTCTGTTTACCTTGCACCACCATTTTGTGCTCCCAGCAGTACTGTTTAGAAAAATAATCTAATACACCTTTTTGTATTATAAAAATAGCACTTATAGGATTATTGGCATATTGGTAGAATTTGTACTATATAAAGAATGTTGCAATTAGTTTCAATGGTATAGAAATGCACTGTATTATGTAGGAAATATTACATATGCATAGGTTGTGATATCATTTTTTTACTGTAAGGTACTTTTTGAGTATAAGTGAAAACAGGTGATATACTGCGAACCCGTTCAGAATGTGCACAGATTACATAGAGAGTAAATGGACAAAGTAAACGTGCACGTTGCTTTGTGTATGTATGCATGGTTTGAATCATTTGATGATACTTTAAGACATAATCTAAACACTATTTCTGCTTTACAATTGGGTACAGTGCACAGTGTTAGTAGTTAGTAACTAGATGCTGGTAAAGGTATTATTTATTGCTCGTTCGTACCAAGTAAAGGTGGAGAGGGGCGTTTCTTTACAAGAGATATTTTATAAATGTGTGAGAGATAAAAAACAATTAAAAATGTTCTTAGTACATTTTCTGTACGATTTTTTCACACTAGTAAACTAACTGTGATTATAAGTGATGACAATTGTTAGGGTGTGTGTCTGTGCTGAATATACGCAGGACTTTAAGTGGGCTGGGTCTTACTGGTGCTGAGCACTGCTACCCCTTTTAAACACCCGCATTTTTTATCCCACTTAAAACGCTCAATAGACGTTATAGTTAGAAATTAGCATTTAAAAAACCTTTGAAATTCACTGAAAAAACCATAGGTTTTACAGCCGTTATAGTTAGAAATTAGTATTTAAAAAACCTTAGAAATTCACTGAAAAAACCATAGGTTTTACAGACGTTATAGTTAGAAATTAGCATTTAAAAAACCTTAGATATTCACTGAAAAAACCATAGGTTTTACAGACGTTATAGTTAGAAATTAGCATTTAAAAAACCTTTGAAATTCACTGAAAAAACCATAGGTTTCAGGGACGTTATAGTTAGCTGGACATTTCACTCGTACAAAACCATAGAAATTCCACTGTTATAGTTAGTTCAGTTAACTATAACTCGCGCCCCCGCAATGCACTGCTCATGACGTCACATATTATATCATTCATGGCATGGTCAGTGACATCAGTGATGACATCTCAAATGACGTCACTGATGACATCATCCAGTGACTGTGTGTTTCTGTAAAGTTTAAATATGTTTTATATATATGGCAAGGTGTATTAAAAAATGAGTGGGTGTATAAGTGTGTGGATGGAGGATTTAGGAGGTATGTAAATAATTGTATAAGTGACTCATTAAACGTGTCTTACTGAATGCATAGGTTAGTGACTAAACTGTGTGAATGTCTGTATCAGTCTGTCTGTTGTTGTGTAAGCTGCTACATGGGTTGGTCAGTAGCTACATGAGTGTATATATGGGTTATTGATTGTTTGCTTCAGTATTTGTATGGGGGACTGAGTGTGTGTGTGGGTGGGTTGGAGGTGTGTGACTCTCTGCATAGATGTGTGAGTGGTTCATTCACTGGGTGTATGGGTTCAAGAGTGCATGTGGAAACAGCTGTATGGGTGGGTGAATCTGTGTATGGGTGTGTTGGTGAGTGAATGGATGTCTCAGTGGTACATATGTGAGTAACTACATATGTAAAAGGCAGTATATGTGAGTGATGGTGTATATAAATAACTATATGTGAGACTGAGTGATTGTGAGAGTGGCATATATGGATGAGTCTCTACTTGTTTCAGTGATTACATAAGAGACTAATTATGCATTACTGTCTGTATGAATTAGTGAGGTGGTGTGTGTATAACTGTTTAGGTGAGTAAATAGGAGTGTGATTCATTCTTTGCATGACTGACTAGGTGTGTGAGTAACTCCATGGATGACTGGCAGTGTGTGAGTGTCTGAATAGGTGTATGAATGCTTTTGATAGTGTTGTATTGATAAGTGACTGCATGTATAAGTGATTGTATAGGTAAATGAGTGGATGTGTATACAGACATGGGAATCAGTGAGTGAGTATGTAGTAACTGGTATTAGTGTGTGGATGCTTTCGAAAATGGTAGTGTGTATTTTACAGTGGGTGTATTAAAGGTTATATTAGGGTGTGATGAGGTGCATCAGATTATCACGTGGATGATGTCATCAGTGATGTCATCAGTGATGTCATTTGAGATGTCATCAGTGATGTCATCAGTGATGTCACTGACCATGCCATGAATGATGTAATATGTGACGTCATGAGCAGTGCATTGCGGGGGCGCGAGTTATAGTTAACTGAAATAACAGTGGAATTTCTATGGTTTTGTACGAGTGAAATTTCCAGCTAGCTATAACGTCCCTGAAACCTATGGTTTTTTCAGTGAATTGCAAAGGTTTTTTAAATGCTAATTTCTAACTATAACGTCTGTAAAACCTATGGTTTTTTCAGTGATATATATATATATATATATATATATATATATATATATATATATATACACATACACACGAAGAGAGAGAGAGCGAGAGAAAGAGGTAGGGAGAGAGAGAGAGAAAAACTGATATCAAGATGTCAAGGTATCGAGATATGGAAGTGATCAAGGTTTGGTAGTAGGACCCCTTTGCCTGCAGAACCCTAGGGGGTATGAGGTGGCAATTAACCAAAAAAGTGTATTTTTTGTTCTTCTCTGTTAATCTAGAGTGGAAGATGGAGTAGATAATCAGGGTGGAGGAGGCTTCAATAGTGAAAAACTGAATTTTCACACTTTTTATACTTTCTTCCAACATCACGGGAGCTGTGCAATTCACTCTAGGGAAGCTCGGAGAACCATGGCTAGCAGTAGACTGGATCAAAGAGTAATTTGTTCCATCCAGTTTTTAACAGCTGTAATCACAGAGGTGAAAATTGAGCTTACACCTCACTGTATTCTGGGTGGAAATTTATGTCATGTGTATTGTGCAAGTTCAGAATTTCTAATTTCTTAATTTTACCTACATCTGAGAGCAAATTACGTTGTCAATGTAAGTAAGTAGTTCAACTGATAAAGTCTGCATTGCGAAAACAGTTGTAAACAGACATCCAATTTCTTAGTTGTTTCTCATGCTGCTTTGCACAAAACCCAGCATTCAGGAGCTAAAACATTCAAATCAAATGTGAAGATTAGAAATGGTTCAAACATTAAGGCTTTCATTCTGTATAGGGTGTAATACGATGTGCTGTTTTTATGTGGAGTCCAAATATATATAGCACCATTCTCAGTTTCGGATTCAGAATATTGGATATCATGCCACATGTGTATGTGTTCTCTTGTTCAAACGTATCCTAATCCAACACGTTGAAAATCAAGTGGGCAGCGCCCCTGAAGTGTTCAATTAGTCCCAAGGATATCATTCTGATTGGGGCAAAGGCTGGAGCTTTCATGAAATCGAGATTTGCACCAAAAGCAGAAAGAGCCCTTATAATTTGATCTGGAAACTCAAATGCCTCCAGAGACAGTCTTTCTGAAGGTCTGGTTTGCAGAACAAAGTATATGAAGTGACTAGACTACATACATTTTATTTGTATGATTGTGCATATAAGACACAGTGCAAAAGGTGCTTTTCACTCATCAATCTTTATCCTGCCCTGATCTCAATATTTAACAAAAATAGGGAGGAACGTGAGAATAGGAACTTGACAACCCTCCAATTAAGAGAGAACTACCATGTGTAAAATGGAATTCTTGGCATTAGCCAATATTGCTGCAACCATTACCTAATTTATGGCCCAATACTGTAAAGTTCTGGTTGCAAAAAGCAGTCATATTTTGCGAACAGTCTTTTTTTGGTAGCTCAGTTTGCAAAATATGCATTCGAACTGAGTAGGCATTCGAAATGAGTAGCAATCTGATCAACCTAATTAGGTAGGTCGCAAATTGCAACAGAATCTGACTGGTCACAACCAGAGGGATGGTGGCCTAAAAGGGTCAGTAGTCCACTATGTCAGTTATTGTTTTTTTAATAACGTTAACTTTTTTTAAAAACAGCTCGATTTCCTTGTAGGAAACTTTATTTTTTTATAAACACTGCATCCCTAGGATGCTGCCTTCCTCCCAAACTTTGACTGCAATTCACGAAGGGAAGTAGGTTACCAACCAAAATCAGTCACTTTTGAAGAGTTTTCAACCATAAGTCCAGTGGCAAACCATTGATAAATATGGTACTGATCACAGTTTTGAAAGGGATGCCCACAACACACCCCTTTCAAATTCTGATTTGGTAACCATTTGCAATCCAATTAGTAGTCAGTAAATATTTACCAACTTCTAAAATGGGACTCGCACATTAGAAAACACTGGGGCATATTATCAAGGGCTTTATCGCCCTATTAGCAAGCTGTCGCTAACAGGCGTTAGCGACAGCTTTCAGGCGTTAGAGGCCGCGTCAACCATCGCCTTGCATGTCAGTGATAATTATCGCTAATGACATGCAAGGACGGCGTTCCCTACTAAAAGCGACTGAAAACAGTCGCTAATCCCACTACCCCCTATTAGCTAGGCAGGCGAAGCAATATAATAATTCGCGCTAAGCGCGTTTATCGCTATGGGGCATATTAGCAAGGAATAGCGATATTTATCGCTAACCGCGCTTAGCGCGACTTTGGTTAACGCCGCCTATCGCTGGAAAATATTGCTGAGATAACACCCTATTAGTAAGGTTTATCTCCATAGCGATATTATTTCCAGCGATAGCGGTAAAATGTGAGAATATCGCTGGAAAAGCAGCGATATTCTCGCATTATCGCTAAGGTGGATTCAGCATTAGAATCCACCTCCTATACCTTAAACAGGTAGTCATCCTCACTAGCAGGAGATAAAATATAGCGATAAACCCGCTTAACGCGAATTATTATATCGCTTCGCCTGCCTAGCTAATAGGGGGTAGTGGGATTAGCGACTGTTTTCAGTCGCTTTTAGTAGGGAACGCCTTCCTTGCATGTCATTAGCGATAATTATCGCTGACATGCAAGGCGATGGTTAATGCGGCCTCTAACGCCTGAAAGCTGTCGCTAACGCCTGTTAGCGACAGCTTGCTAATAGGGCGATAAAACTATCGCCGCTTTAGCGGCAAAAAGTGCCGCTAAAGCGGCGATAAAGCCCTTGATAATATGCCCCTATATTTTATCTCCTGCTAGTGAGGATGACTTACCTGTTTAAGGTATAGGAGGTGGATTCTAATGCTGAATCCACCTTAGCGATAATGCGAGAATATCGCTGCTTTTCCAGCGATATTCTCACATTTTACCGCTATCGCTGGAAATAATATCGCTATGGAGATAAACCTTACTAATAGGGTGTTATCTCAGCGATATTTTCCAGCGATAGGCGGCGTTAACCAAAGTCGCGCTAAGCGCGGTTAGCGATAAATATCGCTATTCCTTGCTAATATGCCCCACTAGTTTTGCGGTCACAAACACATTTATTTTGCCAATTAAAGTGTTTGTGAATGTACAATAGGTTAGTACATCTGGCTCAAAGTACTTAATGGCAAGAAATGTTACCAAGTCCAGGAAAACCAAAACTTACGAAAGGAATCAGAAAAGTTAAAAACAGGCTACCTCTTCACTGCATTACCTCTTCTAAGCATCATTGTGTTAAGGCTGTGTAAAAACTCTTTGACATGGGAATCAGGTTGCACTATGCATCCATTTCTCGCATTCAAGATTATAGTTTTTGCTACTTGATTTTATTACATGGTGTACTCTTGTTCAGTTTTTCCCAAGAGTAATGCAATCTTATTTCCTGCACTTATCTATATTCTGCCGATAACTTTCCTCATTCTCGCTTCTGCAAGCCTTTAATTTCCCGTGAGCTTTTCTCACCCGTTGTTTTTATTTTGCAAGCTGTTTCCTCTTCAAATGCCTACTTCTCTCGCCTTTCTTGTTTCTACACCAGCTGATTCGTTTTGATTTACACATTATTTTGAATTTGTCGGCTGTTGTTTATTTTGTTTTATCAGTTGATAACTGGTGGTAATAGAAGCAGAAAACGGGATGGGAGCTCGTGCATACTGTGGTTTAATTGTGACGGCTTGCATCGAGGTACCATTTGTCGAGTTACGTTCCGGCCTGAGCACAGCGGATATTAAGTTTCTGTCAATGCGATCACATTAGAGAGGATGTACGTTAATGCTTTATGCTCCAGTTGCATTCATCCTTCGGTACTTGAGAGATCTGCAGATTTAGAGCACAAAATGATAGAAGTGCTCCAGTTGCTCAACAGAAAATTGACAATATTAAGGGCTGGATTCCACACTTGGAGGAAAATTCCGACCCCTGCGAAAATGTGAAAGTAGCAGAAATCCAACCTCTGCGCGCAGGGGTCGGAATTCTCCCCCATGCGAAGTAATTTCGGATAATGACCCCTTGCAATTTTACCATGGAGTATTTTGGCAGGTGAAACCTAGCGAATTTTATCAGAGGCAAAATACCCGAGGGCAGATTTACAAGCCCCTTGCGCCACTTTTGCGTCACTTTTAACATGGGAAAAGTGACGCAAAAGTGGCGCAAGGGGCTTGTAAATCTGCCCCCCGGTATTTACCAAATATGGAAACATTTGTTGCAGTAGGCGTTAGGTCCCATTTCCGAGTAAAAATTCGGAACAGGAACATTTACAGGGTCCAGTAAATATCTCACCCCACAGTGTAGGATTTATCTGTTCTGGTGTACACTTCTACCCCAATCCGGGACACCTGTAATTGGGCCTAAGAAATTCGTCTGTGTTGGCAATCGTTTTAGTATGAATATGTTAGTTGGTAAATCACCGAAACCGCGATTTCGTGCATTGATTTCCGCCAGTTTCCTAGACGAGCTTACATATAAGTAGAACAAAATCAGGTTAAACTGAAAATTAACTGTAAGCCACCTTTAGACAAGCCTCTGGTGATGGATTACTGAGCCAGAGTTTTAGTGTAGGGCAGTACTATAAAACTCTGGGACTGTGGCAAATGATTTATGTTTGTTTCTCAGTGGAAAGCAGGTTAGCCAGTCATTAATTTACCTTAAATAAAAGGCGTGGATCCTGAATATAGAGTCCAGGATATGAAGGGACACTAATATCGCGAACAAAATATGGAGGGACAAAATAATGGAAGGTTAAGTATGCAGAGACTTTTTTATAACCTATAAAATATATTGATGATGTATATAAATTATCTATCTATCTATCTATCTATCTATCTATCTATCTATCTATCTATCTATCTATCTATCTATCTATCTATCTATCTATGTAGTTCTCAAGTTTAGGTGGGGAGCAGTTCATTTATATTGAGCACCCTACAACACTAGTGACATTCTGAATCTGCTCACCTCAAATGTCTGGTTTGCTAGCAGAGTTTTAAGCACAGGATTAAAACAGTGCCTTTTGGCATTTTACAGCAAAGTCTTTAAGCATAGAATTAGCAAGTGCCATCCATGCCGAGCTGAAAAATGACAAAAGCCTTTTACCACTCCAGGCACAGTATTACAGCTCCGGATTGGTTAAATACCATCAAAACCAACCTGGAATAAATAAAAGCAACCCCTGACACATGTTTCGGTCTAGTTAGAGGTCATCAGAGAGGTATAGCTTTGTCCAGACACAAGGGAGCACCCAGTGCAAGTCAAAACTATAACCTTTCAGGCTTAGAATGCTACATAAATTATACAAAACAGGAAGCAGGAAACTCTGGGTAGTTCTGAAGTTTAGGCAAAGAGTAACATCTTTATATGGAGCCCCTACAACACCAACAACACTCTAAAACTACTCGCCTCAAATTTCAGTTTTTCTAATACACTTGATAACCCCATGCTGAAAGGACTTGCTATAAAAATGGCAAAAGGCTTTGTCCCTTTCTAGCTTTGTGTGGATGGCAATGTGCTAATTCTATTAGATACATGTTTGGTGGTGTCCCTGCCCCTTCTAGGGGCACCACCAGCAAGAAAATATGTAATTTATGGGTGCGATGCTGTCCGGCTGATTGCACGGTAGCCACTCCCCCCCTCCACTTCCGGGACGCCAGGACGCCGATGAGAGGCTGGAGACGCGCAAAATGGCCACGGCTTCCCTGAGCAGGAGCAGGAGTTATCGGGGCTACGGTGCTCATTAAAAAAAAAAGAAAATAGGTAACCGAGGAAAACGCCGTGGGCTAATTGTTTTTTCCCTGAGCGGCAGGAGGCAGGAGGAAGAGGCTGCGTGGAGGGAAAGGAAAGGAGAGGTTTAAAGGGACAAGAAGGGGAAAAAAAAAACTGCAGATTCCCACAGATTTTGACAGCACAAACAGCATATACAGGCTGGAAAAAGCCACTTGGAGCTATTTGGAGTCTCAAAAGGGATTTTAAAATTTCGGCTGGTGGGAGCTTTAATATTAAATCAAGCTGCTGACTTCTTTGTTCGTCTTTTTTTTTCTTTCACTCTCCTTGACCCCTGCTAAAGCTGTTCTGGGACAAACACAGAGGATATAAAAAAATATATTAAGGACGTATTTTTGAATAGGGAAAAATTATTCTCTTTTTCTTTTTGGACTGTGCAGCTTTTCCCTCTCAGGATTCAAGCAGGCTTGCTGCCTCTGAGGCCCAATTCTACAGCGACATCGGGGACCACCAGGTTTCTCTCCAAGAGGTAAGTGCATGTGCTCCACTGTTTGTATGCGTATGGTGCTTTTTGCGCTACTTGGTAGAGGGTCGCTGGGGGAGTCCTATGCGCTAAGCCTTCCTTCTCTTTTTCTGGTATTATCCGGCAATCCATCTTGGAGAAAGTAAAGTAATAGAAATTTTTTGTGACTCTCATTATGCAAAATGTCTCCAGAAACACTGCCGTATCCCATCTTGACACTCCAGTTCTGGGTCAAAAAGCGCGCCGGTCAAGCAGCAGCCCAGACTAATCATGCAGCAACTCAGAGGAAAAACTTGGGTCCGCCCACAGAAAATTCTGAGATGGCCACTGCAGAGCTCCCCCAGATACATCACTCGGGGGGGAGCCTCCGTCGATTTGGATGCGAGTATCAGTTCCACTCCTGTTGTCTCTCCTGGGGCAGGTCTCTCAGCTGTGCAAAGCTTGGAAAGTTTGGAGGACCCAGATGTGATGGCTCCTGGGGTCGACGCTGTCACTGGGAAGCCCAAGGAACTTAAAAAATACCCTCTATTTTCTAAAGCTAAGCCAGGCTCAATCTCAGGCATAGAGGGGGCTGAAAGTGCACCATTATTTGCTGAACCATCTGCAAACCCCTTAAAGGGGGCATCTCTCTGCAGCGATAGCGTTGTTATCTCACAACCTCAAGTGCAATCATCCCCTGAACAGAGCTTTTTGGATCTACCCGCTCTTGAGAACGGGGGGGGCAGGCTGTCTCTGATAACTTAACATCTTCTGCTGCTTCTGCCATAACATCTCTAGCGCAATCTAAGGCTGGGATTGAATCAATACAGGAAAATTCTTCTCAGGATGATAGATCTTTCTCTCTGCAATGGGATGCTAAGAGCCTCCTTAACTTAATTCTGGATGAGATCAGAGAGCTTAAAGCTTCTCAGTCCACGGAAATTGCTGCCATCAATGCCCATTTGTCTAAAATCGAAGAGAACATGGCTCGGGTTCTGGCACGACTTCATGAGGCAGAGACTAGGATCTTGCAGTTGGAGGACCAGGTAGCTATCATGAATGATAAAGTTGCCGCTTATCAGAGCCAAAAGTCTGTAATGGAGCTTAAATTGGAGGAACTGGAGAATCACTCTAGGCGCTCTAATCTTCATTTTCTTGGTATTCCAGAAGGTCTTGAGGGGCAGCAGACACAACAATGGATTGATACGTTCATTAAAAAAAATGTTCTCCCAGAGTTTAATGGAGATCTTACCATTATGAGGGCCCATCGTGTGCCTGCGCATCTACCCCCTAACGCTAAATTTCCACGGACAATCCTTGTTAACTTTGGGGATTATAGGGTCAAGGAACAAATTCTATCTAAGGCCATAAGGCAGAGGCAGTTCAATTCCTCGGAGGTGCCAATATGTCGCATTTTTTCTGATATGTCGGCCTCCGTAGCCAAAAGGAGGAAAGAGTTTGTTAAAATGTTGCACTTATTTAAAGAACAAGGGGCACAGGCAATGATTGCACAGCAAAGCAAACTAAAAGTGCTTGCTAAAGGTAGATTCCATGTATTTTGCAATATCCCTGAAGCACAGGAACTACTGCAACAAATTTCTTTAAGTAAGTCCTAGATCTCTTAGTTGGGGGCCCTTATAGTTGCTGTTTTACTCAGCTCTGCATTTGCTCTTTGGTCTGCTTTTCTGTCTGCTTCTTTTTCTTTTTCGAGTAAGGCTTTTCTATTTTTCTTTTCTCTCCTACATAGTATTGTGGGGTTTATTCCCCCTTGTTTTTTTTTTTTCTCTTCACGTCCTGGATGAGGGAGGGAGGGGTATGTAGGCCGGCAGCACCTGGCACAATGTCAAGGTGCCAGTTTTGGGGGGTTGGGTAAGCCTGTCAGGTTTGAGCAGGGATGTTACACTGCTCACCGCAGCTTTTTGGGGAGGGGTGGAGTCCACAGGTGTGGAATGGGTAGCAAGAGAGAAAAAAGAGATCCATTTGTAAATTCTTGTTTCATCCAAAGTTTACCAATACATCTATATTCTGTTAGGGCAAGTGGGGGAGTATCGATAGATTCTGTGTCCCTCTAGCACACTTTAGCCCATCTTGTGTGCCTTCTAGGATTTTATTGTGTAGTGTGCTAATGGTTAATAAGGAACTCCTTAAGGTGGTTCTTTTAATGTAAACGGACTCAATAATAAATAGAAAATGCGGGCTATTGAATCATGGATTAAGACAGAAAACCCGGCCGTTATTTTAATTCAAGAATCTCATATAGCAGAAGGGAAGTTAGCAGATTTTTCAATGTTTAGGTCCTGGGCAACATACCGGGGGTTCTCCTCCTTCTCCGCATCACATCGTGGTACGGCGATTTTCTTGGGCAAAAAACTTCAAGCCAAGGTGGTTAACTTTGCAAGTGATCAGAGAGGAAGGTGGTGTTGGGTGACCTGCAATTTGGGGAATAGATTTTTAACCTTTGCTAGCATTTATGGCCCAGTGGAGGATAATCCGGTACCATATGAAGAGTTTTTTCAATCCCTAATACAGACGCCCGGGAAAGTGATTATAGGGGAGATTTCAATTTTCTAGCAAATCCAAAAATTGATTCTTCAGCCCCTTCTAAAAAACAATTAAAACCTAAAACCAGCAGAATTATTCAAAATTATAGGAAAACTCTGGACATAATCGACCCATGGCGGGCAGTATTCCCGATTAAGATTCCATATACCTGCTTTTCGGGAAGATTTCGCAGCTCCTCACGCATTGATTTCTTTCTTATATCCAAGTCCTGGATTTGTAGTCAGCAGAAATTCCTTCCGAACGGATTTTCAGATCATGCAATGCTTATTCTAGAGCTCGAGTTAGGTAAGATCCCGGCTTTCTCTAAGAGATGGACCTTAAATAGGCTACATCTCTCAGATGAAAATTGGGTTCTGCTCTGTAAAACAGAGATAAAGGACTTTCTCGCAAGAAATCACGGGACAGCTCCTCCCCATATTGTTTGGGACTCTCTAAAGGCTTACATTCGGGGTCTAGCTATTGGGAAGGATGCAGAAAGTTTTAGAAAAAAGAAGGAAATAAAGCAAAATTTAGAACAGGAGGTGCAGAGATGCTATGACATTTTTCTTAGTAATCCCTCGGCCCCTAATCAAAGAAAATTTGATCAAGCCAAACGGGATCTCGCGGAAGCTTATTATCTAGAATGTGCAACATTCAATAGCAACCATAGGCAAAAGGTATATGAAGAGAGCAATTTTACCGGGAATTTCCTTGACTGGCAGGCCAGAGAGCAGGCCGCAAGTAACCGGATTAGTTCTCTGAGGTGTCCTGTAACTGGCTCCCAAAGTGAAGATCCAGTGACTATAAGGAACATTATGCTTCAACATTATAAAAATATCTATGGTCAACAACAATCCATTGATAAGGCATCCCTGGACAAGTTTCTCCAGGAACAGGAAATTCCGGTACTCTCTGAGGCTGATAAAAGCAGCATGACGCGCCCTTTCTCTAGAGAAGAGCTGGGGATATCATAAAAAACCTTCCAAATGGCAAAGCCTGTGGTCCGGATGGTCTCCCAGCCGAGTTTTTAAAAACTTTTTTAGATGTTGTTTTAGAATATTTTTTGCTGGTTGCTAATTCTATCTCAATGGAGGTCCGATTCCGCCTTCATTTCAAAAAGGGAATGTAGTCAGTTTTTTAAAAAAGGGAAAAGACTGCGAAGACCCCAATTCATATCGCCCAATTACACTTTTAAACTAGGACTACAAGAACATTACCAAACTTTTAGCCATCAGATTTAATGCTATAGCCCAGACTTTGATACATCCCGACCAAAATGGGCTTATAGCAGGGAGGCAACTTGTGACTAATACGCATTATCTTGCAGAAGCACTGGATTATTTTGAGACCAAGAAAATTCCAGCCTTGGTCCTTCTGTTAGACGCAGAGAAGGCGTTTGACCTCGTGGTCTGGGAGACTTTATTCCATATTCTTCTTAGTTTTGGTATACCTCCTAAGATCACGGGGTTGATTCAGAGAATATATCTTAATGCAGAAGCCAATATCATCGTTAATGCCTCTGAGGCAGGACAAATTAGGGTAAAACGAGGGACTAGACAAGGCTGTCCATTGTCCCCCGTTTTATTTGCTTTTTTTATTGAGCCTTTAGCTATCGCTAATCGAAAGAATGCAGAGATTCTCCCCCCTTTACCTACTATGGGGAAACTAAAATTATACGCGGACAATATCATGCTCATAATCGAAGGCAATAGGGGGGTCCAAGCGAAAGTTTTTGAGGTTTTTGAGCGATATGAATTGCTTGGGGGGTATAAAATTATCAAAAAGAAAATGGAAATAATCCAGTGCGGATGCAACCCCGAGGTGTTACACCCTGATATTTTGTCCTGTCTAAATTCTAAACCAAAAAGATATCTTGGGATTTTCTTCTCATCTTGAATCATTGACTTGTATGATTTGAACTTTGTCCCGCTTTTGTCGAAAGTACGGGAGTTATTGCTTCGGTGGACTCGCTCCCGCTGACTATTATTGGCAGGGTTTCACTGATTAAGATGTCTGTTCTCCTGCTATTTAATTTTTTATTCTCGGCAATTCCGTGTGTTTTAACAGCATCTTTTTTTGCCAAATTAGAGTCCATGTTTACATCCTTTCTTTGGGAAAGAAAACTCCCTGAATTGCACTAAGCACTTTATATGAGGAGGTGGAGAATGGCGAGTTAGCCCTCCCGAATCTCAGGGATTATTATTCGGCATATTTTGCACAATATTTGCCTACATTTAAGTCAGTTTTGAATTCAGGTTTATTTGTAAATTATTTTATGAATTTAATCTGTAAAGAACAACAGACACGCTGTCCATTAAAAATTGCGAAATCCCCTAAATCAGTGCGTTATAAGTGCATGCAGTGGTTCTTTTATAAACGTCAAGATTTTTATAGGCGATATACAATTCCAGTTATTAATTCTTCAACTCCACTATCCGAACTCACCTCAGTATTTGGAGCTGGAGAATCGACGGAAATTAGTCAAAAATGGGCAAAGGCCGGTTTTCGGAAAATCTCAGATTTTATTAGGTTTGATAGGTGGGTGAATATTTTCGAAATATACAATTCCGAATGATTTCCTTCCTGTTGGGTTATTTAATATTCTGATCAGGCTTCTTAACAATCTGGATCAGATACAAATTAATGAACGTCCAAAGCTGTCATATGTTCTTCTCGAAGAAATCACAGTTAGGAAACCTGGTGAGTGGAAAAGAATCTTAGCCCCTATCAGGGGGTTTGATCTCTCCGAGAAAGCATTAACAAAATGGGAAAAACACAAAAGTTTGGAGGTTACTGCGAGTATGTGGTCTGAATTAAATAAACTTAACTTTACAACACTATGGGGAGCAAATTGGCGCTGGATGCTATTTTTCAATAAATGGCTTCTATATAGAACCCCACATTTTTTATCCAAGGTTTACCCCAGCCAATCCGGTCAGTGTTTTCGCTGCTTAAATCATCCGATAGCCAATTGGACACATATCACAGTGCCCTTTAATTCAGGGGTTCTGGAATGAGATTTTTTGCCATCTAGAGGCTGAATGTTTCATCATACTAGACTCCAATAATTGGCTGAAAGTCCTTGGCTATGACCCTTTGTTAAATCTTTCTGATAATTTAGTTAAGTTTCTTTATATTGCAAGGCGGTTGCCAGGTCACTCTTGCTTCAGAGATGGCGTTCAGACCTGGTTCCAACAAAATGTGATTGGGTTAGGAAAATTAAACAGGTTAGGAACAGTGAGTGCTTGTATGCATTGCGAATTGGAGGGATTAAGAAGTTTGAAAAAAATCTGGGCGGCCCATTTCGACTGAAAATTTCGTAATTTAAATTAGAGCTTAAAATTTGTCCTAATATACAGAAAGGTTCATGAATGCCGTTTGTGTTGCCATATTTGTATACGTGCTTGCACTTTGATTGCACTTTCGACACTTACCTTACAGCACTTTTTCGCAATATTGACACCTTGCTTCCTTTTTTTTTTTTTTTTAAGAAAAGGAGGAAGGAAGGGTAGGAAAGAAGGGAAAAGAAAAGAAAAAATGGTTTAAGCCAATAGGACAAAAATATTAATTATGATTTATATGTTAATATTTTCTTAAAATGTATTGGACCTAATGCACTATGGACACTTTAGCTCGTTTTAGATCTGGCAGGTGGCGCTGTATTTAATCTTTAGTACGTCAAAACATATTTGGCTGCCTTAATTTTGATAATACTTTCAGTTTTACCTGGATTTATATTTTACTGCTTTACGGGCAACTTGGTGACAACTAAGTTATTGGTGTAAGATTACTCTATCTGATCTCTAATGTCTTGTTTAATTCAAGGTTATGTAACCTGTTTTTATCTGACTTTATATGATCAATAGGGCTATCGTGAATGGTTTTATTATTGGATATTTGTATTGTGTTATCTGGATGAATTTGTAAATTTTTGATGGATCTCAATAAAAACAAAAAAAAAAAATATGTAATTTATAAATGGTCTAGGGCTTTATGGCATGCTGCCAGAGCAGTGAATAATAAATAAGCAGCTATTCATTTTTTGTTAGTTTTTTATTTTGGGAGTGGCCCCTCAGCTCATCCACACTATTTTTCAATGTTTGGGGCCATGGGGAAGTCCAAAGGCTCCAAAAGCCCCTGACGGCTCCCCAGCTACCATTGTGGTGGGAGCTGGCTATTGTTTTATAACTTTTCAAGTGGGTGCAACTATGTTGAGCCGCACGGGATGAGGTCCCCTTAGCCGGATCAATAGCTAGGGGAGAGGGGCTGAACATCTCCCTCCCCTTATTGAAATTATTGGCCCTGGGGATAGGAGTCTGCAGGGACTGTCAGAAGTTCATAGAGGGGGGCCATGTGCCCTTGTCCCCTTAATATAAATTATTTGCCCTGGGTGATGGGGTCCCCATAGCCTGATGAAGTCTCAGGGAGGGGGGCTGCACACCCCTCCCCATGATATTAATTATCGCCCCAGGTGATGGAGTCCCAGGGGCCTGTGCATGGCTCAGGGAGAGGAGCCACATGCTGTGGTAAAATGAATGGGGAAAACGCATTTTAGCAACCCTCCTTATTTTTTGGCTCCTGCTTGATGGATCATCCTGAAACTTTCTAGGAAAGAGCTGAGGTGAATGAGACTTTTTGTGACAAGTTTGTAAAAATTCGCCAAGAAGTGCCAAAGTTATTGGCAAATCAAAACCTGCTTCTTCTATGAAAATGTGTTTCTAACTATAAATGGCGACTGCCATTGGGCAATGTAAATAAATAAATAAATATATATATATATATATATATATATATATTATCTACTGGCGGTCGCCAGTAGATAGTTATAGTTAGGACCTAGTTCCATAGGACACTCGTTTTTTGTTTTCTCAATATCTTTGGCGCCGGTTGACGAATCTTTGCGGAATTTTCAAAACTCGTAGCCCGCTCCGGTCAGCTCCTGTCTTGAATGTTTCGGGGTGATTCGACAAGCGGGGGCCGAGAAAAAAGGGGGGTCCCAAAACGTGTTTTCTCCATGTTATTTTCCATAGGAAACTTTAGACACGACTACAGCCCGAACTGCTGAACGGAATTACACCAAATTTGGCAAAAGGTAGCCCTTGGTTCAGAAAGAGACCTTTTTGTTAAATGGTGTAAATCCGTTCAGTAGTTCCTGAGAAATTCAAAGAATAGAGGTAAAAAAATCAATTTCCCATAGGAAAGTTTAGACACGGTTACAGCTTGAACTGCTGAACGGAATTACACCAAATTTGGCAAAAAGGTAGTGCTTGGTTCAGAAAGCGCCCTTTTTTTAAATGGTGTAAATCCGTTCAGTAGTTGCTGAGAAAATCAAAAAATAAAAGTTTTGATATATAGAGGCACGGAGGATCCGCGCACCCTCCCGACCACGAGCTTTATTCTAATTGGCTGTCAACACTCCAAACCAGGAAGTGTTGGCAGCCATCTTGTGCCTTGGTAACCGAGGCACAAGAAAACAGGGAAACAAATGTGAAAAAAGGAAAAGGGGGCAGGGTAGAAACACCCTAACCCCCTAGGCCTGCTCAGGGGGTCCCTCAAGGACTCCCAGGGCCCAAAAAAGCATTTTTTTTTTTAAACGGCGAGATTCGCGCTCCCAGCGCGAATTTTGGCCCCCCCCAAAAAAAATGAAGCCCCGGGGACCGCCACCCCGGGGCTTTCATTAAATATTTGCAGGGGGCTCACGGGCCCTCCGCAGCCCTGGGGACCGCCACCCCCAGGGGCTTTGTTTATTTTATGTGTGGGGGCCTCCAAGGCCCCCCTAGCCCCGGGGACTGCCACCCCCGGGGCTTTTATTAATTATTTTGCAGGGCACATGGCCCCCCCGCTGCCCCAGGGACCGCCACCCCCCAGGGCCTTTTAAAAAAAAAAAACATACATCTGTGTGGGGGGGCTCGAGCCCCCCCACACGCCCTGGGGACTGCCACCTCCCCGGGGCACTAATATTCAAATTTGGGGGTCCGTAACAGACCCCCGAACCCTGGGGTCCACCACCACCCCGGGGCTTTGCAATTGAAGGGAGGGGGGCCGCTCAGCCCCCCTCCTGGATCCCGTGATGGCCCTGGGGACCGCCGCCCCCCAGGGCCGGCTCCTGCAGTGTCCCGGGGTGCCCACCCCGGGACACTGCTGTTTGCAATGACAGGGCGGGAGCCGCGCGGCTCCGCCCTGTCATTGCAAACTGCTTGCTTCATTGAAGCGAGAGTAGGAAACCTGCTCTCGCTTCAATGAAGCAAGCAGATTGCTTTTCCACAAGGGGAGCTGCATGTCAGCAGCTCCCCATGTGGAAAAGCAATGCCGGCTCCCGCAGGACGCGGGGAGCCGGCGGGACCGTGGGGGCATTGGGGCTCCCCCATGGTCCCCAATGGAGAGGGCCAGCCCGGGGGATGGGGTCCCGGGGCTAGAAGAGGCCCTTAAGGGGGCCATGCAGCCCCCTCCCCCAAAAATAAAATAAATTAAAATAAAGGCCGGCCCCGGGGGATGGGGTCCCCGGGGCCAATAGAGGCCTCAGGAGGGGGCAACGCAGCCCCTCCATAAAAAAAATATTTATGTGGCCATGCCCCGGGGATGGGGTCCCCGGGGCTGGAATTGGCCACGGGAGGGGGGCCCACGCAGCCCCCTTCCCATTTAAATTTTTTTTTTGTTTAAAATGGGGGTAAGGCCCTGGGGGATGGGGTCCCCAGGGCCCAAAAAAAGTAAAAAGAAGGGGGGCCACACAGCCCCCTTCTAAAAAAATATAATAATACAAAACACCGCGATCGTGCCGGAGGCACCGCCCCCTCCCAGCAACACTCTGCAAACGCGCCCTGTGGCGTGTTTTGCAATGGGGAATTAATTCCCCTTCAATACTGGGGGTCCCTGGGGGCCAACTAGCCCACCAGGTACCTCCAGTAAGCGCCGCAGGGCTGCGTTGCATAGAGGTGGTCCAGGCCCGCCCCTTTTTACACCTCTCTGCAACGCAGCTCTGTGGCGCTTACTGGAGGTACCTGGTGGGCTAGTTGGACCCCAGGGACCCTCAGGATTGAAGGGGACTTAATCCACCAACTTAAAACGCACCACGGGGCGCGTTAGCACAGTGGTGAAGGGAGGGGGCGGGGCCTGAGGTAACATGTGTGCAAACACGCCATGTGGTGCGTTTTAAGTTGGGGAATTAATTCCCCTTCAATCCTGAGGGCCCCTGGGGGCCAACTAGCCCACTAGGTACCTCCAAGAAGTGCCAGAGGCCTGCATTGCAGAGAGGTGGCCCAGGCCACGCCCCTTTTTACACCTCTCTGCAATGCAGCTCTGTGGCACTTACTGGAGGTACCTGGTGGGATAGTTGAACCTCAGGGACCCTCAGGATTCATGGGGACTTAATCCCCCAACTTAAAACGCGCCACGGGGCGCGTTTGACAGTGGTAAAGGGAGGGGGTGGGGCACGTTATAGTTAGAAATTAGCATTTAAAATACATGTAAAATGTGTGCATCTATGTGTTTTACATCTCTTAAAGAAGGCGCAATCGTCACAGTTACCAAAGTCATAGCAACTCTCTGCATAATCGCGAAAACAGGAAATAGGGTTCAAACACAGTTTTTTAAAAAGTTACTACAAAAATATGTGTACAAACATGTTCTTTAATTTAGTAATCTGTTTATTGTAATAGAATTTTGTAAGTTAAAATTTTTTAATGTGGTAATGGACGTTGAATGTCTCCTTTTGTTTTGTGATTTCACGACATGTTCGCAATGATCACAACGTCGTTGCGAAGTTCAAAAAGTTGAACAAAAATCCTTTTATAAGAACATGAACAAAAATTTGGGCTCTTGGGTGGCTCTGACAAGAGACTTTGGGGCCGATTACGATCTCGCTCGGAAGGGCTCCTGACTGCATCCGTCAGGAGCGAGTACGAGTCGTAAGCACGATCTCCGGACGACTCGTACCGCTGGACGAGCAAGCGAGTACGATGCGAATATAGCCTCGCGCTCCGAGTGACTCGTACCCTTCAGCGAGGCCCTCCAGATGACTCTGACATGGCCGACGCGCACATCGCAATGGGGCCGATTTCCGAGCGACCAAGTACAATGCGCGTGTTGAGCAGCCGGATTGAGTTGAAGCCGCTGACTCGAGACAGCGTTGGGAAGCGGACTTCGGGGGGCTGTAGCGGGCCCCCCTTCACCCGTAGCCCTACGACTCGGTCACTGGGGGAACGGGGTCCCTCTACACATGCATGCACGGAGCGGCCGGCACCGAGGCGTTTCCGTGACAGGGGGCGCCCTTTTCCGCGACCTAGCTTTATTCTCTATGGGGGCCTATGTACGCTATGTACAACAGGCTCCCATAGACTTCAATGGGACTCCGAGCGACTCGAGTCCATCAGCGCTCAATTGCATCGTACTTGGTCGCTCGGAGCCTCGGAGCGCGAGTCGCTCGGAAAGCTCTACGGGACCGAGTCAGCCATAGGGCTTTCCAAGCGAGATCGTAATCGGCCCCTTTGTGTTGAGAGTGTGTATAAGACAGCTACAGATAAGACTGTATGCAGAGTTTCAGGTTGCTTAGAAATACCCTGTTCCCCTTGTCTGGAAATTGAGCTCCATCACTTATATACATTCCATGCATGTCATAACGTAGATTGTTGTTGGAGATAGAGCCCATGTTATGGTCTCTGAGGAAAGCAGAAACAGTTTTAATAATATGCTTCCTGGCTTTGTCAGTCTGTGGACAGAATTGATTTGACCACTTCCATTTCTGTCTTTGGCATTTATTAGAGTACACCAAGACAGTATGAGGGAAAAACAACATCAGTTCTGCAAAGGTATCCTTCTTTAGGAATTCCAGCCCTACCCCAGTCAATGTGTGTCAACTGATGAAACTTTGTGCCTCAGTGGCTAAACCACAAACCCAACTCCCTGTCAGTACCTCTCTTTTTTGCAGCCTCTTTAGTCCAATGGATATAGCTATGGCACACAATCCACACTCTAAGCATTTTGAAGTGAAGAAGCAGTAGCATTCAGAAGAAGACTAGAGCTGAATGAGGTAGTTTTCCAATTAAAAGCAGTTACAATGAAGATGTTTTAAAAAAAGATATATTTGATTTGATACTGTCAGCATGTAAGTGAATAAAATTAGGTAATGTGTTGGATGCATTAGCAATACGTCCTATTATTGTAATATTGTATATTATAATATTGTATTGTATTATTGTAATTGTATTACAGACATGAAGATGCTTTTGAATCTGTGCAGTAAACCACATCTGTTGTATCTCTTTTTGAAGTCGAATGTACCTTCTATAATGTGCTGTGAACTTGTGACCTACTGGTTCCACTGGGTTGCCAGGTACACTGAACTAAGAGTGTATTGGGGGAAGGGTGTTAAAGAGGCAGAACATTTTTTAAAAGTTGAGGAGTTATGACACAATTTAAGTAACAGCAAACTTTAATTTCCAATTCCAGACTATGTAATAAACTGTTGTGCAGCATTTAAATTTAAAACAACTGAAGCTAAATATTGGTTTGGACCATTTTTTTTGCGATTACTCCGCAATCATTGCAAAAAGATCGCGAACATGCGGAGACAGGAACCTTGTTCTGAAAGAGACGGAAAGTTTTAACAGATGCTAACCATTCACAAGTGGAGATATAGTAGTCTAAAATGAAAGTCATGATTTCATTTTCTGCCTTTCTCATGATCATAGAGTGGAAAGTTGAAGAGGTTGCCATTTTATAGTTGCTTTCTATGAGAGTGGTCTACCATTCTTATGCATAGCTTTTACAAATTTTAACAGTGTCAAAAATATCTAGAAAGAACTAAAACAACAGTATAATCTTTGAACTCAATTCACTGGTATGTATATAACCTTTTAATTATTTAAAAAATGTACATTAGAAATTAAGATGTATATGGGAGTTTGATTAAAAAGAGTATCACAGTGATGTGAAAACAAATATATCAGATGAACTGTATCTGGCAGAGGGTATGTGTTTAAGATGTTAGTACTGTTGAAATTTACCATGATCAATGCCTTTAAAAATGACAATGTTTTAAATGTCTAAGCATCATGTGCAGGACAGACAGATCTGTTATTTGCATTCTAGGAACTGTAGTACCTTTAGTCACATTATTAAAGAGGAACAGTGTAGTCATGAGTAGAACATAAGAGAATGTGCTGTGCCTGTATATGAATTATAAATTAGTAATACGTGTTAGGTATGTATTAGTGTTTGTCAGTGTGGTTTTAACTTATATGACTGGTTTGCATATGTTTAGATGGTTAGATATGGTTTTTCTGGTTGCAGATAGTTATATGTACGATCAGACTCTTGAGTTTACTTAAAGATGTAAAGAACTATATATTTTTAGAAAGATGGCCTGAGGGTGTATATCTATTATGAAACCACATATATGTTCACATGATGATCTATGTTCTTTAAGGCTGTTGAAAATTTCATATATGTGGTGAGGGTGGTGCATTTCTTTAACCATTCTCTGTTTAAAATTGAGGAGGTTATAATGCAGAATGTCTCTTGAGAGTACTTGTGCTAGCTTCAATTGGTGTGGATCTTTTCTTTGAGAAATGGTGAATATATGTTTCAAAGACACAAGAAATATTTGAGAAATAATGTAGGTATGCCACTAAGAAAAGGTTTTGTGCTTTGAAAAAGTGACAGTTGTTTTCAGTTTTAGAAACTTATCGATGCATGTGGACACTGAGTAATGTTGCAGGGATTCTGCCCAAATACAGAACTATGCGCAGGAATATGGGACCCTGGTGTATAGGGACTGAGTCTTCCTACCACCTTAGTACCCACGAATCCAGGACTGACTAGTTATAGTGTCTCACTTGCTCTCCTATTCACTCCCAGAGTAACAAATGATTAAACACCCCAGAACACAACACTCCCAGATCTCTCAGGAATCGCTGTAACAAGACACACCCTTTCGCTCACTCTCTTGTACTAGTCCACAATAAGATCTGACAGAGACACAAAACAGGTTAAAATATTTATTTTAACTAACATGCCCTAACATGCAGTATACGTGCCACAACAAGCAGGAAAATGCATAATACGAAAATAGTCAGCTCTGCAGCTAGTCCATAAATCATGAAGGGAGATGTCATCATAAAAAGACAATGGAACAAAGACTATAGTGCCTAACCTCCCTCCCCTTGCTAAGAAGAAGTATTATTATATAATAGAAGATCTCTGGGCTTTGTCAGCAGACCCCATACCTTAGCGTATATATGGTAGATCTACATCATAAGTGCTGTCTCGCTCTTCTCCCTGGAAAGGTCCCTCTCCAAGTGTGTGTCACCTATCTGTGCACCCCACTAAAAAACCAAGTATGCTGTCCAAACAACAGCTGCATCGGTATGTTTTGTCTATGGGCTAAGGACTGGCCAGAACAAAATAACAAGGGGTATTGTTATTCGACCTTGCACATAATGATCAGTCAAAATCCCAGGAACACAGCAATGAATTCACATTTGAAAGCAGTCCTTAAAATTATTGCAAAAAATAAAGACGTGTAGTAACCTGTGCAATGCAGCAGGCAAGCTGCAACGTGCTCATGCTAAGTTAGTGAAAAACGACAATGTCCCTATGGGCCACGTGACAGTAACAGAGCAATGAATGCTCCCAGAGACCCATGTATCCTATTATATATCAAGTGTGATATTGAGACTTCACTCACACATAGCTCAGCAGAAAAGGATAGATACACTAAAACAGGTAGTTTTATACTGACAGGCGGAATTAAACAATGAGTCATAGATATAGTCACAACTGTTATGTATCTAAGAACAATGGAGGTACCTTCACAGTAAGCCAGGCACTAATCAGACACTCATCCAATCAGTCAGTCACTTCTAAGACATCCATTGAATCACTTATGCACTGTCTACACACTTATTCAATTACCCAGGCACTACATATGCTCTCTTGCAATCACACAGGCACTAGTTATGTAGTCATTGAAAAATGCAGGCACTACACGTGCATTTATCCAATCACCCAGGCACTTATACAATCACCAAACCTCTATCTATGCAGTCATTCAAACACCCAAGCATAACTCATGCACTCAGCCAAACACCCACTTACAACCTTTGCACTTATCGAAATACAGAGGAACAACCCATGCACTCATCCAATTATGCAGGCCGTACCATTGCAGTGAACCTATCACCAATCCAGTACCTATGCACTCATTCAATTACTGAGGCAATACTGTTGCACTAATACAATCACCCCAGTAGTATACTTGCTTTCATGCAATCATTCAAACTTTAACAATGGACTCATGCAATCATTCAAACACTAGTCAATCAATCAATCAATCGATCAATCAATCGTTATCTTTGTTCGGTCAAGAAGATATCAGACCATAATAGCACAATACAACGAATATAAAAGGTAAAACGATGCCTTAAAAACAGGGTTCCAAATACATGCAGATCAGCCCATGATTATAAAACAACAGTCCTTTCCATATGCCTGTTTAACAGTCAATAATAAAAAAAAAGACATTTATAACTTATATCTTTAAAAATATTCATGGTGTATTATCATCATAGAGCAGCAGGAAGGTAAGAACCTCAGAAAACTGGGCCCGCCATATCAACCTGACATGCTCCCCCGAAGCAATCCCTATTTCATAAAAATTTCATGTAGATCATCATACAATTCATAAAACGGACTTCCTAGCATAAATTACACTCCACAGAAAAGATGACATTCTTCAGCAAATATCAGTTGTCGGAAGGGACTGCAAAAATAGATAAGCTGGACGGCATTGATGGAAATCTAAATGCTTTAGGTAACTTAATATATAATGCCTCCTCCATTTTTTGTAAAATTTACAGAAGAGAACAACGTGCATTTTTGTCTGTGCCGAAGCATTATCGCATGGGCAATTGGGTAAGATGGGGGACCAATCGTTTACTTCTGGAAACGTAACCATGCAGTGAAAAATGTCCATCCTAAAATGTGTTAAAACATATCTATGCTTTCGATGTGGGACCTGGATAAGATATAATTGGGTATCATAACTAGTTAAAATTAGCTGGTTTCTCTGAACAGAACATTTCAATAGTTCTTCCGACAGCCTGTTATTCTCCAGGTGTACTAAACAGTCAGTTTTTAGGTCTTTCCTGTTCAATTTCGCTAAACTTTCAGGATTATTAAAATATTCTGGGTGAACCAGATCCTTGCAGAAACTCTCTACATATTTTAGCCAGGTAATTTGTGCATATTGAGTAGAGTTAAGGCAGTCCCTGATGACAAGTTGATTAAAAACCGTGTACTCGGATGCCCATAATTTATGCCACAAGAGTATGGACTCGATCTTAATTAAATCTGTAAGAAATGATAGTCCCAGCTCTGCATGACAGACAAAAGATGATGCAGATTTAGGAGTAGCAAGAAGGTACCTTAAAAATTTGTTTTCCACTAGCTGGATTGGCTTGCAGTTCACGTGTCCCCAAATGCCTGCCCCATAGATAGCTTTGCTGATACACCGGGCCTTATAGATGATCAGCATTTCCTTAGGGCAGACTTCTTCAATCTGTGACATCATTTCAGGGGGGGCGCGCACTCCACCGGAAAATCTCACCTTTGTTTTAAAACATCGAAAGTACGTTTACTTCCTGCATTTCTTCCCCTTTTCAAATGGGGCTTTTGTATTGGCGAACTCCTTCACAGCAGCCAATCAGCACTCAGTAACGTCACCTCTGACGTTACACCAATGAAGGGGACAGCAATACAGATGGTAGGAAGAGCCGCGAAATCAGGAGCATAAAGCTCCTGAATTCTTCTACTTTTTGGGTAGTGTGGCGTTTCTTCACTCCTGCCGTTTGCTGCCTTTCACTTTCTTCTTTGGTTCTTGTCTTGTCGAGGTTATCCTGGTGTGTGATCTGCATTTTACTTCCTCGACGTGAAGAATTCTAGTGCTGATGCACTGGCGTTCTCCTGCTGCTGTCGGAAGATTGAAACCACCAACAGGTAAGTTTAAAATGCTTTTATTTTCTCCCTATTATTTGCAGCCTTCTGTGCAAACATTCTCCTTTCAATGCTGCCTAGTTTTCTCAGTCGGGCGGAAGTGGGCGGGGGAGGAGGCTGGGAGGGAGAGAGGAAAAATCAAAGAGACACAACATGCCCATACTAATTTTAAGTATCTTGCAATGGGGCACGACGTGCTCATACTTTTGTAATTTAAGGAAACCTTTATGTCAGCAGGCCTGTCAGTAACAGAGGAGTGTTTATCATCTGGGAGACTTGCAATTGTGTTCTCTGTACCCCGGTTGTGCAAGGTATTGTAAGCAGAAACTGCTGTTGAACCGTACTCTCCGAAGGGTTCTGTTTCTGTACAAATGGTATTTTGTTCTTGTTGGAATAGGGTGCATCATGTAAAGTTGATGTGGGAGAGGGGAGGGAAGCTTGGAACGAACGTCCGCTCACCCACGCTAGTAAACAGTTACCAGCAAACTCTAGCGCTCGTGTTCAGCAGATTGTTCAAATATAATCTATTTAGAAAGGGCCTGTGGCTATCCATACTCCCTTATGCTGCAGCCGCACTCTGCCTGGCCGCCATCTCCACCCTTCCTCCCTCACACACACATGCCTGCCCATGGACTTTTCTTTTACAAATCAGCAATGTCATTGTCTTCAGAATACATCATGTAGTTAATGAAAGTGAGCCGAGCAGCGCTGGTTACACTGAGTCACCTGGCAGGAAATATTGAAATGTTTTTTGTTAAGGCCTAAATATACTACTTTGGTTTATTCAGCCTCAGTGTATTGTGCAGTGCACTTGCCACCCGAGTGTGTGTGTTAACTAGCAAATTTCTTTTTGGCAGCGCGCTATCAGGCAGCTGCCTGCAGTCAGTAGTGGGTGCCAGTCGTACAGTGTGTCACATTACAACACATTCAGTTACTCACTGTGCTAAGGTGACACAGGTTAGACCTCCATTGCCCCGGTGCAGGAAGAGAGTGTAAGTAATGATCTACTGCAGGGGTCTCCAGGCTTTTCAGTAGTAAGAGCTACTTATGTTCAATAAAAAATGATTCTGAGCTATTAACATTATTAGTGCATTCACATCAGAAAAGATTATATTAGCAGCCATCCTATGCAAGATTACCTGCCACGATCACCTCAGTGCAGTAATGCAAAAAGGCTTTGTAAATTTTAAGTGTCTCTACAAGGGTAATACGCAACAGCCACAGCTGCAATGCCCCTGGCACCAAGGTAATACTATTAGTAAATAATCTCCCAATGCTGCATGATTATCATTTATCAATTTTAAATATCATTTGGAAAATATGGGCTTTGAAAGTAAACACATTTTCATCTCAAATACTCACTTTTCCATTTAGGTATATGTATATTAATTCAACCAAGCAAAAGCTTGTAATTCTCTAGGCTGGGCTGCACACAGGAGAGCTACCAGTAGCTTGCGAGCTACTTGTTGGAGAAGCCTGATCTACTGTTACACTGACTTGGTATGCTATGAAAATGTGCTTTTGCTGGTGCAGTCACGTTGCTCAAATGGGTGCAATTTCAGATATTTATGTTTCCCTCATCTTCATTGCTTGATTTTGCTCATGAGAAAGTGTCACTCATAGTCGCTGAAATGTCACTCATAATTACACTAAAATTATGAAAATGTCACACATTGCAATCTGAAACCTTGGCAGCTATGCAGAACAAGGTAATTTAAATAAAATTGCAATGGGGCAGGATGTGCCCATACTTCTGTAGTGTAAAGAAACATCTCTGGGGGTTTCAGCGAGGCCCGAAGGAACAGAGCAAGGGAGAAACAAACTCTGTGTGACCAATTATAGACAACAAAAACCTGGAGCACGGCGCCTTCTGCTGTTCAAAGAGATTTTCATTTTTACACTATTACAAAAATGCCTGTACTCACATGGGAATCACTAATTCACTCTTAGGCAGCCACTTGTTACCAGACAACAGAAGCACACGAGAGCAAAGACGTTTTATTTTCAGGAAGCAAAGCAAGAGTGACTCATCCTCACGGAATCTGTACACACAGCACAGAGAAAAACACACATGCAACCAGGGTGTCTCGCACCACAAACACATGAAGGGAGTGAACAGATTAAATATTTCGGGAGAGGCTGATAAGAAAGCTTTTGAAGAACTTCACTGTAGTTTTGCAGGTGTTGTGCACGCAGGGCGTTGCTTTCTTCAGCGCACTGGTGCCTTCTTGCTTTGATTCTATACTATACTGCTATCTAATGTGAGTTATTTCTATTGGTTTCTACAGCTTTCACTTGGGTGTTTAATTCACCCCCGTGCGCCACGCCCTACCACTTTTTATTTGCAGCAGCTGCCACTGGAACCAGGGCAACAAAATGGACTGGCAATCAAGACCTTGCCACCACTGTCAGTTTGGGCACATCTCAAGCTAACTGTGCACTGTTTGAGGAGCCAGTCACATATTTTGCAGTCTCTATTTCCCATTGTTAATCCAATGTGAAAAGCCATTTAAATGTTATTTTGAGGACTCTATTTCATTTGATGTCATTTGTATATACATCTTTTCTATGTTTCCACAAAAAACTGCAGGCTTGAGAGACTGCTTCCTTTCTCAAAGCCACAGCAGCTCAACTATTCTATGTGCTCTCTGAATATGAGGCTTTACGGGTAGGAAACACACTAGGTGCTTACAGGGCCAGCTTCAGAGTTAAGGGCGCCTGGTGCGACAATCTTTTTTGGCACCCCAACCCCCAATAACCTCCATCTCCACGGACTCCCTCACTACCACCTTCCAATAGTGTCACTCAACTCTCCACAGTCCCTTTCTCTCATGCATTTCTTTTGTTTTATATTGCTACTCATACCAACCATAGGGTGTCAGAGCACTTTGCGTCACACACAAGTTATACACAGTGCTTAATTTATGTAAAAAAACAACAAAATAGGTGCTGGTGTCCAGAGCTCTGCTCAAATGCCCAAAGCCAGCAATATTAAATGTTAGTTTTCCAAATACGTTGTTTTGTAATCTATGTCATGCCTTTAATCCACTACCAGTCACACCCTGCACCTTTATCTCACTTTTGCAGTTTCCTGCTTTCTCCCTCTGTGACTTTTTTCTGTTTTTCTTTTCCTCTTTCTTCCCCTTTGTGTGTTTGTTTATTCCTCTCTTTCTCTAGGTAAATGTGCGATGAGGAAAAATAAGTGACGGTCACCAGAAATGAGTGCCGGTGGAACCTAAAGACAACCACCGGATTAAATTAAGCACTGCTTACTCAGAGGCAATGAATCTTATGTGTATAAGGCATTCTATAGGAAATGTTACACAAAACAGTGAGGAATACCGTTGTGTGATCTGCGTGGTATACATTCTTTGCAGCAGGCACATTAACCCTCTGCGCTACATTATGAGTCAAAAATGCCACTAGACAAATCTTCATCTCTCTTCAGCAGAAAGATTAATCACCTGCGTTATCTTGACATTTTTATTGTTGCCTGAAAACTGCTAGACAGCAAGGAAACAGCAAGTACATTTAAAACCAAAAGTTATTGAACACATCGGCTGCACCGGTTGTACCGCCCTAAAGCCGGCCCTGGGAAATTGTTTGGCCAGTATGGGCTTGACTTTGGGGTTTGTAGGCTTTTTGGGAAAAAGACAAATTGGGGATTAAACCTGAGGAATATTTTGGCCATAAAATGCCCCAGTTTTCTAGAACTTTATGCTGTACAATGCATCATTTGATTGCATTTTTTTCATAAACCAATAAAACTAAGCAAACCCCACCCTCTTTAGGTTTGCACTCGTCCACTATGCTCGTTTGCATGCTGTACTTGGATTGATACTTTCCACCCCATCAAATTGAAGGGGAGGGATGTGGTTTTATAGCCAGAGCTGTTGACTTTGGAACTGGGGAGCCGGGTTTGAATCCCATCCTCGGCGCAACATCAAGTGATCTTGGACGAAATAATGTAATTTATCCATGAGTAATGAAAACAAATCTGACCCTGTGTAATGTAACTGGTGCTCATTTAAAGTGTTCCAGTGCCCAGGAGCTTGCACAATGTAAAACTGTGAAAAAATAATATTTTTAAAGTAATTTATTGGCATTCATTTTTCCCAATATATCAAGGTGGTGTCTTAACCGATGGAGTCTTAGCCTGGGCATAGGAAAGATTTATATTTTGAATACAACATTTTTAGAAGGTACAGTGTGGCAGTACGGAGTATCCCAGTAGCCCTCCTTGTCCCTTTATAGATGCCATTCAGTAGCACACGTTGTATGGACAATTTTTGATGCTGTAGAATTAGTTCTATTTCCCCAGTGCTTTTTTCGCTCTGGCCTTCCGTCTGCAATATGGCACAGGCCTAAGAGCAAAGGTCAGGGCCCCATGAAAATTATGTACAACCTCTTGAGTTGGTCAGAGATGTGCCCGTACTTAAACCGCTCAAAAACCATGATTAAGACTCCTGGATTTGAGAATCAAAGGCAGTGCAAGTTTCGCACAGCAGCTGTCAGTGGGTCATAAAAAAAAATCCAAATACATGCTCATCCAATCCTTCGCCTCTCTGCAGAGTAACTGCACGTGTTGAAATATTGGCAAGGCAAAAGTAAAGGAAACTTGTCGCTTACAGGAGAGTGGGTGTGTTGGTTATGGGGGATATTGAAGTGAAGGAGCTCCAAGGAAGTACATTCAAGATCAATTTAACAAACTTGAAAGAATGGAAAGCTAACGTGGCCCTGCCAGAAATCTAATTCTTAACTTGGAGATCATGGCTATCTTACCAGCCATCAGGACTTGAAACTAATAACTTGCAGATCATGGCATACTTTATTTGCCCTTAAGATAAGGCAGCAGGTAACGTCTAGGCATGTCATTCACTCCCTTGCCAATCACTATGATTCTGATCTCAGGGGAGCTTTCATGATGTCTCACGCAAAACATATTGAGAACATGCAAGTAATATTTCTTAAACATTTTCTCTTCATTGCAAGGGAAACCGCTTTTTAATCGCTAGGCAGAGGACTCCTATTCAAGCAGCAGGAACATCCGAGGAAGTGAATAAGAAGGTACGCATTTGTTTTTGAGTGATGGGTGAAGGGGCAGTGCTGAAGTTTGCCCTCACTAACCTTTGAACAAGTAACTTGCAGAGCCTCAACGGTGGTATACAGCATATACATACTGCAGCAATTATGGAAGCACCTACTTAAAGCCTGGATGAGCTGGAATTACTTTTTATCCACTTATCATAAAATTATTCTTTTATCCAAATTTTTTATTTATAATATAAGAAGAAATTTTGTAAAGATTTTTTGAAACTACAAAGTTAAAAACCTGCTCTACCTCATGAAGCTGTAAAATTGCAGCCATGTACTATTCATTAACATGCAGCTTCGGAATGTTGTATCTTAGGTTAAGCACACATTTGACATGGACCGTTTCCTGCTGCCAAAAGATGGTAGAGTGGTCAAGCGAAAGGCTGAAACAGAAACAGATGGAGAGAGAAAAGCTGCAAAAACACGGAAATATGATGCCTCCTATTTGGACTTTGGGTTCACCTGCATTGTTGTTAGTGGAGAAAGTAGACCACAGTGTGTGGTTTGTGGCGTGATCTTAGCTAATGACAGCTTGCAGCCAACCAAACTAAGGCGTCACTTTGAAACGAAACATGTGTCTGTGGCAGGAAAAAGCAGAGATTTTTTTGCCAGGAAGTTGCAAGACATAACTCAGCAGAAAGAAGCGGTGAAACATGTGGCAAATACTCCAGCAAATGCATTAAAAGCATCATACCAAGTAGGATACCACATTGCTAAAAACAAAAGGCCCTTTGTAGATGGAGAAAAAGTGATTCTCCCAGCATTGCTCGGCGTGGCTAGGACAATGCTTTGTGAAAAAACAGCAGAGAAGTTCAAAAGCATACCCATCTCAGACACAACAGTTTTCCGCCGCATCTCTGACATGTCAGAAGATATCCAGGGACAGCTCATAGCCCGGTTGAAATCAAGTTTGTTTGCTTTGCAATTAGATGAAGCAACTGATGTGTCAAAGGATGCCCATTTAATTGCTTATGTTCGATACTGTTATGAAACACTATTATTGGAAGATTTTTTATTTTGCAAGCCAATCAAGGGGCGAGCAACAGGTTCTGATTTGTTTGACATTATCAATGACTTCTTGAGTATCCATGGCTTAAAATGGGAAAACTGTGTTGGAGTCTGCACAGATGCTGCTCCTTCAATGTGTGGTGCTAGGGCTGGCCTAAAAGCTAACGTGTTGAAAGTGGCTCCACATATTCTGTGGACCCACTGCATGATACACCGGGAAGCCCTTGCTGTTCGAAACATGGACAGTGAACTTGAGGATGTGCTGAATTCTGCTATAAAAATAGTAAATTTTATAAAGACCCATCCCACAAGAGCTCGTCTATTTGCAATTGTATGTGCAGAAATGGGAGCTGAGCATGATGGCTTGCTGTTTCATACAGAAGTGCGGTGGTTATCCCGGGGGAAAAGTGCTGACTCGCATCTTTGAATTAAGGAATGAAGTACAGCAGTTTCTTCTGTGTTTGGACCCTGGCAAAGCAGAACAACTATGCAATCCCCGCTGGCTTGTGCTGGATTCAAGCTAGCCTGGCTGATGAACGGTGTTACCCAGAAACCGGTCCCAGGATGCTTGTTTCCGGTTCAGGGAAGACCTGGCTTGGCAGTTCGGGCTGGACTGTTCCCATGAGGCACAGGGTCAAGACTGATTTGCATATAGCTGGGTCTGACCTGAGGTGGCGAAGTGAGCTAAAGAATGATGATGGATTCAACCCAGATCTGTGACTGGGGGTGAGTGTCTGAAAAGTTTCAGTGCTCCGTCCATCATCTCCTTGTGTTTGCTTTGTTCGCCCTAGGTTGGCAGGGTATGCCCAGACGTGGGTCCCTTGCTCACTTTGCCACTGGATTCAAGCTAGCCTGGCTGATGAAGGGTGTTACCCAGAAACCGGTCCCAGGATGCTTGTTTCCAGTTCAGGGAAGACCTGGCTTGGCAGTTCGGGCTGGACTGTTCCCATGAGGCACAGGGTCAAGACTGATTTGCATATAGCTGGGTCTGACCTGAGGTGGCGAAGTGAGCTAAAGAATGATGATGGATTCAACCCAGATCTGTGACAGGGGTGAGTGTCTGAAAAGTTTCAGTGCTCCGTCCATCATCTCCTTGTGTTTGCTTTGTTCGCCCTAGGTTGGCAGGACTACATTCTGTTACTACATATAAAAACTAAACGGAGGTACTATAATACTAGCAGCCTTAAGTTGCATCTAAGAAGTCACGTCTCCACTTCACCATTGTATATTGTTTTGGTTGCCTAATGCTCAAAATTAAATCCTAATACATTTTTCTTTGTTTACATCTTTTCACAGTGATTGAACTGCTGCAATAAAAGAAGAATACAAAGCAATAACTATGGTTTTTCACATTGTGGAAAATTAGATCCACAGACCGCTTCCCAGCTGTTTCAATGCTGTTATAATTCATGCAGAAGGTAGCAAAGTGCTTTAGTTCTGGTGACATCTCACTGCATCTTCTCTGCACCTCAGCTGGAACTTTGTCACCAGGAGCAAGGGCTGGAAGTAGAAATAGCCAAAACAAAGTTAACAACCAGCACAATTTTCAAAATCAGTTTGGGACAGCTCCTACAAGAAACTAACCAGTACCTGGAAAGTTCATGAAGGGAGAAATGGGTGTGTACTTCCTTTCATAGGGGTAACTGTGCAAAGCAATGAAATTTCTTTGCTTGGTAGTTATGTTGTATTCATAAGTTCCAATATTGAAAGTTGTGATGTTACTAAACAGTTAGATTCATACTTTGTGTAAAATATGTCTATCTATGTGTTTTACACTTTGACATTTTTATTAATGACTACTGACGTCATCACAACCTCCAGTGTTGCTGTGAAAAAGAAAAATGAGTTTTGATGTAGCTTTTTCAACAAATGAATACAAAGGGGAAAGTTAAATTAATAGCTTACTAAACAGCTAGACTCAAACGTTTTGTAAAATATGTCTATACATGTGCTTTACACTTTGTGTAAAAACACACGGTATTCGCTGTGTGTCCTCTGCAATCGCGACGTTGTAGTGAAAATCAAAAATATCTTGAAATAAAATGATTAATGAACTTTTTGAATAAACAGATGATGAATACAACAATAAGTGGTGCACCTTGCAGATGTAATGTTCAATATCAAATTATAGAATACAGATACAGGGACGTCAAAGTAATGATATAGCATTAAAAAAACGAACTATAATATGCATATTCACAAAAAAAACAAAGGTTACAGAGACATTATAGTTAGGAAATAGAATTAAAAAAACCTTAGAAATCAATTAAAAGAAACAAAGGATACAGGGGCGTTATATTTAGGCTGACATTTCACTCTTACAAAACCAGTGAAATTCAGCAGCTATAGTTACCTGAGCTAACTATAACTTATACCAGCAATGCACTGCTTATGACCTCATATATTATATCACACATGACATGGTCGGTAACATCACTGATGACATCACTGATGACATCTCAAATGACATCACTGATGATATCACTGATGACAACATACAGTGACTATGACTGTTTTTAAACAGTTTATAATTGTTAAATATATACGCCAAGGTGTAATATGCATATTCACTAAAAAAGACAAAGGTTACAGGGACGTTACAGTTAGGAAATAGAATTTAAATTTTTTAAAAACCTTAGGAATTCACTGAAAAAAACAAAGGTGACAGGGACGTTATGGTTAGGCTGATATTTGACTCATACAAAACCAGTGAAATTCAGCAGCTATAGTTACCTGAGCTAACTATAACTTACACCAGCAATGCACTGCTTATGACCTCACATATTATATCACTAATGACATGGTGAGTGACATCACTAATGATATCACTGATGACATCACTGATCACAACCCGATATGACATCACTGATGACATCATCAAGTGAGCGTAAGTGTTTTCTAAGAGTTTAGGAGTGTTAAACATATATACTAACCTACTGCAACTAGGTGTACTACTGATGCGTGATACTATATCTAACATATGTGATATGAGTGGCTGCGTGACTGTCTGCATCAGTGTGTCAGGGTGTCTGAGTGGCTGAATGGGTGTCTGAGGGAGTGCATGATTGGCTGTATGGGTGAGTGAGTGGTTTTCTGACTATGTCTATTTGTGTATGAGTGATTGTATGGGTATGTGAGTGGGTGTGTGAGTGGTTGTATGGGAGTGTGAGTGATTGTGTGGGTGTGTGAGTGGTTTTCTGGGTGTGTGAGTGGGTAAGTGAGTGGCTGTATGGGTGTGTGAATAGATGTATGGCTGTTTAAGTGGCTGTGTGAGTAGCTGTGTGGGTGAGTGTGTAGTTTTGTGAGAGGCTGTATGGCTGTGTGACTGGGTATGACAGTGGTTGTATAGGTGAGTGAGGGGCTGTGTGGGTGAGTGGGTATATGGGAAAGTGAGTGGCTTTTTGAGTAGGTTAAGTATTTGGTTAAGTGAGTTGGTGTGTGAGTAACTGTATTGGAGAGTGAATGTCTGTGTGAATGTCTGTATGGGTGAGTGAGCAGATGTGGGAGTGGTTTAATGGATGTGTGAATGGATATGTAAGTGGTTGTGTGGGTGTTTGAGTGAGTGTTTGAGTGCCTGTATGGTTGAGTGAGTGGCTGTGTTGAGAGGCTGTTTGTATGAGTGAATGGGTCTGTCAGTGGCTTTATGGGTGAATAAGTGGGTGTGTGAGTGGTGTTCAGACATAATACTGAGTTAAAAATATCCAGTTGCACAAATATTGAGTCAAAAATATTGTGGTTCAGAAATATCGACAGCAAGAAAAATGTGGTCAAGAATATCGACTTAAGGTAAGTAATATCGATTTTAAAAATATTGAAGTGTTTAATATCATTTGCAAAAATATAGGGGTCATTACGATGGCAGACAGACTTAAGTCCGTCCACCATCATCACGGGAATTGGGAGCGGCTGCCTATATGGTGGTGGTTCCACACATGGAATTACAATGTGACCGCTACGGTGGCGGTCACATTGGGCATGTATACCATTGCGGCAGGTGCTGCAGGCTGCAGCACCCTCCGCAATGGTAAAAATGCAAGTTTTGCATTTCCCTGAATTACATGGCAGGCACCATGCGGTGCCTGCCACATGGTGCAGGGAAATGTTGGGTGCAAAACTGCAGTGCCCCTGCACAAGGGGGGCTCACTATGGGCCCCCAAAGTCAATCTCAGCCAGCCTTTGAATGGCGGAGGAACCGCTATTCAAAGGCTGGCAGAAAGCAGCATCCTAATATGGCGAACGGTGCCTGCTAGGCACTGCCACCATTCTAGGTATGCTCTCCGGGTCCGACAGGTTATCGTAACAATTGCCTGTGTCAGACCCGTGGCAGACGGGCTTTCCGTCTGCCAGCACTCCGCCCGCCATCCTTATCTGGCGGGCAGGGAATAGCAGCACAATGGCGGTGAAGATGCCAACGGCAGGCTGCCGGTGGTGGATTCACCGCTATCATAATCAGGCCCATAGTTGTTAAAAATATAAATTTTCTATTTAATGCTATGTATTTTAATATATGTTTTAAATGTATGTGATGTATGTTTTTTTGTATAAGAATTGTTTGTATTTTTAATATATGTGTAAAACTTTTAGTAGTTTTGTGTTTTTAGTTCCGTGGCTGGTTGTGGGTTTATAGGGGAATAGGGTGGGAAGTAATTTATTTATATTAAATTGATTATTTTTTATGTATTAATATTTGTTTAGTTGAGATCTTATAGTGTTAAATGTGTAAAGTAATTTATTAATTAATTAATAATGTCTTGTTAATTAATGATAATTATTTAATTGGTAATTAATTATGGTAATTGTGTAATTAATTTTAGGTGTGTGCCTTGGTGTTTATAGGTGTAAAGGGTGGGAAGTAATTTATTCTTAATTGATGAATTAATAGTTGGTTGTTAATTAATTATAATTACTTAATTGGTAAATAATTATGGTAATTGTGTAATTAATTTTAGGTGTGTGTTTTGGGGTTTATAGGGGTAAAGGGTGTTAAGTAGTTTATTTTTATTAATAATTATTTGTTAATTGATATTTATTAAATTAATTAAAATGTATTATGGCAATTGTGTAATTAATTTTAGGTGTGTGTTGTGGTGTTTATAGGGGTAATGGATGGAATGTAATTTGTGTTTAATTAATTCATATATAGTATTTAATTAATGTTAATGATTGAATATTTATTTTGGGTAATTGTTTCTTTTTTGTTTGTTGTTTTTACTTTTAAAGGGGTAAAGGGTGGGTATTAACTAAAGGTTAATTGCTTTACAATTAGTTGTTAATAGTATTAGTTTTTAATTTAAAAATACGTTTTGATTGTGATTTATTAATTTATAGTCTAATTTAGGTGTGTGTTGTGGACATTACAGTGTTAACGTGTGTGTAGTTAATTAATGTTTATTAGTTTTGTTATTAATACTATTTTAATTGATTATTAATTATGTTAATTATTGAAGTAAATTTAATTTAAAATGTTGAAGTGTGTTGTTATTGGTGTGGTGTTATACGGTAAGAAATAAAATAAATACATTTATATATTAATTAATGTTTTTGTTTGTAAATATTTTCTAGTTTAAAAGAATTATTTTTTTAATGTATTTATTATTTTCTTTTATATAATATTTGTAGATATTTGTTATATGTAATTAATATTATAATATGTTTTCTTTTTAAATATTTAAGATATTTGATTTGTATTTTTATTTAATAATATTTATTTATTTTTATTTAAAAAAATATTTTTAATACTTGTTATTTTTTTTTTTAAATGTTGGAGTGTGAATAGTAATTTTTGCCTCTCCGCTATCCAACATTTTCCCTACTGTTGCACTCACTGGAGTAGGAATACAAATTTTTAGCCCTCCACTATCCAACACTTTCACACTTTCCCTACTGTTGAACTCACTGGAGTGGGAAAAGTAAATTTTACCCCTCCGCTATCCAACACTTTCCCTACTGTTGCACTCACTGTAGTGGGAATAGTAAATTTTACCCCTCCGCTATCCAACACTTTCCCTACTGTTGCACTCACTGGAGTGGGAATAGTAAATTTTACCCCTCCGCTATCCAACACTTTCCCTACTGTTGCACTCTTTGGAGTTGGAATATTACATTTTTGCCCCTCCGCTATCCAACACTTTCCCTACTGTTGCACTCTTTGGAGTGGGAATAGTAATTTTTGCCCCTCCGCTATCCAACACTTCCCTACTGTTGCACTCACTGGAATGGGAATAGCTATTTTTACCCCTCCACTATCCAAAAAATCATTGATATATAGTTTTATTTTTTTATATAATTTTGAACTTTTAACATAAATTAAAAATAATAGTTTATTAATTGTTTTAAAGTAAATATGTATGTATAAATAATTATGTTTGTGTGTTTTCTTTTGTTATATTTTATTAAAATGAATATTACATTTATTTTATTTTGTTAAAATTAAATTTAATAATTATTATATTTAAAATAAATTATTTTATTTTATATTTATATAAAAGTTGATATTTTATACATCTATATTTTTTACATCGATATTTTTTAGTCGATATTTCTGTACTTACCTGTTTAAGTATAGGAGTCGATATTTTTGTTGTCTATATTTTTTACTCAATATTTTTTACATCGATATTTATTACATCGATGTTGTGTCAGTGAACCGTGTGAGTAGCTGTATGGATGCGTGTGGCTGTATAAGTGAATGTATGGGTAGGAGGCTGGTTGTATGAGTAGCTCTGTATGAGTGAATGAGTAGTTGTGTGAGTGAGCGATTGGGTGTGTTAGTGGTTCTATGGATTAGTGAGTGGTTGTGTAAGTACTTGTATCGGTCTGCGAATGGGTATTTGAGTGGCTGTGTGGGCATGTAAGTGGGTACATGAGAGCTTGTATAGGGGTGTGAGTGGGTGTGTGAGGTATTATGTGGATAATGTATTCAGTGATGTCATTTGAGATGTCATCAGTGATGTCACTGACTATGTCATGAGTGATGTAATATGTGAAGTCATTATAAGTGCATTACTGGGGAATAAGTTATAGTTATCTCAGCTAACTATAACTGCTGAATTTTACTGGTTTTGTACGAGTGAAATCTGAGCCTAACTATAACGTTCCTGTAATCTTTGGTTTTCTTCAGTGAATTTCTAAGGTTTTTTTAATGTTGTTTCCTAACTATAATGTCCTTGTAAAGTTTGTTTTTTTAAGTGGAGTGCTAAGGTTTTTTGAATTGTATTTCCTAAATGTAACCCCTAACCGTTGACAGTTAGTGTATGAATGAGTTCACAAGTGTCACAACAAGTCTGTGAGTGGGTGCTAGAGTGTCTGAGTATGTCTGTCAGTAGGTGTGTAAATGTCTGAGTAGGTCTTTGAGTGGGTGTGTGAGTATTTAAGTGGGTCTGTAATTGGGTGGCTGAGTGAGTCTGTGAGTGAGTATATGAGTCTCTGCATGGGTCTGTGAGTGAGTTCATGAGTCTCTGAATAGGTCTGTGAGTCGGTGTGTGAGTATCTTACTGGCTCAGTGAGTGGGTGCACAAGTGTCTTTGAAGGTCTGTGAGTAGATGGGTGAGTATCTGATTGGGTGAGTGAGTGGGTGTGTGAGTCTCTGAGTGGGTCTCTGAGTGGGTGAGTGTCTGAGTAGGTCAGACAGTGACTGCATGACTTCCTGAGTTGATCTGTGAGTGGGTGCATGAATCTCTGAGTGGGTCTGTGAATGGGAACATGAATGTCAGAAGTGGATCTGTGAGTGGGTGCATGAGTCTCTGATTGGGTCTGTGAGTGGGTGCAAGAGTGTCTGAGTGGATCTGTGAGTGAATATGTGAGTGCCACAGTGGATCTGTGAGTGGGTGTGTGAATCTGTTAGTGAATCTGTGAGTAGATGCATGAGTGTGTGACTGGATGTGTGTGTTAGTCTCCGAGTGGGTCTGTCAGTGTGTGGGAGTCTCTCAGTGGGTCTGTGAGTAGATGAATGAGTGCTTGAATGGATCTGAGGGAGGTGCATGAGTGTCTGAGTGTATCTATGAGTGGCTGTGTGAGTGTATGAGTGGGTTTATCAGTGTGCGCATGTTAAAGAAGGTAGGGGGCACATAGGAGCAGCTCCTCATGGAAGCTCCCCCTGGTGATGGTCCTCCTGTACAGCTTGCCTTCAGTTCGCTACCCTCTGCTGCCTTCCTTTTTGTGCCTCCTCTGCTCGTTTTTCTGACTCTTCACTCCTTGCACCTGCTCTCTATTTTGCCTCTTTCTGCTTGTTCTGCCCGTTATTTTGCCTCTTTCTGCTGGCTCCTGACCTTTATTCTGCCTCTTACTGCTTGTTTCTGACCTCTATTTTGCCTCTTGCTGCTGGTTTCTGACCTCTATTCTGCCTCTTTTTGCTGCCTTCTGACCTTTATTATGCCTCTTTCTGTTCCCTTCTGACTATTATTCTGCCTCTTTCTGCTCGTTTCTGACCTTTATTCTGTCTTTCTGCTCATTCTGACCTCTATTTTGCCTCTTTCTGCCTATTTCTGACCTTTATTCCACCTCTTCCTGCTCATTTCTCACCTTTATTTTGCCTCTTTCTGCTCTTTTTTGACCTTCATTTGACCTCTTATTGCTGATTTTTCACCTTTATTGTGCCTCTTTCTGCTCATTTACGACCTTTATTCTGCCTCTTTCTGCTCCCTTCTGACCTTTACTTTGCCTCTTTTTGCTCGTTTCTCACCTTTATTTTGCCTCTTTCTGCTTAATCCTGACATGTATTTTGCCTCTTTCTGCTCATTTCTCGCCTGTATTTTGCCTTTTTCTGTTAGTTGCTGAACTTTATTTTGACCCTTTCTGCTCATTTCCCTTCTTTATTTGTCCTCTTGGTGCTGGTTTCTGATCTCTAAATTGCCTCTTGCTGCTCATTTCTCACATTTAATCTGCCTCTTTCTGCTCATTTCTCACCTTTATTTAGCCTCTTGCTGCTCATTTCTGACCTTTTTTTCTGCGTCTTTCTGCTAGTTTCTCACATTTATTATGCATCTTTGTGCTCATTGCTGATCTTTATTTTGCCTCTTTCTGCTTGTTTCTCACCTAGATTTTTCCCCTTTCTGCGCATTGCTGACCTTTATTCTGCCTCTTTCTGCTTGTTTCTCACCTGTATTTTGCCTCTTTCCGCCCGTTGCTGACCTTTATTTTGCCTCTTTCAGCTCATTGCCGACCTTTATTTTGCATGTTCTGCTCTTTTCTCCAACACTGCCTCCTGGGAGAGCAAGCGTTGATGCTGCACGGAAGCTGCTGGAAAAGTAGCCCCCTCCATGCAGGAGCAATAGTTTCATCTCTTTCCCTGCCCGCATGCTTGCGGGCAGGAAAAGAGTTGAAACCTTCGCTTCCAGTGGGCAGGAGCACTTTAACTGCTACCGTCCGCTGAAACCAGAGAGTTTGCTTCAGCTTGATGGGAGCTGTCACAGAACCCCAGGACATAGCTGGAGCCGGCCCTGGGGGGTGGTGGTCCACGAGGCTGAGAATTGCCCGTGGGGCCCCCTCCTTTTAAGAAAGCCCCAGGGAGGTGGTGGTTGTGAGAGTGCAAGGGGTCAGTGGGCCCGCTCCATATTCAACTTAGCACTGGGGAGGTGGTTATTCCTGGGGTTTAGAGGGTCCAAGCGCCCCCACGTTAATAAAATTAAGCATTGGAGAGGTGGTCGTATAGGGGGCATAATTAAGCCCAAGAAGAGAGGCCCGTCATGCCCCCTCCTTTTTTTAAAACACCTGCATGCCCCCGGGACCTGGCCCATAATGTAAACAAGTGTGGGAGACAGCGCTTTTTATTTTTTTTTATTATGTAGCCAATTATCGGCTCCATCGTGTTCTGGAGATACAAATTTTTAAAAATTGCTTTTTGGCCCTGTCGGAGGTCACGGGGGGCCCCAAAACCACAGTTGGGGGGGGTCAGGGTATTCCTACCCTGCACCATTTTCTTTTTTTAAACATGAAGCTGAGTCCCAAGATGACTGCGAACATTTCCTGGTTGAAGTGTTAGCAGCCAATCAGATTTCAGCACGGGGACTATCATATCCTCAGAGGATCCGTGTCCCTATATATACAAATTTGTTTTTGTTTATATCTCCAAAACTACTCAATGCATTTATACCAAATACCAAAATGTGTCCTTTCTGGACCAAGTGCTACGTTTCTGCCAAATTTGGTGTAATTCCATCCAGCGGTTCGGGCTGTAGTTGTGTCTAAATATCTCCATGAAAATTAACCGTGGAAAAACACTTTTTTTGACCCACCCTTTTTTCCAGCACTCGCTTGATGGATCGCCCTGAAACATTCCATGTGCAACAAGAATTAATGGCGTATTTCCTTTGTAAAATTTTGTGAACATTCATCAACGAATATATGTTGTTACTTAGCAGACCATTACTTCGCAAGTTTTTACTACGATGTTTTTACATCGCAAATACCATTACTACGCAAGATTTAACTGCGCATGCTTTTAGTTTGCAAATACATTTAAAAGTACTAAATATGCATTTACTTCGCAGTATATTAGTAAGTATACAACTTTGACGCATTTTTGACTCTTTTTAACTATAATAAACACAATAATAGAAACGTATCCACTGTTAAGGGATGACATGGTAATATGTGTTTAGGGTGGGGAATATTTTTAGAAAACGACAATTAAATCAATATTCCTTTTTAAATAAATACCCTTTTTTAAATAAAAAAATTAAGTATTTGTTTCATTACACAAATTAAATATGCCCTTTACCCTTTCTTAAAATTAAAAAAAGATTATTTTTTTATAATTAATTTAATAATTAATTCTAAATTCCCCAAACAAACATACAACGTATATATCATTATGCAAACGATTTAAAATGTCTTTATGTTAAGAATACAATTTCTTTTCAAACTAAATTATACCACCTTCCACTATTTCTACACATTTTCAATAACCAATAAAATTACAACACTACCCTTACCCTCATACACTACACTACCCTACACTACCCAAACACCACTACACTACCCTAAACCCTAAAACACTACCCCCTACACGTCCTACCCCCTTCCCCCAGTCCTGTCCCTACTATCTTATACTACCCTGCACGACCCCCCGACACTACCCTTAACCCTTAAACACTACGCTACACTACACAAACACCACACCACTACCCTAAACCCTAAAACACTACCCTACACTAAGCAAACACCACAATAGTACCCTAAACCCTAAATCACTACCCCTGCATGACCTTTCCCCTTCCCCCACTCCTCTTCCTACACTCGAACACAACCCTGCTTGACCCCCCCTGACACTACCCTAAACCCTAAAACACTACCCTACACTACACAAACACCACAGCAGTACCCTAAACCCTAAATCACTACCCCCTGCACGACTCTCCCCCTTCACCACAACACTACCCTAAACCCAAATACACTACTCTACACTACATAAACACAACCCTAAAACCTAAAAGACTACCCTACACTACACAAACACCACAACACTACCCTAAACCCAAATACACTACTCTACACTACATAAACACAACCCTAAAACCTAAAAGACAACCCCTGCACGACCCCAAAAACTACACTGCCCCACTTACCTCTCTCTCCTCGTGGTCCCTCGCTTCACCGTGCTTCCTCTCTTCTCCTGCTTCAGGCGTTGTCAGAGCTGCACGTCGTTGTCCTCTCTTCTCCTGCTTCAGGCGTCGTCAGAGCTGCACGTCGTTGTTTGGAAATGGAAGCGCCTCCTTTTCCAAACAACGATGTGAATAGTCAGCAAAGTAATTGACTTTGCGAAGTAACGGTATATGCGAAGTAGAAGCATGCGAACTTAAAGCATGCGAAGTAAAAGATCCTGCTAAGTAAAAAATGCGTAGTAATGGTAAGTAGCAGTAGTGGCCGCGAAGTAATGGTAGATTACCTTCATCAACCGGTGCTAAAGATATAGGCATAGATATATATATGGTGGTCGCCAGTAAGTAGATAGTAATAGTTAGGACCATGTTTCCATCGGAAAAGTGATTTTTGGCATGTCTATATTTTTATCACCAGTTGACAAATCTTCATGAAATTTTCCCACAAAGTGTCAATTTTGGTCTTGTGCATGGAACGTTTTGGGGTGATCTGTCGAGCGGGGACCAAGACAAGGGGGGGGGTAAAAAAAAGTGTATTTTCCATGTTAATTCCAGTAGATATTTTAGACAAGCCTACAGCCTGAACCGCTGGACGGAATTGCACTAAATTTGGCAAAAAGGTAGCTTTTGGTCCGGAAAGCGTGCTTTTTGATCTTTGGTGTACATCTGTTCAGTAGTTTTTGAGAAATTAAAGGAAATCCAAATTTCTATATCTAGGGTCTCTGCAAAGCTCTGATTGGCTTCAACCAGGAAGTGTTTGCAGCCATTTTGGGATTCAGCTCCAGTCGAGTCCCAAAAAGAAATACAAAAAGAAAAGAAAAGGGGGCAGGGTAAGAATACCCTAACCCCCTAGCCTAGGTCCTGGATTCCCACAGAGACCCCACCACGGATAATAAGCATTTTTTTAATTTAGTTCACAGCAACATTTGTGAATATTCATGAATATCACTTGAATTAAAAAAAATATAAAACAAGTCTGGTCTCCTGTAGCCTCTAGCTAAGGCCAGGTCCCTGGAACATGCACAGTTTATTAAAAAAATGCAGGGGGATGCACAAGGCATGCAGCTGGTGCTATGTAAAGCGCTCTGATACCCGATACCTTCGGGTCAAGTTCGTGCTATATAAAACTTCATAAAAAAACAAAAAGGGCCTTATAATGCCCAGCGGACCACCACCTCCCAGGGGTTAATGGCAATATTCACAGGGGGATGCGCTGACCGCCCCTGACCCGGGAAACCACCACCTCCCCAGGGCTATAAACAAAATATTATATAGGGGACTGCGTGGACCTCCCAGGCCCCGGAGACCACCTCCTTCCCAGGGATAAAATAAACATTAAAGAGGGGGTCCGTGCAGACCCCTGTCCCCAGGGACCACCATCTCCCCGGGGCCAATTACTTTCTTAAAAAGAAGGCGAGGGACCGCATGCCCCCCCTCCTGGGCCATATACGGCCTGTAGACCACCACCTCCCCGGGACTGGCCCAGCAGAACAAAGGAGGGGCCACACAGCCCCCCTCCTGGAGCCATATATGGCCCCAGGGCCAGTTCCTGCTATCTCCCGAGGTGCCCACCCTCGGGATATAGCTGTTTGCTTCTGCTTGGCAGAAGGTGTGACTGCTCCAGCCAAGCAAAAGCAAATACTCTCCTTCCAGCAAACGGGATCTGTCAAAATGCTCCTGCTTGCTGGAAGTGGAGTTTTCATCTCTTTCACTGCCCGCAGACATGTGGGCAGGGAAAGAGACACAAGTATTGCTCCCACACGTAGGGAGCTGCATTTCCAGCAGATCCATTCATGCTGGAGCAAGCTGGCTCCCGCAGGAGGAAGGGAGCTGGCTGGGACCGCTGGGGCCTTGAGGCTCCCCTCGCTGTCCCCAAAATGCACACTGGGAGTCCTGGGTGTAAAAAAGAAATCCTTGAGCTAAAAATTAATGTGAAATCCTTAATGGAGGTGACTGCATCATTGATCTATTGGAGCACAACCTGAGCTGGGTTGACTGTGATGGGTGATTTCTTTCTCATTGTTTTCTGGTGAGAGCAGAGTCCATAATTCTCTCTTTTAATTGCTCCGAGTATGCAAATGCCCAAAATCATCTCCAAGCTTTGCTCGTTTGGCTACGCCCCATTTTCCTTACTAGAATGCAAAAATCTTCCCCCCTTTTCTCATGTTGATGGACAGCTTAACAGAAGGTCTTTGTGTGCTTTTCCAGCCGATTCTGGTGACTCGTTATTGATTCAGAGGAATACCAGGACATCTCCACCTAACAAAGAAACACTTACTTCATTTAGTTAAGGGGAGTACCCCTGTTTGGTGGAGATTTACCTCTTTGTAGTCTTGCTGTCTTCTATTGCCTAGAACTCATGTTATCACAGATTTATGGATGAAGATGCTGGAGGAACAATCACATTGCCGAAATTGCATGCAAACCTCATGGTCCTTCACGCAACTGTAGTGTAGAATATACACAGACATTTACCCAATGAGCCAGCACTCACTAATTAACCAAATAAAAGTCTCCAGTTGGGTAGACTTTTTGGCAAAACTGGAGAATATTCTTGGAAAAAATTAGGTTAGATACTAGCCCTAGTGCTGATTTCACAGAAATTAAACCTTAACGGGAAGCACTTACAAAATAAACATAGCAAGTGCCCCAGTTGAAGCTCCACTTCAGTGAAGCACAACTGATCCTAACTTCTTGGGCTTAGCAAAGGCAAAGCAAGTGTGTTTCCTTCTGTATTCCACATTGAAAAATGATATGAATTCCTTAATGGAGGAGAATTCATCGTTGATCTATTGGAGCACAATCTAGAAGGGCCTGCCCCAGGGAGGTGGTGGTCCCAGGGGCCAAGAAAAAGGCTTAAATGCGGCATAAATTATGCAAAAAAGGAAACAGGGAACTCTGGCTACTTCCCAAGTTTAGGTAGCAGGCAGTTCCTTTATATGTAGCTCCCTACAACACCACCAACACTCTGAATCTGCTCACTTGCCTGTTTCTCTAGCAGTTTTTAAGCATAGTATTAGCATAATGCCATCCACGTCGAGCTAAAATGTGACAAAGCCTTTTGCCATTTTTACACCAAAGTCTCTAAGCATAGGATTAACAAATGTATTCTCTGCTAAGATGAAAAATTACAAAAGTCTTTTACAACTAAAGCCACAGTGTTTTAGCTTTGGATTGGTAAAATACCAGACAAACCAACCTGGAATAAATGAAAGTAACGTGTAACCCATGTAATTTCCTTTAATTGAAGCTCATCAGAGTGGTATAGCTTTGTCCAAACACAACAGGGCACCCACTATAAGTCAAGACAATACCTTTTCAGGCATAGAGTGCTGTATATCTATATTAATATCCACATCCCTGTATATCTTCTCTTTTAAATTGTAATTTAGATTCATTAAACACAACTTTTAATTATATTTACAAAATGTTAATTCAAAATAACATTGTTAGGTAGGGTGCTTTATTTTATTATGTTTAAAAATGTATATTTCTAAAATAAATTAATATATTTAAATAATGTAATTATTTAGTAAATATTTATTTTGAAGAGGCAATGTGTGCTAACATTTTATATTATTGATTCTAGGGTAAACAAATATTATTAGATTTTTTTTTACATTTCTATGTTACAATAAAATTAATCAAATATGTTATAAACTTTAATCATTTTTGCTATTCTTTTTCATAGGAAGACCTCCACCACAATGGCGGACATCTCCACCAAGGTGGAGATTTCTAGTTCATTCCTCTCTGCACACTATCTCCACCTTCACACACCTACCACCCAGCAAATGGTGGAGCTCAAGAAGAGACATTAAGCAGCTGTGAAAAATTGGGTTACTGTTTGAGGAACCTGGAAGCCCCACTCAGGTAACAACCACAATTCTTGTCAGGGTGAACCACAACAGTAATTAAATTAACATGTGCTTAACCCTTTGGTAGATTGGCACACAAGCAATCAGGCTTAACTCAGAGAAAATGTGTAAAGTATTTATACAGCACACAAACAGTAATAAAGTAAAAACACAGCACAAGAAAAATCCCAATTCATTTAGAAAAGTAAAAGAAGAGTCAATTTTAATGAAAGAAATGACAAAGAAACAAATTGAATTCAATCAGAAAAACTAGAGTTATGAATTTTTTACGTTTTTAGGGGAAAATAGCACCTAAACGATCAAAGTGTCAATCCACAGGCATCTGGTCATGCAAGATCGGGGCAAAGTCAATATTAACACAAACAGTGATGAAGCATGGGTCAGATACAAGCGGTGTATTGGGCCTGGTGTTGGCTTACCTTTGGGCTTAGAAGAAATTTCAAAAAAAATTCCTGAGAAGTTCCAGTTCAGTGGCGCAAGGCAACAGGCGGAGTCTGGTGGGGAGGGATTGTCATTGGGGAGCAGCTGGAAGAAGTCACAGTGAAGATTTTTACCTTAGAACATAATTACTTTTTGGGAATTCAAAAATCTCTGCAGGATGAAGCTGCAGACTGTAGCTGACGAGGGCTCCATGAGGCAAGTTACTTTGGCCGAGAGGTCTAGCTGAACAGGATTTTCTGATGCAGAGAATAACTTAGGGGGAGCAACCGCAAAGTTAGGCTGACCAGAAATGCACTTGGGCGGATTGGCTGACAAGTAATGTTGCTTGTGGGGGTACTTTTTGGTGAAAATATTTCCATTTCCCAGGTTCTTGGAGAAGTATCCCCAACACCACAAGCAAGGGTCCAGGACACGGGAGGCACCACTTGGAGGTTAGTACTCACTCCAGCAGGGGTCAGGTGCAGGGTTCAAGGCCCCAGGAACTTGTTATGTGGCTGTAGCTAAAACCGGAGGCCGGCCAGCCAGATAGCCCTAGGAGTCACTTCTGGAGGTCCTGGGTTCAAGGAGATGATCCAGTTCTCCTACAAGCAGCAAGGCAGGCCTTCAAGCAGCACTGCAGCCCTTTGGAAGTAGCAGTGCAGTCCTCTGGGGGTCAAGACAGTCTCCAAAGTCTTCCATCGGTCTATGAGTATACAGAAGAGTATTTCAAAGGGTCCAATATGTATACCTGATGCCAGCCTTTGAAGTGGGGTAACACCCCGTGCTCCTCCCTCATCTGGTTCAGGAAAGTTATTTTCTTCTTCTCCCAAGGCTCTACGGAGTCTGGGTTGACAAAGGGATGGTGCCAGACTCCTTTGTGTGCACTGGAGACAAGCTCGTGGAAGTGTAAGTAAAATAGTGAAAATCTCCACCCCCAGCCATCCTGGTAGGATGGTGAATCCTGCCTACACCCAGTCCTCTTTGTCTCACTGTCTGGCAGAAATACACAAGCCTCAACAGGAGACATCGGGAGAGATAGGTCTTACAGTAGTAAAAATGAATTTAGGAATTTTTCACTACCACGAAATGTAAAGCTTAAAAAGGAAGGTTTAGATCTGGCAAGGAGTTTATTTTGCCAGGTTGAAATGACAGTTTATAACTGCACTGGCAGGCCTGAGAAATATTTTAAAATGCTACTTCAGTGGGTGGCACAATGAGTGCTGTGGGCCTATTAGTACAATTTAATTTATAGTACTTTTGCACATGCAGATTCACTTTACTAGGGGCTTACATGGAAATTAAATGTGCCAATCAGGTACAGGTGAATTGTGCCATATTTTATGGAGAGAGAGCACAAGTGCTTTAGCACTGGTTAGTAGTGTTAAAGTACACAGAGTCCTAATGCCATCAAAAAGGAATTCAGAAAACAGGCTGGGTGAAGGCAAAATGTTTGGCTGTGATCCTGCAGAGAGAAACAAACACAAGGAGATGATAGATGGAGCGCTGAAACTTTTCAGACACTCACCCCCAGTCACAAATCTGAGTTGAATCCATCATCGTTCTTTAGCTCACTTCGCCACCTCAGTTCAGACCCAGCTGTATGCAAATCAGTCTTGACCCTGTGCCTCATGGGAACAGTCCAGCCCAAACTGCCAAGCCAGGTCTTCCCTGAATAGCAAACATGCATCCTGGGACCTTGCTTACTTTGCCACTGGATTCAAGCTAGCCTGGCTGATGAGGGGTGTTACCCCAAAATCGGTCCCAGGATGCGGAATCTCATAGAATATTAGGGTAATTCCATGTTAATACGCTTCACGGAATTACATGAGTTACACCCCCCCTAATTCTGAAGTGTGCCCAATCTGGACTGTCCTCCAGTGACACTGAAGTGGCTGTAATGTGGCACTGCCAAAGTACCTTTAAATGACCCGAGATAGCCAGTGACACCATGGCCTTCTGCCACCCAGACTCCGAGTAGCAACCTCTGCAGCTGCCTCTTGCACTTATAAGACCAGCAGTCTAAAAGGACTAGCATCAGTGAGATATACATACTGAGAGTAAGACTGTAAAACTGAGCACCTGAACTCTGAATGAGAGGTACAGCACTATACCATTGCCTGATACCTGCCGTTCCATATCTTACACCTAGTTAGTGTAAGGTAAGGGTAAGTGGAGTTTGAATCCTGCTGTCAGTTTTTATGTGTCAATGGAAATTAATACCTGCATATTGTGATATGTAGTGTTTAATTTTTGAGTGTACTAATGTACATCTTTTTTTATAAAAACAAGCCCTCGATTGGACAGTTAAGTATTGCACTGCTGGGTGATTTTTTAGTTCTGAGTTTGATGTGACCCCACACATCCTCCTTGAGAAGCCTGTGATGGTTCACCATCATGGCCACTGAGAAAAAACTGCTGAAGGGGTTGTACCTTGTCCAGTTTGTAGAGCCTTGGTAAGACATGTTAGGCATTAAAGGCAAATGATATCAGCACCCAAACCTGTTGCACGGTAGCTCTTGTATGCCATGTGGCCCCCTGAACTTAGTCTGACAGTGTTACCAATTTGTAATACTGCTGACACAGGTCAATTGATACTCGTTGGTTTATCTGCTATCTTTGATAACATAAAAAGTTTATCCATTACTCAAAGAGAGTTTATGGGCATTGATGGTGTAATCCTCAATTGATTCACTATATATCTGAAGACTCGATCTCTGCACATGAAAATTAGTAACATATTTTAGCCACATTAGCTTAGTGCAAGATGTACCAAAATGTTCTATTCTTTCTCACACCCTCTATTGTCTTTACAAAATTAGCATCATCTTCAAGAACTTAGCAATCTTATATCGACAGTACGCTGAAGCCCTGCATGATTATTATAAGTTCCATTCACCTAATGATTTCTCTCAGCTACCTCACACTCTCCAGGTCATTCAAAATTGGATGACTGCACATCATTTGGAATTAAACCCTTTATAAATTGTCTTCTAATTTCTCCAATATACTGCACCCTTTCAGTGTAACCAGGGATCCATGATTGCAAATAAATGATCTATAATCCTATAGTTATTGAAAGCTAAAAATCCTTAGTTATTAGTCTAGGCAAATCATTCTAGCTCCAACTTATACCAATACATTCGGTCGGGAAAAAAGCCATGCGAAAGCCTGTTTCCCGACCGATCCGTACAGCACACCGAACAAGTAAGTACGATGCGCACAACAGCACAGAATCCTGACAAGCCGTATTCACCCAAACCAGGTCCTGTTCCCCGACCGAGGCGAATCCGGAAACGCCGAATCGAGTCGCACGGAAGGAAAAATGCAGCTCCGTCCGGCCGAACGAGTACGATGCGCTTTCCGTACGCGCTGAACCCGTCGCTACGCACGGCACGTCAAAGCATCCGGGAGAGGCGCACATAAGCTCCGATTCGCGCCACAACACGATCCACAGCTACGAGACGAACACGCCAGCGACGAGGACGAGGCGAAGCGACGAGGACGAGGCGAAGCGACGAGGACGACGCGAAGCAACGAGAAGGACGAACGACACGAACCAACCATGAATCCCTTCGTCCCGATCATAACAATATTCTACATTTACTACCGGAACAGCACGGACGCGTACGGCGCAGAAGGTAAGTCAGACACCAACCACAAAACACATGCAAAACACGTACACGACACATCACACACACACAGAGGGATGCAGAATATACTTACACCAGCAACAGCAGCACCATAGGGGCGGGATGCCCATCACCAATGCCACATATGCACACAGGGGCCTGAATGCGCACCACCACCCCTACCCAGGGGGGCAGGATGCCTACCACCACCCTGAGCCAGGGGGGCTGGATGCCCACCACTACTACCACCCTCACCCAGGGGGGCTGGATGCCTACCACTACTACCACCCTCACCCAGGGGGGCTGGATGCCTACCACCACCCTTAGCCAGGGGGGCTGGATGCCTACCACTACTACCACCCTCAGCCAGGGGGGCTGGATGCCTACCACTACTACCACCCTCACCCAGGGGGCTGGATGCCTACCACCACCCTTAGCCAGGGGGGCTGGATGCCTACCACTACTACCACCCTCAGCCAGGGGGGCTGGATGCCTACCACCACCCTTAGCCAGGGGGGCTGGATGCCTACCACTACTACCACCCTCACCCAGGGGGGCTGGATGCCTACCACCACTACCACCCTCACCCAGGGGGGCTGGATGCCTACCACCACCCTTAGCCAGGGGGGCTGGATGCCTACCACTACTACCACCCTCACCCAGGGGGGCTGGATGCCTACCACTACTACCACCCTCAGCCAGGGGGCTGGATGCCTACCACCACCCTTAGCCAGGGGGGCTGGATGCCTACCACTACTACCACCCTCAGCCAGGGGGGCTGGATGCCTACCACTACTACCACCCACACCCAGGGGGGCTGGATGCCTACCACTACTACCACCCTCAGCCAGGGGGGCTGGATGCCTACCACCACCCTTAGCCAGGGGGGCTGGATGCCTACCACTACTACCACCCTCACCCAGGGGGGCTGGATGCCTACCACTACTACCACCCTCACCCAGGGGGGCTGGATGCCTACCACCACCCTTAGCCAGGGGGGCTGGATGCCTACCACTACTACCACCCTCAGCCAGGGGGGCTGGATGCCTACCACCACCCTTAGCCAGGGGGGCTGGATGCCTACCACTACTACCACCCTCACCCAGGGGGGCTGGATGCCTACCACCACCCTTAGCCAGGGGGGCTGGATGCCTACCACTACTACCACCCTCAGCCAGGGGGCTGGATGCCTACCACTACTACCACCCACACCGAGGGGGGCTGGATGCCTACCACTACTACCACCCTCAGCCAGGGGGCTGGATGCCTACCACCACCCTTAGCCAGGGGGCTGGATGCCTACCACTACTACCACCCTCACCCAGGGGGGCTGGATGCCTACCACTACTACCACCCTCACCCAGGGGGGCTGGATGCCTACCACCACCCTTAGCCAGGGGGGCTGGATGCCTACCACTACTACCACCCTCAGCCAGGGGGGCTGGATGCCTACCACCACCCTTAGCCAGGGGGGCTGGATGCCTACCACTACTACCACCCTCAGCCAGGGGGCTGGATGCCTACCACCACCCTTAGCCAGGGGGCTGGATGCCTACCACTACTACCACCCTCAGCCAGGGGCTGGATGCCTACCACCACCCTTAGCCAGGGGGGCTGGATGTCTACCACTACTACCACCCTCAGCCAGGGGGGCTGGATGCCTACCACTACTACCACCCTCAGCCAGGGGGGCTGGATGCCAACCACTACTACCACCCCCACTCATAGGATGGACAATGCATGACACAACCAGCACACCACAACCTAGGGAATGCAAGAAGAAGACATCCCCCAACACCATGACAAGCGTGTGTAGACTGTGTCAAATGCCTACAACACCGAACATGACTTTGAACATACAATGTGACCCCCTAGCACATGTGCCACACATATATGTGTGTGGCACCCACAATGCAAGCAGGCCATGACCATTGTGGCAATGGGGTCCAAACCCCCATCATCACAGTGACCAAAATGTAAGTGTGGGGTCCATAGCTGAAGCACATTTTGAACATTGTGGCAATGGGGTCTAAACCCCCATCACCACAGTGACCAAAAGGTAAGTGTGGGGTCCATAGCTGAAGCACATTTTGAACATTGTGGCAATGGGGTCCAAACCCCCATCATCACAGTGACCAAAATGTAAGTGTGGGGTCCATAGCTGAAGCACATTTTGAACATTGTGGCAATGGGGTCCAAACCCCCATCATCACAGTGACCAAAATGTAAGTGTGGGGTCCATAGCTGAAGCACATTTTGAACATTGTGGCAATGGGGTCCAAACCCCCATCATCACAGTGACCAAAATGTAAGTGTGGGGTCCATAGCTGAAGCACATTTTGAACATTGTGGCAATGGGGTCTAAACCCCCATCACCACAGTGACCAAAAGGTAAGTGTGGGGTCCATAGCTGAAGCACATTTTGAACATTGTGGCAATGGGGTCCAAACCCCCATCATCACAGTGACCAAAATGTAAGTGTGGGGTCCATAGCTGAAGCACATTTTGAACATTGTGGCCATGGGGTCTAAACCCCCATCACCACAGTGACCAAAAGGTAAGTGTTGACAAAGAAAGAGGTGCAACTGCCAAACTGCATGGATGATTCCTGGTCACAGAACAAAAAACACATCAGTGGCAAAGTAGTGTATGTGTCCCATTGCAACATAAATTGGGGGAGCCAAATACTGCAGTGCAAATAAGACATACCTTTGGCCATGTGCAGACAAACAACACCCATGGGGGCTGACACCGTCAACAATCATCAATGACACAATGACAGAAGTGACCATCAGAATGCAGACCCACATATTTGCACCAATGGGCACACAAATGCAGATACCCTGTGGAGACTGCAGATGTGAGGTGAACAGATACCATACCATGGCAGCAATGGGACACACAAACCATGATCATTGTGCTGACCGATGACCTAGGAGTCCCAGGGACAGCAGGGGAAACCCACAAAACTACATACAACCAATGGCACACCCAAGATATGCCAATGCAGTGGTGCAGATGCACAAACACAAACAGGCAGACCCACACTGCACATCATACACAACAGGTGAGGGGGGTGCCAGTGTCCCCAGGCAACCACACAACACATGAGGAGACCTGAATACCAATCATACAGATGTGCATACAGTGCCACACAAAGGTAACTCATGGATCCAAATCCCCTATGTGGGCAAGCAGGCATTGTCAGATGAGAGGGAGCACAAATCACACATGTCACACAGGCACGTAGGGACAGCAACTGACACAGCAAGACACAGACACACCACAGCACCACCCCCAGGGCCCCCACAATGTGGTGACCCTGGGCTGCATTACAATCCCACTGTGATGACAAAGCTAAATGTGGTTCACACTGTGAACCACAGTCATGTGTCCTGAGCAACTAACTACCATCACACCTACACAAGCACAAATCAATCAGCATGGCCAGTAAGCCAAGGCCAACATGGAGGCAGGGGCCTAGCCGGGCAACAACTCTCATCTGCACACACTCAACACCACACCCCTCGACCTCCAACAATGTGCAGCAGTGAAGTACACATGCACTGGTGACATTGCACATGCACCCATGACTATTCCAGGGTGGTGGGTGGGAACCAAGGTGCAGAAACACATCACACATGGCCACTCAACAAGACTCCTGAATGTCTGACACACTGCACACTACGCTGTACATGGACATGACGGCAATACCACACCAACCAATGGGATCCTATCCACAGTCACACACCAATGAAGAAGCCAAGGTCACCCACAAAGAACACACATAGACAACAACCAACATTGCAGCCCGGACCCTGAGGAGTGCCAGCAGTCACACACACAACGTGTCACAATCACTGAAAGATAACACAAACTGGAAATCACATGACAGGGGCAAACAACAAGTGCCAAGGGGAAACCTGACTGTGACCCATCTGCGTCTGCACACAAACTCAGCCCTGACAGCAAACACACCTATGGGTGACACCCTGATGACCAGTAATGTGCCATGCACCCACATCACAGAGAACCCAGGGAGAAGACTTTGGGGGAACATAGGTCAACTCAGCTAGCATCACAAACAGGTACAACACTAGGGATCACAGCATGCACAGCTAAACGGAAGTGAACACACAGACATGCACATACAACACACACCTTGGGCGCAGGCAATGTCACAGGAGTACACACTGCCATGAGGGGACTCCACTCCTGTGTGAGGAAAGCTGTGCCATATGTTGCCTCAGTAGGGCCCCATCATGTCAGCTGAGCACTTGGTCACACAATCAACAATTAGCACCAAATGAGGGCTCCCGTAACATCAGCCTGGTCATGGAAGTGCCAACGGAATCATCAGCACATATCCAACACACTTGTATAGCAATGTTGCACTGACAACACAGATGAGTCCTTCCCCATTGATGCCCAAACCTGCATGTCCACTGGAGATGGCCACACGGTCAGGGAAGTAGACGAATTGAACAATGGCAGGCACAACAGATGTGCAGGGGTGGAAGCCACAGATGTGAAATAGCCAATCTAAGTAGGAAATCCCATTGCCAAATACTGAACACATGACACCCTCAGATGCTGCTATGGATGACATGGATACACCACAGGATAGGACACATTCCCCCTGGACCACATGGGTTCCTGCACAGTAACACTTCATTATCATGAGACCAAATATCACCATCACTGCAGCAAGGGCATGGTTAGCATCATCAACATCATGTACATCAGAAGCAAAAGCACTAGAGAACAGAAAGTTGCTTTATTCAGCATATGTGGCATTAAAAGTAGAAGTCCGGTAGAAAATTAACAAAGGCCAATGGCCAGTCCATCAACAAAGTCACAAGTGGGTGACAGTGGCAGATGCCACCCTACACATGCCTGCACAAAACCAGGGACAATCCACTAGGAGGGGCAACCGGGGGGTAGGCCAGGCACCGCAGGGACAGGATCAGGGCTCACCAGGAGGAAGCAGGGAAGGGGTGGTGGGTGCTGGAGAGCCACTGACAACTGCAGTGGAGGTGTCTGACATGGTGTGTGCCGGCACAACTGGGGGCATGACTCAGATGTTGTGGGTGCCGGCACGACTGCAGTGGACCCTGCAGATGGAGTGGACAGGTCCGCCACTGCAGTGCCCAAGTCAGACAGGGTGGTAGTGGACTCCACTGCAGTGCCTACCACCAGGGGAGGAGAATGGGGAACAGGCAAGGTGGGCTGGACAGAGGGGGAGGACACCCTCACCACATCAGTGGCACAGACAAGCGCAGCGGGGGTGTGGTGCCGGGAGAGCAAGTGCCAGGGGAGAAGGCCGGATCCTCTTGGGGATGGTATATCTGTGGGTGGGGGAACCTGGGGCAGGGTGTGGTGGGGGCACCTGTGGAGTGGGGGCCTGAGGGATGGAGGAAGGAGACCTGGTGCTTGAGCTGCAGGGCGGCGGCGGGGTCTTGCTCTTACCACTCCGGGGGACTTGCGGGTGGGGGCCTCAGTCTGTCTGCGCCTGGGGGAGGGTGTCCGTGGGCGAGGGGCACTCTGCTCCATGTGGGGGGCTTCCTCTTCCCCCTGGATGCTGGAGCAGCTGGATCGGAGGGGAAGAGGCCGAGGTCACTGAGGAAGAGGCGCTGGGTCTTTGGGGTTGCAGGTGAGGCAAGGGAGGGTGTTTTGGAGGGAGAGGCAACTGAGGACTGCGCAGTGCCCGTGGATGCGTGTGTGTGTACCAGGGCCCCATCCCCTGTGAGTCTGGTTTCAGTCCCCTGACTGTGCGTGCGTGTGCGTTTTGTTTGTGGCGTGTGTGTCTGTGTGCTGGACGTGTGTGTGCTGGTGTGTGCCTGTGCCGGTGTGTGTGTGCTTGGGACGGGTAAGGTGCTGGGGAGTGTGGATGGAGCAGAGGCAGGAGGGGTGAGGGACTGTCTGAGGAGGGACACTGCTGCCGTCAGGGAGGAGTCCATGGACCTATTGCCCCTCTGTAGGTCAGACATGCCCGATGAGATGCCCTCCATGAACGACACCAGCTGAGTCAACAGAGCGGTGTGCGCATGGAGGACACTCAGCATGGCTGTCTGCCCTACATGGAGCTGGCGAAGGAGGTACACAGACTCCCCACTCAGGGCAGCAGGGGACACAGGGGCAGGGGGTGCGGTGCCTGGCCCAAAGGAGACACGCTCCCGAACATGGGAGCCTCCACGGACCTGGGGAATGGGAGCCGATGGGAGGGCGGTGGTGGTGCTGGTGGTGGCGGGGACAGCAACACTAGCTGGGGTGTGGTGGCTGCTGACACCCGCCTCCATAAGGGAGTCATCCTCCGAGTTGCTCTGGTCCTCAGCTGAGGTGGATGGTGCTGAGGACTCCTCGGTGTGGCTCCCCTCGCCCTCCGTGCCACTGGGTCCCTCCGACCACTCCTCGGCTGCTGACCCAGTCTGGCTCTCTGGCTCCTCCTGGTCCGTGGAGCTGTCCCCTTCCGTGGCCGTGGATGTATCTGCAAACAATGGGGAAACAGACAGACATCAGTCACCTGCACCAAACGCACACACCACTGTGAGCACAGCACATTACAGAGCAAGCCCTGGCATCATTAGTTGTACATTGCTAAAAGTGCCCTGACTGAACAGGAGAAGCCAATTGTCAGTCTGATGCCAAGCATGGCACTCACATCCCACATGGCCTTGCACCCATCTGTCTGGTGTCTGTTGGATTGCAACACCCCAGTGTGGACACATGCACCAAGTACACAGTAGTTGGACAGTGCAGAGGACACGGTGTGGCATGTGGACATGCACACATCACAGCTCTTGCCACTGAGTCAGTACAGGTTTCCGGATGAAAGGGATGCCCAGAGTCAAATAGGAAATGCATGTGATGCATACCAGCGACAGACACCATGATGCACCCATGTCCTGATAGCCATCGCCACAATGGTGTGCATGTAGCACATGTCACTCCCCTGCAGGATCACCAATAAGTAGACACATGCCATGGCAGAGGCATGACTGCTAAGTCATACATCACTGTCTCAGTGATGTTTGATTTGGCAGCCAGACAACAACACTCTGCACTGTGTCACAATAGTAGGTCATGGGGAATGCAAGTCCTGGAGCTGCACAAGTGCACATGTACATCCCCCACACAACACATCATCTTAACCCTCATCTGTCCAGGTCATACCTATTGGACATATGGGAGACCTGTGAAACTACCCTCTGAACCTGAGCCCCTCACAATCTGCTGTGAATGGGGAACAGCTGCCTGAACTTCACATTCGCATACCCCAGTCTGCACGGGCAGCTGATCAAACACCTATGTGACACACAAGTATCGTCTCCTATGGTCACATCTCCAGGGGCATGCTGAGCCCCTACCAAGAAACACCCCAGCAGTCCTGGCAACTAATCCACAGCACACTGACACAGAGGCAGACACCTGAGGGGTCAAATCACTGCGCACAATGTGTCAGCTGATACACGGGAGTGGGAGTACAGAGTGCATTGCATGGCCTGGAGTAGGCATGACTGTCCTGCTCCACATGAATGAGGGATGAGCCCTGGACAGTGGATAGCTGGCTATGTATGTGTGACACACGTAATCTGCACACTCCTGGGGCCCAAACATTGTTCCCACCCGCTGCATGGGCGTGTGCCACATACCCCAGGCACATGTGGTGGCTCAGCACAGCAAGTGGACCGCATATCAAAGCAACACGCAGATTACATGTCCAAACACAGGCATAGTGTGAACAATGGACCCACCCATGATGCCCACAACAGAGTTAGGTAAACAGATGCTGTCCCCCACCTTTAGTGAAGCAAACTGCAAGGACACAGTCCCAAGTGACACAATTCCCTGAATGTAAGGGCCACACCTGGGTATCAGATGAGCAGTGGGCAGTGCACAATAGAGGGACATGGCTCCTGGACAACATGACTGCTGCACTGTGGCAGTTGAACCAGGCCAGAGGAGGGCACACAGCATGTAATACAGAGTTCATAGTGCAGTCTTTGACTCACCCCCTCCTTGCTGCTGTCTGGCCTTCAGCTGCCCATCCAGGTCTGGAAACACCACCGCCAGGATCTGGAGCATGTGGGGGTCAGGGTCCGTGTTCCGCCCCTCCTGCGAGGAGGCGACAGCTTCAGCTGGACCCATGCAATCCTCCGGGTCCAGCCCCGAAGGTCCTGCCACCTCTTCTGGCAGTTGCGGATCCGGCGCTTGTAGACCCCCACGGACCGGACAGCCCGGACGATGTCCTTCCAGATCTCCTGCTTCCGATGGGCATTAACCTGTCAGGATGACAAAGTGAAAAGGCCATTACTACACATGCAACATATCCGTGCATGACACAGTTGTATATACATGTCTCAATCACAGGGGCACATGATGTACACAGGCAGTGCAAAGCTGCCCATGGACAGTTTGCCAGACGTCACTACATGGTATCATTGCATGGGAAGTAAAACCTTGTTCAAATGCACTGTCACTGCACCATACCTGTCCAGTGCATGTCACTACACACTATGGGGGGTGACAACTACTCAGTGAGCCTGCTAGCCAGTGGCGTGCAGACTTTCAGCCTTGCTAGTCAGACAATATGCACATTCAGAAAGGCAGTGCACAGAACACTCACCTGCTCCCCTGGTGTCCCATACAGCTTGCTGTACTGTGGAAGTAGGCTGTCCAGCAGGGCCTGGTTCTCCTCAAGGCTGAAGGCTGGGGCTCTCTCCACAGTACGTGCCATTGCAGGGTCCAGAGGGGCAGAGACAGCAGCAGTGCAGTGGCAGATGTCGTCCTGGAGCATGTAATGCAGGCAAGTGAGCTCTCAGGGGAACAGCCAGCAATATATATGTGCTGGAGAGGCAGATACTGTCCCTTGTGTCCAAAGTGATAGGTCCAAGTCGTTTGCATCTTCTGAATCTGGCCAATCCATGGAATAGCAGCACCAAAACACGCCCACAGCATCCTTCAAATCTTCAACTTCATGACATACATGATTTTGCAACATTGTTGTGGGTGACCAACTGATTTTCCAGCAACCGACTCGTTCGAAATTCGAAAACGCGTCCGTTGCCAGGCAAGGCCATTGTCAATGGGTGCGCACCGATCGGTCCATTGCGGTACAACGCGTACAGGGGTACAACGCGTACCCGCACACATTGAATGCAATGGGCCGGCCGGGGGCACCGATCGGTCCATTGCAGTTCAACGCGTACAGGGGTACAACGCGTACAGGGGTACAACGCGTACCCGCACACATTGAATGCAATGGGCCGGCCGGGGGCACCGATCGGTCCATTGCAGTACAACGCGTACAGGGGTACAACGCGTACCCGCACACATTGAATGCAATGGGCCGGCCGGGGGCACCGATCGGTCCATTGCAGTACAACGCGTACAGGGTACAACGCATACCCGCACACATTGAATGCAATGGGCCGGCCGGGGCACCGATCGGTCCATTGCAGTTCAACGCGTACAGGGGTACAACGCGTACCCGCACACATTGAATGCAATGGGCCGGCCGGGAGCACCGATCGGTCCATTGCAGTACAACGCGTACAGGGGTACAACGCGTACCCGCACACATTGAATGCAATGGGCCGGCCGGGGGCACCGATCGGTCCATTGCAGTACAACGCGTACAGGGGTACAACGCGTACCCGCACACATTGAATGCAATGGGCCGGCCGGGGGCACTGATCGGTCCATTGCAGTTCAACGCGTACAGGGGTACAACGCGTACCCGCACACATTGAATGCAATGGGCCGGCCGGGGGCACCGATCGGTCCATTGCAGTACAACGCGTACAGGGGTACAACGCGTACCCAAGCACATTGAATGCAATGGGCCGGCCGGGGCACCGATCGGTCCATTGCAGTACAACGCGTACAGGGGTACAACGCGTACCCGCACACATTGAATGCAATGGGCCGGCCGGGGGCACCGATCGGTCCATTGCAGTACAACGCATACAGGGGTACAACGCGTACCCGCACACATTGAATGCAATGGGCCGGCCGGGGGCACCGATCGGTCCATTGCTGTTCAACGCATCACTGTACATGTGACTGGCATATGTCAGCATGCCTGTCTCAGATGGACATATGCCAGCCACAGATAGCTCCCAGGGAGTGAGGGGCACACCTACATCACGACAGCCTGTCCAAACTTTATCATAAGGCATGTAAGGCTGCATTTCCTATTGTGTGTATGTTGGTGTACATGTTGTCCTGTGGGTGTCACCTGTGGGCAGCCACCCCCAGGCTGTGCACGTGTTCATGGGGACAGGATCCTGGGTGTTACGTGTACATGACCACTGTGATGTGCAACTGTTCATATCTGTGCATGTGCCATGGTCACATTTCACGGTGGTGTATGTGTATGTCATGTCACATACCCCGTGAGTCCCATGTGGGACGGTATGTTTGAGCCAGGGTGTCCCAGTGGCACAATAGTGATGGTCCTCCACAGTCTTTGTGCATGTAGTGTTTACAATGTCTCTGATTTCATGTGCACAATGGGAGACAGTCTCCACATCCACGTTGTGTGTGCATGGACTTTGATGTTGTGCGTGTGTGTGTCACAGACGTCCATGTCTGTCCTGCCGTGGCAAGTGGGACCACTACCTGTGGGGGTCATGGTTGTTTTGCTGTGGTGTATACATGATACTCCATGTAATGCCAGTGTCCATGTGGCAATACAGGGTCCCTGGGAATGTACCTGTCGTTGAGCTGTGGTGCCTGGGGCACATCTGTCCTCACATGTCACTGTGGGGGGTGATTGTGACATGGCAGCAGGAGATGGGAACTGTGACACGGCCTCATGATATCCAATGGGCCAACCTGGGACTAATTGATGCCACCTGTTGGACCGTGTTGACAGATGTTGGCCATGTATGTGCCATACATGTCCTTACGGAACTGCACACTTCATGTAGTTGTGCCTCATAATGATGTATGTTGGGATATTGAGTGTGTTCAATGCCGCATATGTGGGGTGACTGACAATCTTGCTTACTTCTCCTCTGCACTGCAGGGCTCCTGCTGTCCATCGACCATTCCCAGACCTGGCAACGATGGTGGAACGGGACAGCATCCGACGTTACCGCTTCACCAGGCAGCTGATTGAGGATTTGGCAGTGCAGTTGTCCCCACATTTGCAGCCTGGCCGGCCGTATCCTACAGCGCTGACCCCCAAGGTGAAGGTGATGGCAGCCCTACACTTCTTTGCCACCGGTACCTTCCAACATACTGTGGCGACTGCTGGTGGGATGTCACAGACCATGTTGAGCCGTGTGCTCCGCGATGTTTTGGCGGCAATGTTGCTATTCCTGAACCGGTACATCTATTTCCCTAGACTGCGATGACTCACTGACGTGAAGAGTGACTTTTATGCCCTGGGGAGGATGCCGCATGTCATTGGCTCCATTGATGGGACACATGTGGCTTTGGTACCACCACAGGCCCAGGAGCAGGCCTACAGGAACCGCAAGCACTACCACTCGGTCAATGCACTGGTGGTGTGTCTTGCAGACATGACCATCACACACGTGTGTGCCCGTTTCCCTGGTTCAGCACACGATGCCTTTGTGATGAGGAGTAGTCTCATCCCCAGGATGATGGCACAGATGCAGAACCAGCGTGCCTGGCTTGTCGGTGTGTACTGACTTTGTGCCATTGTGTGTGATCTGATCTGTAGTATTCCGCCCACTTTTCCAAGTCAGCTAATGTGCACTTGTCTGTCCGTAGGTGACTCGGGATACCCCAACATGCCGTGGTTGCTGACACCCCTCAGGAACCCTGTGACACCAGCCCAGATGCGCTACAATGAGGCACATGGTCGGACCAGGAGAGTGATTGAGCGGACATTTGGTCTCCTGAAGAGCCGCTTCCGCTGCCTGGACAAGACCGGAGGGTCCCTCCCATATGCCCCTGCGAAAGTGTGCAAGATTATCATCGTCTGCTGCATGCTCCACAACCTGGCAGTGCGGAAGGAGTTGCCTCTCATCCAGGATGACAATGACCAACATCCGCCACCTGTGGAGGATCCTGGCCTGGACCACGATGCCAGTGACGATGATGATGATGATGATGAGGGTGATGTCCGCACACAGCTCATCACCAACTTCTTTAGCTGAATGTGAGTATCCTGAGGTGCCATGTCAATGATGTGAGTTGGCATGATATGTGTAGGTGGTGCTCTGGTGCTGTTGGAGTGTGTCCATGGGCTACTTGACTGGATGTGTGTTGCGATGTGTGCTTACAGGTGGGCTGTACTCCCCAACAGTGTTGACATGCTAACTTGGTTCTGGGTGGGTATCTTGTAACATGTATTGTGCATGAGTTTTGCTGTTCTGTCCTGTACTCCATTGCTTTTGACTGTGTGTCATTTCTGTCCTTCACAGGGTACTTTCAGATTCGTTTGGTCAACTGTGTCCACCGACGACGTGATTGCACTTCCAGGCTGGTAGCTGTTGTGTCCCTACAGGTGATGTGCGCCACACCCATGGACTTCCTTCCGTCTACAGTTGTTGACTGTGTGCCCGCTGCCAGGTGGGATTACCTTGCATCTGTAGTGGTTACGACATGTTGCAACTGTGTAATAAACCTGTGCTTCACTTTGTGATGTGCGTTGTCTGTGGTCACACATTTGACTGCCATTTGCTTACTGCACCTGTGGGCTACTTGACTACAACTGGGAATGGGTGTGGTGTCTGTGCATTGCACCGTCTTCCCTGGCAACATCAGTGTAGGCAATGAGTCAGATGGCCTAGGTGTGTATGTGTTGTGTAGCCCTGGTAGTGTGTCTCCCTCATATGTGTCACGTTGCCTTTACTCACATGCCTGTGTTGTACTTGCTGTTGCAGTTCGCATACACAGTGTAATTTTGCAGTTCATCATCCCCATAACAGCACCCACGTTGGAATCACAACAGAGGCAAGTATGGTGTATTAGTGTGTTTATTGTGATACATTTGTGTGAATAGTGCATAGGATGGGTAGTGCTGTACATAAATCTTGCAATCAGAAGTTCCTAGGTGAATTGAAAGTCCTGGCAGACAGAATCCCCAGTATCGGGGCCACAGTTATCTGACACATTGGTCCAACTTGTACTCCCCATGCAATGTGTGGGAGTAGTGTTGCCATCAACAGGGTGAACAGTCTGTGCACAAAGGTGAACATCCAGAACAGGTTCAGGCTTCCTGGGAGTTGCGCTTGGCCATCGGCCTCTCACTTGCCCCTCTTCGGACGACCCCTCTTCTTGGGGGGGGGGCCCTCAAGTACAGGCTGCTGCGGTGCAGGGGATTCTCCGCCAGAGTCATCCTCCCTCCCTGTGGCAGTTGCAGTTTGTTCAGCACCAGATGTTGTTGGCACACAGGGAGGTGTGGACTGGTTGCTGTTCATCTGGCGGAGGCATTGTAAAATGTCCCTGTGCACCGCCGTCATCTCATGCAGTGCATCCCACTTGGACTCCACGCGGGACATGTGTGAGTCCACGCGGGACATGTGTGACTCCACGTGGGACATGTGAGAGTCCAAGCGGGCATGATGGGCAGCCTGCTGCTGTTTCATGTCTCTGAGGAGCCCCACTACCTGGCTGAGGTCTCCGGTGCTGGACTGGTACGCATCAGCTATGCGTACCAGTTGTGGGTCATCATGCATACCAGCAACCTCTGCAAGCAGCGACCTCTGTCTCCCACCCCTCCCACCACCCCTGCTGACATGTGCAGTGCGTGCAGTGGCACGCACAGATGACTCTGGTCCACCTTGGGGGTTGGTGGTGGTGGTGGTGTCCATGGCCCCAGGTTGGTCCAGGGTCCCTGTGCTGGTGTTGCTCCTTGTTCTGTCCATGTCGGCAGGGATGGTATTTGTGGTGACAGTCGTTGGAGGGGTGGGTGCAGGGGGTGCAGCTGGTGGTCCTGCTGGTGCTGCAGCTGGTGGTCCTGCTGGTGCTGCATGTAGACTTGCACCGGATGTGCCAGGTTGGTCTTCTTCGTCCGAGGAGGGCAGAGGCTGTACGACGCCAGTGAGCTCCGCATTCTCTTGAGCCTGGGACTGGGACTCCTCAGCGTCTGCTGCTGTGTCCCCATCATCACCTGTTTTTGGGAGACACACACAATGTATGTTATGTTTCTGCAGGCATCAATGGTTGACACACATGACAGTTGTGACTGTGCCTCTGGGTGCAGGCCTGTACATTGCATTGTCCTAAGTCGTCACAGTCAGGGGTTGATATTGGTGTGGCACATTGTCCTGCATTATTTGGGCATTTCTATGTATTTTTTGGGGTGTGAACATGGTCTGCATTGGTTGTGTTTGGTTGACAGCCGGCCCTCCTTCCCACCCACCCAGCCAGTCAGTTATCCCACCATGGACTGTGCTTGCATTGCAGGGAGTGGAAGTTGTCTCTCAGGATGTCAGTCAGTGGTGTCCTGCTGTTTGTTGGTGCACAGTTGCCAGCAAGGCCTTGTGCTCCCCACAGCAGTAGCCAGTGTCAGCCATCTTGTGAGTCCTTCTCCACTTCCTGTGATGTGAGCATGGTTCAGGGTGGTGTTGATGGGACAGTTGTGGGGGTGACCAATATCAGTGACTACGACTCCCATCATGCTATTGCCTCCACCCCCTTCCCAGCATGCCCATGCTTCCTTCCTTTTGACTCTGCTTCCCTGTGGGGTGGGCTGGCTGTGCTGACAGGATGGCTGGGAGTGTTGTCCTGGCAGTTGTTTGGCTAAGAGTCCCAAGAGTGTCCCTGTGCTTCACACAACATAACCCAGGGTGATGGTTCTTTGTGGGATCTTGTGTTAGGATGGGGGCATTGCATTCTACCAGGTGGGTTCTGTGGAGTTTGTGTTGGGGGGTGTGTGAGGGGAGGTGCTTGTGACTATGGTCAGTGCTGCAAGTCCTCCTTCCCACCCACCCAGCCAGCCAGTTATCCCACCATGGAACGTGCTTGCATTGCAGGGAGTGGAAGTTGTCTCTCAGGATGTCAGTCAGTGGTGTCCTGCTGTTTGTTGGTGCACATTTGCCAGCAGGGCCTTGTGCTCCCCACAGCAGTTGCCAGAGTCAGCCATCTTGTGAGTCCTTCTCCACTCCCTGTGATGTGAGCATGGTTCAGGGTGGTGTTGATGGGACAGTTGTGGGGGTGACCAATATCAGTGACTGCCACTCCCATCATGCTATTGCCTCCACCCCACTTGCCAGTATTCCCAAACTTACTTGCTTTTGTGGGGAGTTCAGTATGTGTGGGTGGGTGTGCAATGGCAAGATGGCTGACAGTGGTGTCCTGCTGTTGGTTGGTGTGCAGTTCCCAGCATGCCCTTGTGCTCCCCACGACACAGCAACAGTGTCAGACATCTTTGATGGCCCTTTCCACTCTCTGTGGGATGTGCATGCGTGAGTGTGAGCTTGCTGGGCCATGTGGTGGGGGATGTAGAGCTGTGACTACGACTCCCATCATGCTATTGCCTCCACCCCCTTCCCAGCATGCCCATGCTTCCTTCCTTTTGACTCTGCTTCCCTGTGGGGTGGGCTGGCTGTGCTGACAGGATGGCTGGGAGTGTTGTCCTGGCAGTTGTTTGGCTAAAAGTCCCAAGAGTGTCCCTGTGCTTCACACAACAGAACCCAGGGTGGTGGTTCTTTGTGGGATCTTGTGTTAGGATGGGGGGCATTGCATTCTACCAGGTGGGTTCTGTGGAGTTTGTGTTGGGGGGTGTGTGAGGGGAGGTGCTTGTGACTATGGTCAGTGCTGCAAGTCCTCCTTCCCACCCACCCAGCCAGCCAGTTATCCCACCATGGAACGTGCTTGCATTGCAGGGAGTGGAAGTTGTCTCTCAGGATGTCAGTCAGTGGTGTCCTGCTGTTTGTTGGTGCACAGTTGCCAGCAGGGCCTTGTGCTCCCCACAGCAGTAGCCAGTGTCAGCCATCTTGTGTGTTCTTCTCCACTCCCTGTGATGTGAGCATGGTTCAGGGTGGTGTTGATGGGACAGTTGTGGGGGTGACCAATATCAGTGACTACGACTCCCATCATGCTATTGCATCCACCCCCTTCCCAGCATGCCCATGCTTCCTTCCTTTTGACTCTGCTTCCCTGTGGGGTGGGCTGGCTGTGCTGACAGGATGGCTGGGAGTGTTGTCCTGGCAGTTGTTTGGCTAAAAGTCCCAAGAGTGTCCCTGTGCTTCACACAACAGAACCCAGGGTGGTGGTTCTTTGTGGGATCTTGTGTTAGGATGGGGGCATTGCATTCTACCAGGTGGGTTCTGTGGAGTTTGTGTTGGGGGGTGTGTGAGGGGAGGTGCTTGTGACTATGGTCAGTGCTGCAAGTCCTCCTTCCCACCCAGCCAGCCAGATATCCCACCATGGAACGTGCTTGCATTGCAGGGAGTGGAAGTTGTCTCTCAGGATGTCAGTCAGTGGTGTCCTGCTGTTTGTTGGTGCACAGTTGCCAGCAGGGCCTTGTGCTCCCCACAGCAGTTGCCAGTGTCAGCCATCTTGTGAGTCCTTCTCCACTCCCTGTGATGTGCGCATGGTTCAGGGTGGTGTTGATGGGACAGTTGTGGGGGTGACCAATATCAGTGACTGCCACTCCCATCATGCTATTGCCTCCACCCCACTTGCCAGCATTCCCAAACTTACTTGCTTTTGTGGGGAGTTCAGTATGTGTGGGTGGGTGTGCAATGGCAAGATGGCTGACAGTGGTGTCCTGCTGTTGGTTGGTGTGCAGTTCCCAGCATGCCCTTGTGCTCCCCACGACACAGCAACAGTGTCAGACATCTTTGATGGCCCTTTCCACTCTCTGTGGGATGTGCATGCGTGAGTGTGAGCTTGCTGGGCCATGTGGTGGGGGATATAGAGCTGTGACTACGACTCCCATCATGCTATTGCCTCCACCCCCCTTCCCAGCATGCCCATGCTTCCTTCCTTTTGACTCTGCTTCCCTGTGGGGTGGGCTGGCTGTGCTGACAGGATGGCTGGGAGTGTTGTCCTGGCAGTTGTTTGGCTAAAAGTCCCAAGAGTGTCCCTGTGCTTCACACAACAGAACCCAGGGTGGTTGTTCTTTGTGGGATCTTGTGTTAGGATGGGGGGCATTGCATTATACCAGGTGGGTTCTGTGGAGTTTGTGTTGGGGGGTGTGTGAGGGGAGGTGCTTGTGACTATGGTCAGTGCTGCAAGTCCTCCTTCCCACCCACCCAGCCAGCCAGTTATCCCACCATGGAACGTGCTTGCATTGCAGGGAGTGGAAGTTGTCTCTCAGGATGTCAGTCAGTGGTGTCCTGCTGTTTGTTGGTGCACAGTTGCCAGCAGGGCCTTGTGCTCCCCACAGCAGTAGCCAGTGTCAGCCATCTTGTGTGTTCTTCTCCACTCCCTGTGATGTGAGCATGGTTCAGGGTGGTGTTGATGGGACAGTTGTGGGGGTGACCAATATCAGTGACTACGACTCCCATCATGCTATTGCCTCCACCCCCTTCCCAGCATGCCCATGCTTCCTTCCTTTTGACTCTGCTTCCCTGTGGGGTGGGCTGGCTGTGCTGACAGGATGGCTGGGAGTGTTGTCCTGGCAGTTGTTTGGCTAAGAGTCCCAAGAGTGTCCCTGTGCTTCACACAACATAACCCAGGGTGGTGGTTCTTTGTGGGATCTTGTGTTAGGATGGGGGGCATTGCATTCTACCAGGTGGGTTCTGTGGAGTTTGTGTTGGGGGTGTGTGAGGGGAGGTGCTTGTGACTATGGTCAGTGCTGCAAGTCCTCCTTCCCACCCACCCAGCCAGCCAGTTATCCCACCATGGAACGTGCTTGCATTGCAGGGAGTGGAAGTTGTCTCTCAGGATGTCAGTCAGTGGTGTCCTGCTGTTTGTTGGTTCACAGTTGCCAGCAGGGCCTTGTGCTCCCCACAGCAGTTGCCAGAGTCAGCCATCTTGTGAGTCCTTCTCCACTCCCTGTGATGTGAGCATGGTTCAGGGTGGTGTTGATGGGACAGTTGTGGGGGTGACCAATATCAGTGACTGCCACTCCCATCATGCTATTGCCTCCACCCCACTTGCCAGCATTCCCAAACTTACTTGCTTTTGTGGGGAGTTCAGTATGTGTGGGTGGGTGTGCAATGGCAAGATGGCTGACAGTGGTGTCCTGCTGTTGGTTGGTGTGCAGTTCCCAGCATGCCCTTGTGCTCCCCACGACACAGCAACAGTGTCAGACATCTTTGATGGCCCTTTCCACTCTCTGTGGGATGTGCATGCGTGAGTGTGAGCTTGCTGGGCCATGTGGTGGGGGATGTAGAGCTGTGACTACGACTCCCATCATGCTATTGCCTCCACCCCCTTCCCAGCATGCCCATGCTTCCTTCCTTTTGACTCTGCTTCCCTGTGGGGTGGGCTGGCTGTGCTGACAGGATGGCTGGGAGTGTTGTCCTGGCAGTTGTTTGGCTAAAAGTCCCAAGAGTGTCCCTGTGCTTCACACAACAGAACCCAGGGTGGTGGTTCTTTGTGGGATCTTGTGTTAGGATGGGGGGCATTGCATTATACCAGGTGGGTTCTGTGGAGTTTGTGTTGGGGTGTGTGTGAGGGGAGGTGCTTGTGACTATGGTCAGTGCTGCAAGTCCTCCTTCCCACCCACCCAGCCAGCCAGTTATCCCACCATGGAACGTGCTTGCATTGCAGGGAGTGGAAGTTGTCTCTCAGGATGTCAGTCAGTGGTGTCCTGCTGTTTGTTGGTGCACAGTTGCCAGCAGGGCCTTGTGCTCCCCACAGCAGTAGCCAGTGTCAGCCATCTTGTGTGTTCTTCTCCACTCCCTGTGATGTGAGCATGGTTCAGGGTGGTGTTGATGGGACAGTTGTGGGGGTGACCAATATCAGTGACTACGACTCCCATCATGCTATTGCCTCCACCCCCTTCCCAGCATGCCCATGCTTCCTTCCTTTTGACTCTGCTTCCCTGTGGGGTGGGTTGGCTGTGCTGACAGGATGGCTGGGAGTGTTGTCCTGGCAGTTGTTTGGCTAAAAGTCCCAAGAGTGTCCCTGTGCTTCACACAACAGAACCCAGGGTGGTGGTTCTTTGTGGGATCTTGTGTTAGGATGGGGGCATTGCATTCTACCAGGTGGGTTCTGTGGAGTTTGTGTTGGGGGGTGTGTGAGGGGAGGTGCTTGTGACTATGGTCAGTGCTGCAAGTCCTCCTTCCCACCCACCCAGCCAGCCAGTTATCCCACCATGGAACGTGCTTGCATTGCAGGGAGTGGAAGTTGTCTCTCAGGATGTCAGTCAGTGGTGTCCTGCTGTTTGTTGGTGCACAGTTGCCAGCAGGGCCTTGTGCTCCCCACAGCAGTAGCCAGTGTCAGCCATCTTGTGTGTTCTTCTCCACTCCCTGTGATGTGAGCATGGTTCAGGGTGGTGTTGATGGGACAGTTGTGGGGGTGACCAATATCAGTGACTACGACTCCCATCATGCTATTGCATCCACCCCCTTCCCAGCATGCCCATGCTTCCTTCCTTTTGACTCTGCTTCCCTGTGGGGTGGGCTGGCTGTGCTGACAGGATGGCTGGGAGTGTTGTCCTGGCAGTTGTTTGGCTAAAAGTCCCAAGAGTGTCCCTGTGCTTCACACAACAGAACCCAGGGTGGTGGTTCTTTGTGGGATCTTGTGTTAGGATGGGGGCATTGCATTCTACCAGGTGGGTTCTGTGGAGTTTGTGTTGGGGGGTGTGTGAGGGGAGGTGCTTGTGACTATGGTCAGTGCTGCAAGTCCTCCTTCCCACCCAGCCAGCCAGATATCCCACCATGGAACGTGCTTGCATTGCAGGGAGTGGAAGTTGTCTCTCAGGATGTCAGTCAGTGGTGTCCTGCTGTTTGTTGGTGCACAGTTGCCAGCAGGGCCTTGTGCTCCCCACAGCAGTTGCCAGTGTCAGCCATCTTGTGAGTCCTTCTCCACTCCCTGTGATGTGCGCATGGTTCAGGGTGGTGTTGATGGGACAGTTGTGGGGGTGACCAATATCAGTGACTGCCACTCCCATCATGCTATTGCCTCCACCCCACTTGCCAGCATTCCCAAACTTACTTGCTTTTGTGGGGAGTTCAGTATGTGTGGGTGGGTGTGCAATGGCAAGATGGCTGACAGTGGTGTCCTGCTGTTGGTTGGTGTGCAGTTCCCAGCATGCCCTTGTGCTCCCCACGACACAGCAACAGTGTCAGACATCTTTGATGGCCCTTTCCACTCTCTGTGGGATGTGCATGCGTGAGTGTGAGCTTGCTGGGCCATGTGGTGGGGGATGTAGAGCTGTGACTACGACTCCCATCATGCTATTGCCTCCACCCCCTTCCCAGCATGCCCATGCTTCCTTCCTTTTGACTCTGCTTCCCTGTGGGGTGGGCTGGCTGTGCTGACAGGATGGCTGGGAGTGTTGTCCTGGCAGTTGTTTGGCTAAAAGTCCCAAGAGTGTCCCTGTGCTTCACACAACAGAACCCAGGGTGGTGGTTCTTTGTGGGATCTTGTGTTAGGATGGGGGGCATTGCATTATACCAGGTGGGTTCTGTGGAGTTTGTGTTGGGGGGTGTGTGAGGGGAGGTGCTTGTGACTATGGTCAGTGCTGCAAGTCCTCCTTCCCACCCACCCAGCCAGCCAGTTATCCCACCATGGAACGTGCTTGCATTGCAGGGAGTGGAAGTTGTCTCTCAGGATGTCAGTCAGTGGTGTCCTGCTGTTTGTTGGTGCACAGTTGCCAGCAGGGCCTTGTGCTCCCCACAGCAGTAGCCAGTGTCAGCCATCTTGTGTGTTCTTCTCCACTCCCTGTGATGTGAGCATGGTTCAGGGTGGTGTTGATGGGACAGTTGTGGGGGTGACCAATATCAGTGACTACGACTCCCATCATGCTATTGCCTCCACCCCCTTCCCAGCATGCCCATGCTTCCTTCCTTTTGACTCTGCTTCCCTGTGGGGTGGGCTGGCTGTGCTGACAGGATGGCTGGGAGTGTTGTCCTGGCAGTTGTTTGGCTAAAAGTCCCAAGAGTGTCCCTGTGCTTCACACAACAGAACCCAGGGTGGTGATTCTTTGTGGGATCTTGTGTTAGGATGGGGGCATTGCATTCTACCAGGTGGGTTCTGTGGAGTTTGTGTTGGGGGGTGTGTGAGGGGAGGTGCTTGTGACTATGGTCAGTGCTGCAAGTCCTCCTTCCCACCCACCCAGCCAGCCAGTTATCCCACCATGGAACGTGCTTGCATTGCAGGGAGTGGAAGTTGTCTCTCAGGATGTCAGTCAGTGGTGTCCTGCTGTTTGTTGGTGCACAGTTGCCAGCAGGGCCTTGTGCTCCCCACAGCAGTAGCCAGTGTCAGCCATCTTGTGTGTTCTTCTCCACTCCCTGTGATGTGAGCATGGTTCAGGGTGGTGTTGATGGGACAGTTGTGGGGGTGACCAATATCAGTGACTACGACTCCCATCATGCTATTGCATCCACCCCCCTTCCCAGCATGCCCATGCTTCCTTCCTTTTGACTCTGCTTCCCTGTGGGGTGGGCTGGCTGTGCTGACAGGATGGCTGGGAGTGTTGTCCTGGCAGTTGTTTGGCTAAAAGTCCCAAGAGTGTCCCTGTGCTTCACACAACAGAACCCAGGGTGGTGGTTCTTTGTGGGATCTTGTGTTAGGATGGGGGGCATTGCATTCTACCAGGTGGGTTCTGTGGAGTTTGTGTTGGGGGTGTGTGAGGGGAGGTGCTTGTGACTATGGTCAGTGCTGCAAGTCCTCCTTCCCACCCAGCCAGCCAGATATCCCACCATGGAACGTGCTTGCATTGCAGGGAGTGGAAGTTGTCTCTCAGGATGTCAGTCAGTGGTGTCCTGCTGTTTGTTGGTGCACAGTTGCCAGCAGGGCCTTGTGCTCCCCACAGCAGTTGCCAGTGTCAGCCATCTTGTGAGTCCTTCTCCACTCCCTGTGATGTGCGCATGGTTCATGGTGGTGTTGATGGGATAGTTGTGGGGGGGGGCAATATGTGTGACTGCGACTCCCATGATGCTATTGGCTACACTGACTTGGCCAGCATACACAGAATTCCTTCCTTTGAGTGGTCTTCACTGTGTGTTGGTGTTGTTGTGGTGGCTACATGTCTGGATGTGTTTGTTAGTTCTATTTGTGCCACTGCCTAGCTGTAGTTGTAGTTGTGTTTGTACATGTGATGGCACAGTTGGATGTGACTTTTTTGATGGCAATTGTTGTGTTTATCTGACAGACATACACATTTTGGGATGATTCTGTTCTGGTTGCTGTGTAATTGCTATGAGTTCATGGTTTGACTCTCCCCTTGACAGTGATGTGTGTGTGTTTTGTGGCAGTATATTGTGTACATTTGTTGTGTACTCACCAGGCTCTGGGATGTTCTCTAGTCCATATACGCTCACTGGCGGAAGGATGGCCCGCACCTTCTCCTCCCAGGGCCTGAGGTATATTGGCTTGGCAGGAGGGCCACTGCCGGTGTGTTGGCTGTTGATGTAGTCTTTCTTGAGCAGGTCCCGTACCCTCCTGCGCACGTCATACCACCTGTTCTGGATGTCGCTCTTTGTGCGCCGACATGGTGATAGTGCGTTCACCATGTTGATGATCCTCTCCCACATCTTGGTTTTCTGGGAGATGGGGGTCTGTTGGACCAGTGTGCCAAACAGCTGTGGCTCTACCCTGAGGATCTCGTCTACCATGACTTCCAATTCACAATCTAGGAACTTGTGATTCTTCTTGGGGGGCATGGTGATGGGTGGTAATGGTGAGTGATGTGTGTGTTGGTGTGCAGGTGAGGGTGTGTGAGTGTGTGTTTTGCTGGGTGTATGTGAGGTAGGTATTTGTTGGTGTGCTGATGGTGTGTGGCTTGTGTGAGGGATGAGCTGTGGGTGTGTGGTTGCTTTCTCTTGGGTGCTGGCAGTGGAATGGCATTTGCAAAGGATCATGGTTGTGATTTGTGTCCTTTATATGGGTGGAGTTGTGGGTGTGTCTTTGTTCTCTGTCCCCACCCCCCAGTATTTATTGGCTTAGTAACTGCTTGTTTGGCCTTTTTTGTGTGATTTTTCCTTTGTACTGTCTGTGTATGTTGGAAACGTTCTTGTGACCGAGTCGGACCCTGCATTTGTCTCGTACGGTCTTCTCCGTTTCGTTCACGCTGTGTTTGTGCAGTTTTCTATGCTACGTACGCGTCGGTCGCGGTGTTTTGTGTTGCTTCGGCTCGGTTTTGTATGCGTGTCGGTCGTTCGGCTTGGCCTCCGTCCGACTCGCTCGTGGTTTTCGCGCCTTGCATCTTACTTTGCGGTTTGGAGTTCGCGTGTACGTTTCGGTCGGATTTGTTCCGGGTGCGTGTCGGTTGGTTGGATTCGCCTGTTTTTCCGACCGGATTGCTGTTTTCCGTGCGGCTCGGTCGTTCGACTTGGGTTCGGTACGTGTCGGTCGGATTTTGCACGCATTGCATCGTACTTGGCGTGTCGGGCGCCACAGGTACGTGTCGGTCGGTATAATTTCCGGATCCGAGTCGGTCGGTGCTTTTTCCGGCCCGAATCGGAATCGACCCCTGTATTTTTCCAACTGTGAATGTTGAGGCTGTTCATGCAGTTCATCCAAGAACAGGACCATAACACCTTAGTACCATTCCTTGTTTCATTAAAACTGGACTCTGGCAAATCCATCCTTTGTTGCTCGGGTGTGAATTTACCTTGAAAAAAATGAAAAGACATGAGGTGTTTGGCAAAACAGGAACAAGTTGGTTTAATTAAAGAGTATCGACAGAGTCTCGTCTGAAGACAGTCTCAATGTAGAGAAATTTTGGTCAATCATATATACAATTTGTGAGGTACAATAAAACAAGTTCACATTCTTTGAGAGCATGTGGGCCTAGGCCTAGTCATAAATTATAAGTACAACCATATGATAATAGGGACACAGGTGGCTTTCAACCTTGGGGAGGGCTAGTGTGGGCCTGTGTTCATGTGTCCAGATGTCCGGCATGTCCGTCCCCTGTGACCCGAGACCACAATTCTGTTCCCATATATCCCAAAATTCATACCTCTTATTTGGTCCCTGCTCTGGTCCAATTTCCATATCCTTTGGACCGAGGTCACCCACTCACTTCTCTTAGGAGGGTTCTGAGATACCCACTTAATACATATTTCTCGTCTAGCTAATAAAATTAACACAAATAACAGTTTTCTATGTTTATTTCTTAATTTAAGCCTTAATTCCTCCTCATTCACAACCCCAAACAAGACTAAACTTATGCTTACCTCCAGATTGGAACCCAACACTGTCGAAAGGACCTTGCTTACATCTTGCCAAAATACTTGGATTAGGGGGAATTGTCGGAACATGTGTATGTCATCAGCTTCTTTCTCTCCACACTTGGGACAGCACTTCACTGTTTGTTTGCTGATTCTTGTCAGTTTTTTCGGTGTCCAGTAAGCCCTGTGACTTTTCCTGAGTGGAGCTGCACTGATAACATACCACAAGGTAGACATTGATACTTGCCAGAGGTTTCGTGCTTCCAGTGACGGCAGGTCTTTTCCCCAAATCTCCATAGGTAGGGTAAACTCTTCTTCCCCAGCAAGAATAAGCATCCAGTACCAGACTGATATCTCCTTTTTCTGTGCTGAGCTACTTAGAAATTTTGCTTCAAGATCATCATTCCCTTCGTCTTCCTTCCCCAGTGATTTCGCCCAGCTAGCCACTTGGTAGTATTTAAATCTGGAAATACTACCATTCGTTATTAGTGACATATGTTCCCAATCTACTAAGGCCTTCCCTTCAAGCAGTTGGCCCCATCTCATTATTCCCCCTTCTGCTAACATGCTTGCAAGTTTGTCCTTCAGACACTCAGGGGTTCCTGGGGACGCCCATATTGGGGCATAGCCACGATAGTAAGGGATTTTTAGTGCTTTTCTGATCTGAAACCAAAGTTTACACACCGCTAATAGAATCTTCATTTCACCTTTTTAAAACATTTTGGATGATCAAACTTATAAAGGAAAAAGTCACCCTCCAACCATGTCATAGCTTGGCGATATGGAGCATATACTTGATGTTCTCAAAGCAAAGGTCTCATATTTTTAAATTGGAATGCACTGCAATATTGAAAAAAAGCTGGGCTTGCAATTCCTCCCTGTTCTTTCTTCCTTCGAAGCTTTTTCCAGGCAATTCTTGTTGCTTTGGGGGCCCAAATAAAACTGTTCAGATCGCCTTGTAATTTTTTAAACCAAACTTGTTTAAATTCTAGAGGTATTGAATTATACAAAAAAATTAATTTGGTAATATAGTCATTTTTAAAATATTAGCCCTTCCCAAAAATGATAATGGAAGCTCTGCCCAGGCGTTTAATAATTTCCTAGATTCCGTTACTGCTTTCTCAAAATTCAAACGTGCTACATCTTATAGATCTTTTGTTACCATGATGACCAAATCTCTTATTTTTTCTCTTACTAGGGGATTATTACTTTGGGATATCCATTCCATGATTTCTGTTTTCTGGCAGTTTGCTTGATAGCCCGAGACTTCCCCAAATTTATCTAGGATATCCAATATTATTGGCAATGAGAATGGCAAGTTCTTTGTAAATAACATCAAATCGTCTGCAGATAGGGCAACTTTCTTCTCTCAACCCTGGAACTCAAAAGAGGGGATTTGTTGACTAGCCCTGATTTTAGTTGCTAGTGGTTCGATATATAAATCAAACAGGAGGGGGAGAGCGGGCAGCCCTGCCATATGCACCTTGATATGACTATTTTCCGTGTGAGATTACCATTAATCAATATCCTTGCAGAGGGGTTTTGATAAATCAATTTTCAAGCCCCCTTAAACACTTCCCCTAGGTCATACTGCTCCATGACTCTATGCAAAAAAGGCCAGCTCACCCTGTTAAAGACCTTTGCCACATCAAAAGTAATTATTGACAAAGGGGACCCCCTTTGTGCTGCTATGTCTATTGCCCCGAACAGTTCATATGTTAACTCACACATCTGCCTGCCTTGAATAAATCCTTCTTGGTCTGGATGTACCAACTTATCCGCTACCCTCCCCAATCTCTCAGCTAGGATCTGAGTGAAGATCTTGTTATCACTGTTTAGCAGTGATATGGGTCTGTAAGACTTGCAACACCTTGGGTCTTTCCCCGCTTTCTGCAAAAGGCAAATAGTTGCCTCTTCCCATGACTTCGGTATATCTATCCCTTTTAAAAAGATAGCATTAAAATGTTTTAGCAAAAACAGGGCAACCTCCTCTGTTAAGGTCGTATAAATCTCACTTGGTAAAGAATTTGGGCCAGCTGCTTTCCCTCTTTTTAATCTCTCTATCACTCCCCTTATCTCCTCAATTGAAATTTCTGAATTTGGCACCTCTTTTTGTTCAATTGACAGCGTAGGGGTGACCATACCCTCAAAATACGAGTCAATTTGTTCTTTTGTTATGACTATATCCTCAGTGTACAGGTCCTGGAAGAAATCCACAAAAGCACTCTCAATCTCTCCATCATCTGAGCTAAGGGTTCCCTGTCTCACCACCTGGATTACCGAAACTTTATTCTGACTTTGTTCCGTTCTTAATTTCCAAGCCAGTAGTATACCACAATCCTTACTCATAATGCGAGAATTTACTCGCTTCCCATTTCTTCCTGACTATTCCCCTCAGGAAATCGGTCAACTCTTCTTTTTCCTCTTTCAATTCAGCCTCGATCTCGCCCGCACCCTCTATCCCGTGTCTTTGATCTCCCAATCTATCCAACTGTTGTAATCTATTTTCTAGAGATTTTATTCTACTTCTAATAGTTTTGTTCTTAAAAGCTGCAGTGCTAATCAGCCTCCCGCTAATAACTGCCTTATATGCATCTCATGTCATTTGAAAGGATGTATCCATATCATTTAAGCTCAATTATTCCTTCATTATCTCTTTCAAATTTTTTACTACTTGTTGGTCCAAAAGTAAATTTCTATCCAGGGTCCACCTCGGAGAGGTGCCTATCACATCTATCTTCGGTTTCAAGCAGACTGCTGAATGGTCCGACAAGTGAGCCGGTTGGTGTTCCACTATTCTGACCTTTTTACTTTCTCCCCTCTCAACCAAAAAGTAATCAATGCTGGAGGCATGCCCATATTTCTTATTTCCAAATGTAAACTTATGCTCCCTCACCCCTTTTTCTCTCCAAACATCCACAAAGCAAAAATCTTCCATGCAGCGTTTCAGCCCAGCCCTCATTCTAGGTAGGTTAGGCTCTATAGATGTTTTCCTGCTCGGCCATCTGTCTTCCATAGGGTCTAATAGAAAGTTAAAATTGCCTGCCAAGATTATAGGTGGTGTAGCATCAAGTAACTGCCTATATAAAAACTACAAGGGGGCCGGATCATCTACGTTAGGGCCACAATATCCTGCTATTACACACATTTTCCCTACAATTTTTGCTTTTACCAAAATCCATCTCCCCTTAGGGTCTGTATACACTTCTTCTACTGATGCTTTAACCAACTTCTTAAATAGAATAGCCACTGTAGGAAAGTAGGATCTGCTTCTTATGGTTACCCCCACTTTTTGCTTGATGTTGCACTGTTCTTGACTAGTCTGACTAGGATCCTGCTAAACAGGACCCCAGTCTATCTGCTTTCTCCTCTAAATTGTCACACATGTACTTTGGTACACTGCAGATTGGATACTGGGGTACCCTTATAAGTCCCTAGTATATGGTACCCATGTACCCAGGGCATAGGTACCCCAGAGGCCTCCCATGGGCTGAAACATGTATTATGCCACCCATGAGAGGCCATGCAAAATGGAAGTCCATGCCTGCTACAGCAGCCTGTGTAAGATGGTGCTTGCACCACTTACTTTAGATATAGGTTCACTATATCTATAGGTCACTACACTTAAAACTTATAAGTCACCCCTATAGCAGGCCTTATCAATCCTGAAGGCAGGGTGCTGGGTTTTTAGTGAGAGGGTGCCCCTGCATGAGCAGAGCCTCTCTGCAGCCTTCGGAGACCATTCTCCCGGGTTGTCTGTGACTCAGCCGGACATATAGGTAGAGGTGCATTATAACCTTGCGGTAAATGCTATCTCGAAAACGGCTGCATAGAAACATATTGTGTTTGGTATCAAACACCTTGTAATCATACCTCCACACCGGTAACCGGTGTGGGAGGTCTGATTCCACCCTTCTGAAGCAAGCTTCATGGGGTCACTGGTCTATCCGGTGCCAGCCTTCTCGACCCGGTCAGCACAAAATGGATGCTGCCGACCAGAGACACATTTCTGCCCTCCTGCTGCTGAGCCAAGCTCGAGCAGAGGAAGGCAGCACAATAGGCAACCTGTCACAGGGAGGTGTGAACACCTCCCAGACAGGATTTAGTGTATTGGGGCTGGGTGGGTGCACTCTGAGAGTGCCTGAAAGTCTGCACTGGAGGCACATTTGGTGTCCCTGTGCGTAGTCCAGCTCAAACTAGTTCTGGGAGCCGTTGGCTCCTGCTCTGGCGCAAAACTGGACAAAGGACATGGGTGTAACCACCCCTCTGTCCTGACCCTCCCATAGGAGGGTCCCCCGAATCTGTCCAACCCCTTCCAGTGGGTACAAAAGGGCTTACCTGGCTGTAAGATTTTAGATTTTACGTGGACAAGATTCTACAAGAAGAAACCGCTGACCTTCGACCGTCTGGACACTCTGGACTACGCTGGACTTTGACTGGGCCTGACTTCGTCTCCCTCTCCGTCCAAAGCTTTGTCTGTGCCCTTTCTCCATACAGGCTCTGTGTAGGACCTGTGGTGCACTAAGGACAACTGAAGAATCTTGCATGGAGTTAAGGAGTCACTCCCCTGCCCTAGCAGGCACCGTAATGCAACTGACCGGTCTGCTGCTCCTGAGCTCCAGCAGACTCTAAAGATTTCAGCAACACAGGTGGTGGGTTTTTGAAAGTCCCTGAGGTCGATCTGCCCTCTCAGCAAATTTGAGGCCAGTATCCCTCGTGGGGACTGCATAACCCAAACCCCTGTGCACCGCGTCCATTTGCAATTGCATATGCTTGTCGATTCCCGAGCTTGTGCATTGGACTCCGTGTAGTCCTGACCCAGAGCAGTATTTGCACTAAAGAACTCCGGCCTCCTTGCACCGAGTGGTTCATGGGCTGGTACTTTGCAATCTTGCCCGAGGTCCCCTCGCGACTCCTGGTCCTTCGGCCTGTAGGTCTCTCTGAGGGTCATCTTGATTTCTGTTGGGCTTTCCTGATTTCTCCAGATGTGCCCTGACTCCCCATTGCTTGATGAGTCCCCTGGACCTTGTTGGTCCACACCGTAACCTGTTTGACCTTCCTTCGTGGGTTGCTTTTGCCAAGGCTTGTTGGTGCTCCAGCCGGACACTGACCCCTCTGCACTCGACATCCTTCGTGGGACAGCACACTTCCATCTCCTGGTTGTCCTCAAAGTCTCCTGGTCCTCGTGGCTGCAGAGTCAAGCATCCCTTCTTTGCACCTGAAGCACCCAACATCGGTGGGCATTTGTCTACCGAGCCCCTGGTCACTCTGAAGTGACCCAGACTCTGTCCTCTCTGCTTTTAGGTTCCTTCCTTCCTGGATCCAGGCTTGGATTCCACCGGACCCTTTTCACCTTTACGGCAGCAGTACTTCTTCACTCCATTGAGAACAACGGCAGTTTCCGACGCCACTCCAGACCTATGCACCCGGCTCCTCTGGGATAGGTAACTCGGGTACTACAGTATCCACGGTTGGGGTGGCTCTTCAAACTCTTAAGTTCCAAAGGGTTCACTCAAAGTCCTCCTAGAAGGGTCCTTAAACTTTAAAAGTGTAACCGCAACTTCCCCATAGAATTGTACGGAGCCCGCGGTCGTGTGCAGACACTGCACCCGTCCTCGGTGGGGTCCCTATCTACTCACCTTGGGTGGTTCCTTGGGGTCCCAGCGATTCTACGTGCTCCAGACCTTGTCTTGATCTCAGTCGTGACTATTATACCACTATTTTAGTATATGGTTTGGCCTCTCCTGGAGCCCACTGTGTATTGTGCTACTTACAACTGTTCTATTGATCTTGTGTTGTGTGCTTTGTGTTTATCCTCATGTAGAGGATAGTAGAGAGTGTTATATTAATAAATACATATTTTTATATAACTACTGTGTGGTTCTCCTTTCATTTGGTCAATATAGGAGGTGATATTCTGGTAAAACAAAATGCTTTACATTCCTTCAAGATTAAGCCTGAAGGCTGCTCTCCACAGCTACCACTAGGATAGCTTTCTAAAGGTTATATTTGACCTCATACACCATAAGGGTCGTTTGGACTGGTGCAAGGTGCCCACTTTAATTAGTGACCAGCATATACCAGGCCAACTTCTCACATTGGTGTGCAGCGGTTGGGATTCAAGCCTGCATTGTTTTACCAGATAAATCTCTTTGTATTGATTAACTGAAAACCACTAAAGTATTCAGGCACATATAATACTTAAAGATTAGAATAAGTAAGTTCTACTGAACTTGGGGTTGGGTAAGTTAAGGGTCTCGCACACCCTTTCTCCAACCTAAGAGAGTTTAGTTCCCACTAGGTTAGGTAGGTGCATACACCACACCACACTAGTATGTCTTCTAAAGGAGAAGCCAGTGGCTCTCTGCCTTCTAGGTACAAGGGTCCCACATTTCAGGATTTGAAAGCCATGTGTGCTTCTAGGAAGCTGAAGACAGGGAGAAATGCCAACACCCAATGTCTCATTGAGGTGTTACTCTCAGATGACCTTAGAAAGACCCCAGAGTCAGATGAGGTAGAAAGTGGGGGTGGGGCAGGGAATGAAGACAGGTCAGGAGGTGACACCTTTTATGACCTAGACTCAAACCCTGGCCAGGAGGATCAAGATGATTCCAACCTGGACAACCTAGATCTTCAGTAAGAGGGTGGAGAAGGCCCCAGTGGCCCTCTCTTTACTCCTCCAGGAAGAGTGCAGAGTTTACCCAGGAGATCTAGATCTCCCTCTGCAGAATCTGACCAGTCAGGACATTATATAGGGACCTCTATATCTCATAAGAGAGATAACTCTTATGAAAGACAGTGCCAATTTCTAGAGCTTGAGAAAGTCAAGCTTAGGCTCAGGCAAGAGCAATTGGCCCTAGATAAGGAATCCTTAGAACTCCAGAAGGCTAGAAAGAAATTGGGACTAGAGTCCCATAGTGGCAGCAATTGTGTCCCCAGGATTAAGGAATATACTTATGACCATAGGAACCTGAGCAGGATAGTCCCTCCCTACCATTGTGGGGATGACATCCACAAATGGATAACTGCTTTAGAGAGGGCCTGTAAGGTACAGAAGGTCCCTCAAGAGCAGTGGGCAGCTATCTTGTGGCTCTCCTTTGCTGACAAAGGTAGAGATAAGCTCCTCACTGTTAGAGAAGAGGATGCTGACAACTATTCAGTCCTGAAGAGTGCTCTCATTGATGGGTTTGGCTTAACCACTGAACAGTACAGGATTAAGTTCAGAGACACCCAGAAGACACAGACTCAGGACTGGGTAGACTTTGTAGATTGTGCTACTAAGGCTCTGGAAGGATGGTTACTTGGCAGCAAAGTGAATGATTTCAAGGGATTGTACAATTTGATTATGAGGGAGCAGATCCTTAATAATTACCAAAACCAGTTGCTGCATCAGTACTTGGTTGACTCTGATCTGACTTCTCCCCAAGAATTGGGAAAGAAGGCAGATAGGTGGGTCAGAACCAGGGTGAAGCAGAAAACCCAGACCACAGGTGAAGAAGCAAGATGCTAAACCTTCAGATAAGGGTGGGGAAAAGGGTAAAGACCAGAAGTCTTCATCAGGGCCCCAAAAACCTGCATCTGGGGAGGAGTCACAGTCTAACAAAGGAAAAGGCAAAATGAAACCTTGGTGCTTCCTGTGTAAGGAGAAAACCCATTGGACAAGGGATGCCAATTGTTCAAGGGCCAAGGATCCTCCTACCACCACCACTGCCCCTAAGGCAACTGTTCTCCCTAGTTCAGCTCCAAGTGGTGGTACAGGGAACAATGGTATAGTAGGGTTAACCCTGGGATCTGAGATGGGTTCTGGCTTAGTCAGAACTCCAGCTCAGGCTGTTTTGGTCTGTGATGGAGGCATAGATACTGCCTCCCTATTTGACAGTCCCAGTAATCTGGGCAAATACAGACAGCAGCCTTTAATTAATGGTAAGGAGGCCATGGCATATAGGGACACAGGAGCTAGTGTCACAATGGTGACAAGAGATCTTGTGGGCCCTGACCAGATCATACTTGGTGAGATGTACCAAGTGACCAATTCCTTGGCAGTTGTTAATTTTAGCTGGGGAGGGGTAACTGGCCCTAAGAAGGTTGTGGTTAGCTCAGACCACCCTGATCGACATCCTCGCCACCCTCGGACTCAGACAGCTCGTGACTACACCCACCCACGCCGCCGGCCACACGCTCGACTCCATCTTTTCCGCAAGCCCACACGTCTCCTTCAACCACACCTCCGAACCCCACTGGACTGACCACCACTGCATCCACTTCACCTACAGGAAGCCCACCACGCACCACCGCACCGAACAAATGCCTCGCCACTGCTGGAGCAGAGTCACGGAAGACCAGCTAACCACAACCCTCGCCCTGAGCCCACCCGCCGAACCCTCCGACCCCGACACCGCCGCCCGCAACCTCAGACAGTGGATCGACGACTGCGCCAACACCCTCGCCCCGCTCAAGAATCCGCCCAACAGCCACACCAGCAAGAAAGCCACCTGGTTCACCGAAGACCTCCAGGCCTCCAAACGAACATGCCGAAAACTGGAGAAGATCTGGCTCCACGAACGGACAGCGGACAGCTACGCCGCCCACAAGAGCGCCACCTGCAGTCACCATCACCTCATCAGATCCGCCAAAAGGACCTCACTCAAAGACCGCCTAGACAACAACGCACACAACAGCAAAGAGCTCTTCAACATCGTGAAGGAACTCTCCAACCCCAGCTCCAACACCAACGACATCCGGCCGTCGCGAGACCTGTGCGACTCACTGGCCACCTTCTTCCACCGCAAAATCGCCGACATCCACGACAGCTTCAACACCACGACCGCCCCGGCAACCACCGAGACCACTGCCCCCACAACCACCAACCGCCTGCTCTCCTGGACCAACATCAACGACGAGGACACCAGCGAGATCATGAACACCATCCACTCCGGTTCACCGCTAGACCCGTGCCCTCACCACATCTTCAACAAAGCCAGTACAGCCATCGCGCCCCATCTCCGGAAAATAATCAACATCTCCTTCGAGACAGCAACCTTCCCGGAAAGCTGGAAGCACGCCAAGATCACCGCCTTACTCAAGAAACCCAAGGCAGACCCCAAGGACCTCAAGAACTTCCGACCCATCTCTCTGCTCCCATTCCCCGCGAAGGTCACCGAGAAAATCGTCAACAAACAACTGACCCGCTACCTCGAGGAGAACAACATCCTGGACCCTTCCCAGTCCGGCTTCCGCAGCAACCACAGCACCGAAACCGCCCTCATCGCCGCCACCGATGACATCAGGACCCTGCTAGACAACGGAGAAACAGCAGCCCTCATCCTCCTGGACCTATCAGCCGCCTTCGACACGGTCTGCCACCACACACTACGAACACGCCTTCACGACGCCGGGATCCAAGAGAAGGCCCTGGACTGGACCACATCCTTCCTTTCCGGCAGAACACAAAGCGTCCGCCTCGCCCCCTTCCGATCCAAGGCCACCAAGATCATCTGCGGCGTACCCCAAGGCTCCTCCTTCAGCCCAACGCTGTTCAACATCTACATGGCACCCCTCGCCCACGTCGCCCGACAGCACAACCTCAACATCATCTCCTACGCCGATGACACCCAGCTGATCCTCTCCCTCACCAAAGACCCTCACACCGCCAAAGCCCACCTCCACGAAGGAATGAAGGCCGTCGCCGAATGGATGAGGACCAGCCGCCTGAAGCTGAACTCGGACAAGACGGAGGTCCTCATCCTTGGTTCCAACCCTTCAGCCTGGGACGACTCCTGGTGGCCAACATCACTGGGAACAGCCCCGCCACCCACCGACCACGTACGCAACCTAGGGGTCATCCTCGACCCCACCCTCTCCATGACTAAGCAGGTCAACGCCGTTTCCTCACCCTGCTTCAACATCCTCCGAATGCTCCGCAGGATCTTCAAGTGGATCCCCACCGAAACAAGAAAAACAGTCACCCAGGCCCTCGTCACCAGCAGGCTGGAATACGGAAACGCCCTCTATGCAGGAACGACGGCTAAGCTCCTGAGACGGCTGCAACGCATCCAGAACGCCTCTGCACGTCTTATCCTCGACATCCCCCGACGCTGCCACATCACACCCCACCTGAGAGACCTGCACTGGCTCCCTGTCAACAAGAGGATAACCTTCAAGCTCCTCACCCACGCACACAAAGCACTCCACAACTCCGGACCAGCCTACCTCAACAGACGACTCAGCTTCTACACCCCCACCCGCCAGCTCCGCTCGACCAGCCTCGCCCTCGCCACAGTCCCCCGCATCCAGAAAACGACCGCCGGCGGCAGATCCTTCTCCCACCTCGCCGCCAAGACCTGGAACACCCTCCCCACCAACCTCCGACAGACCCAAGACCTACTGGCCTTCAGAAGACTCCTCAAGACCTGGCTCTTCGATCAGTAGCAGCACCACCCCCTCTTCCCCCAGCGCCTTGAGACCCTCGCGGGTATGTAGTGCGCTTTATAAGTGACATGATTGATTGATTGATTGATTGAGACCTCCCTGTGGAATGCTTGTTGGGCAATGATTTGGAAACTTCAGCCTGGGCTGAAGTGGAACTCAGGACACATGCAGCAATGTTGGGCATCACTGCAGATGTGTTTGCTGTGACTAGGTCACATGCCAAACTGTCTTCAACTGAACAGGCCCTGGGTCCTGGAAAAATGGACCAGGTGCCTTCCAAGAGAAGGACCAAATAGGGGTAAGGCAGTGTTCCCCCCCAGACTCAGAGTGAGGATCAGTCTCCTGAGGGAGATGACCCCAGTCCCTGTGAAGGAACTGTCTCAGAGGAACTTGAACCTGATCAGGTTGAGTTCTTGGGGACATGGGGCCCTTCCAGGGCAGAACTGAGTCAGGAGCAGCACAGCTGCCCCTCTCTTGAACCCCTCAGACAGCATGCTGCTGCTGAGGCTGCTGGCAGTGCCAGTGGGTACCACAGGATCTACTGGGATGAAGGACTCCTTTACTCAGAGGGTAGAGACCCCAAGCCTGATGCTACCAGGAGGTTGGTTATACCTCTGAAGTTTAGGGGCTTCCTACTGACACTGGCACATGATATCCCTTTAGCAGGACACGTAGGCCAAAGTAAGACTTGGGACAGGCTGGTCGCTCACTTCCACTGGCCTCACATGTCAGAGGACACAAAGGAGTTTTGTCGCTCCTGTACCACCTGTCAAGCCAGTGGTAAGGCAGGTGGTACCACAAAGGCCCCCCTGATACCACTACCTGTGGTGGGGGCCCCTTTGAGAGGGTTGGGATTGACACAATTGGTCCCATGGATCCTCCAACTGCATCTGGGCACAGATATAATCTAGTGGTGGTGGACCATGCCACTAGGTACCCAGAAGCAATACCCCTTAGAACCACCACAGCTCCTGTGGTGGCCAGGGCCCTCCTGGGAATTTTTCCAGAATGGGTTTCCCTAAGGAGGTCTTAACTGACAGAGGTGCAAACTTCATGTCTAGTTACATTACTGCTATGTGGAAGGAGTGTGGAGTAAATTACAAATTTACCACACCCTATCACCCACAATGCAATGGGTTAGTTGAGAGATTCAACAAAACCCTGAAGGGCATGATCATAGGCCTTCCAGAAAAGCTTAGGCGAAAATGGGATGTCCTGTTGCCCTGCCTTCTCTTTGCCTACAGAGAGGTTCCACAGAAGGGGGTTGGCGACAGCCCTTTTGAACTTCTGTTTGGACATCCAGTTAGGGGTCCCCTATGTTTAGTGAAGGAGGGATGGGAGTTACCTCTCAAACCACCTAAACAAGACATAGTGGACTATGTACTTGGTCTCCGCTCCAGGGTGGCTGAGTATATGAAGAAGGCAAGTAAAAACCTTGAGGCTAGCCAAGAATTACAGAAAGCTTGGCATGACCAAAAGGCTGTGCTGACTGTGTACCAGCCAGGACAGAAGGTATGGGTGTTGGAGCCTGCGGCCCCAGCAGCTCTCCAGGACAAGTGGAGTGGACCCCATACCATTCTTGAGCAGAAGGGAGAGGTCACCTACTTGGTGGACCTTGGAACTCCCAGGAGCCCCCACAGGGTGCTCCATGTGAACAGGCTCAAGCCATATGTTGACAGGGCAGACATGGGCTTGCTCATGGCTACTGATGAGGGACAGGAGGAAGAGAGTGACCCACTCCCTGACCTCCTCTCACAGAACCCTGATGATGGTTCAGTAGATGGTGTAGCCTTGGCAGGCAGCCTCACTGAGCAGCAACAGACTGATTGAAGGAAGGTCCTCAATCAGTACAGACATATGTTCTCCCTGACTCCTAGTCAGACCACCTGGTGTACCCATGAAGTAGACACAGGTGAAAGTCTGCCTGTTAAAAATAAGATTTACAGGCAACCTGACCACGTCAGGGACTGCATCAGGACTGAGGTCCAAAAGATGCTGGAATTGGGAGTCATTGAACCCTCAGATAGCCCTTGGGCTAGTCCAGTAGTCCTGGTACCCAAACCTCATACCCAGGGTGGTAAGAGAGAAATGAGGTTTTGTGTAGACTGCAGGGTGCTAAATGCAGTCACTAGGACTGATGCTCATCCTATTCCTAGGGCAGATGAGCTCATTGATACTTTGGCCTCAGCCAAGTTCTTGAGTACCTTTGACCTCACAGCTGGATATTGGCAAATCAGATTAGCTGAGGATGCCAAACCCAAAACAGCATTTTCAACCCCTAGTGGGCACTATCATTTGTGGTGATGCCCTTTGGCTTGAAAAATGCACCTGCCACATTTCAAAGGTTGGTGAATAAAGTTCTCAGAGGCCTGGAAGACTACAGTGCAGCTTATCTTGATGATATTGCTGTCTTTAGTTCCACCTGGGAGGATCACCTGGTCCACCTAAGAAATGTTCTGGAGGCCCTGTAAAAGGCAGGCCTCACTATCAAGGCCACCAAGTGCCAGTTAGGGCAGAGTAAGGTTGTGTACCTGGGCCACCTTGTGGGTGGAGGCCAGGTTCAACCATTGCAGAGCAAAATCCAGACCATCATGGACTGGGTTGCTCCAACTACACAGACTCAGGTCAGAGCTTTCTTGGGCCTTACTGGGTACTACAGGAGGTTTGTTAAGGGATATGGATCTATAGTGACCCCCTTAAATGATCAGACCTCTAAAATTATGCCTAAGAAAGTTCAGTGGACAGTTAGCTGTCAGAAGGCATTTGATGACCTGAAGCAGGCCATGTGCACTGCTCCCATTCTGCAAAGTCCTGACTATTCCAAACAATTCATTGTTCAAACTGATGCATCTGAATTGGGGGTAGTGGCTGTGTTATCACAACTGAATGAAGAGGGTCAGGATCAGCCAGTGGCTTTTATAAGCAGAAGGCTGACCCCCAGAGAGAAACGTTGGTCAGCTATTGAGAGGGAAGCCTTTGCTGTGGTTTGGGCTCTGAAGAAGCTGAGGCCATACTTGTTTGGCACTCACTTCATTGTTCAGACAGACCATAAGCCCCTCTTATGGCTAAAACAGATGAAGGGTGAAAACCCCAAACTTTTGAGGTGGTCCATTTCCCTACAGGGGATGGACTCTACAGTGGAACATAGACCTGGGAGTAACCATGCCAATGCAGATGGACTCTCCAGATATTTCCACTTAGAAAATGAAGACTCAACTGGTCAAGGTTAGTCTCATGTCCTTTCGTTTGGGGGGGGCTGTGTATGAAACTAGGATCTGCTTCTTATGGTTACCCCCACTTTTTGCTTGATGTTGCACTGTTTTTGACTAGTCTGACTGGGATCCTGCTAAACAGGACCCCAGTCTATCTGCTTTCTCCTCTAAATTGTCAGACATGTACTTTGGTACACTCCAGAGTGGATACTGGGGAACCCTTATAAGTCCCTAGTATATGGTACCCATGTACCCAGGGCATAAGTACCCCAGAGGCCTCCCATGGGCTGAAGCACGTATTATGCCACCCATGAGAGGCCATGCAACATGGAACTCCAGGTCTGCTACAGCAGCCTGTGTAAGATGGTGCTTGCACCACTTACGTTAGATATAGGTTCACTATATTTATAGGTCACTACACTTAAAACTTATAAGTCACCCCTATAGCAAGCCTTATCAATCCTGAAGGCAGGGTGCTGGGTTTTTAGTGAGAGGGTGCCCCTGCATGAGCAGAGCCTCTGTAGCCTTCGGAGACCATTCTCCCGGGTTGTCTGTGACTCAGCCGGACATATAGGTAGAGGTGCATTATAACCTTGCGGTAAATGCTATCTCGAAAACGACTGCAAAGAAACATATCGTGTTTGGTATCAAACACCTTGTAATCATACCTCCACACCGGTAACCGGTATGGGAGGTATGATTCCACCCTTCTAAATCAAGCTTCGTGGGGTCACTGGTCTATCCGGTGCCAGCCTTCTCGACCCGGTCAGCACAAAATGGATGCTGCCGACCAGAGACACATTTCTGCCCTCCTGCTGCTGAGCCAAGGTCGAGCAGAGGAAGGCAGCACAATAGGCATCCTGTCACAGGGAGGTGTGAACACCTCCCAGACAGGATTTAGTGTATTGGGGCTGGGTGGGTGCACTCTGAGAGTGCCTGAAAGTCTGCACTGGGGGAATATTTGTTGTCCCTGTGCATAGTCCAGCTCAAACCAGTTCTGGGAGCCATTGGCTCCTGCTCTGGTGTGAAACTGGACAAAGGACATGGGTGTAACCATCCCTCTGTCCTGACCCTCCCCTAGGAGGTTCCTCCGAATCTGTCCAACCCCTTCCAGTGGGTACAAAAGGGCTTACCTGGCTGTAAGATTTTAGATTTTATGTGGACAAGATTCTAGAAGAAGAAACAACTGACCTTCGACCGTATGGACACTCTGGACTTCGCTGGACTTCGCCTAGGCCCGACTTCGTCTCCCTCTCCGTACAAAGCTTTGTCTGTGCCCTTGCTGCATACAGGCTCCGTGTAGGACCTGTGGTGCACAAAGGACAACTGAAGACTCTCCCTTGGAGTGAAGGAGTCACTCCCCTGCCCTGGCAGGCACCCTAACGCAACTGACTGGTCTGCGGCTCCTGAGCTCCTGCAGACTCCGAAAATTTCAGCAACACAGGAGGTGAGTTTTTGAAGGTCACTGAGGTCTATCTGCCCTCTCAGCAAGTTTGAGGCCAGTATCCCTCGCGGGGACTGCATACCCGAACCCCTGTGCACCGTGTCCATTTGTAATTGCATATGCTTGTTGTCGATTCCCGAGCTTGTGCATTGGACTCCATTTAGTCCTGACCCTGAGCAGTATTTGCACCAAAGAAGTCCAGCCTCCTTGCACCGAGTGCTCCGTGGGCTGGTAGTTTGCAATCTTGCCCGAGGTCCCCTCGCGACTCCTGGTCCTTCAACTTGTGGGTCTCTCTGAGGGCCATCTTGATTTCTGTTGGGCTTTCCTGGTTGCTCCAGATGTGCCCTGACTCCCCATTGCTTGGTGAGTCCCCTGGACCTTGCTGGTCCACACCGTAACCTGTTTGTCCTCCCTTCATGGGTTGCTTTTGCCAAGGCTTGTTGGTGCTCCAGCTGGACATCGACCCCTCAGCACTCGACATCCTTTGTGGGACAGCACACCTCCAGCTCCTGGTCATCCTCGACGTCTCCTGGTCCTCGTGGCTGCAGAGTCAAGCATCCCTTCTTCGCACCTGAAGCACACGACATCGGTGGGCATTCGTCTACCGAGCCACTGGTCACTCTGAAGTGACCCAGACTCTGTCCCCTCTGCTTTCAGGTTCCTTCCTTCCCGAATCCAGGCTTGGATTCCACCGGACCCTTTTCACCTTCACGGCAGCAGTACTTCTTTACAGCCCCATTGAGAACGACAGCAGTTTCCGATGCCAATCCAGACCTATGCACCCGGCTCCTCTGGGATAGATAACTCGGGTACTACGGAATCCATGCGTAGAGTGGCTCTTCAAACTCTTAGGTTCCAAAGGGTTCACTCGAAGCCCTCCTAGAAGGGTCCTTAAACTTTAAAAGTGTAACCGCAACTTCCCCATAGAATTGTACGGAGCCCGCGGTCGTGTGCAGACACTGCACCCGTCCTCCGTGGGGTCCCTATCTACTCACCTTGGGTGGTTCCTTGGGGTCCCAGTGATTCTACGTGCTCCAGACCTTGTCTTGATCTCAGTCGTGACTGTTATACCACTATTTTAGTATATGGTTTCGTTTCCCCCTGGAGCCCACTGTGTATTGTGCTACTTACAACTGTTCTATTGATCTTGTATTGTGTGCTTTGTGTTTATCCTCATGTAGAGGATAGTAGAGAGTGTTATATTAATAAATACATATTTTTATATAACTACCGTGTGGTTCTCCTTTCATTTGGTCAATATAGGAGGTGATATTCTGGTAAAACAAGCTGCTTTACATTCCTTCAAGATTAAGCCTGAAGGCTGCTCTCCACAGCTACCACTAGGATAGCTTTCTAAAGGTTATCTTCGACCTCATACACCATAAGTGTCATTTGGACTGGTACAAGGTGCCCACTTTAATTAGTGGACAGCATATACCAGGCCATCTTCTCACAGCCACCCCTTTAACACAGCAAGTCTGATTTGTACAAACATAAGCATCTATCCACTTTTGCTTCTTTATTATCTCCCCCCATTCTGCCTTTAGTAGATGTGTCTCCTGGAGAATGATATTCCAGAATTGTCTGCCTCCTACACCTAACCCTTAGACCATTCACATTCCAGGATAGAATGTTACCGACATCAGGCTTGTGTTTGCTTCAACTCTTCATCCCCTGACTCTTCCCACATTTGTTCTTCACTTTGTTCCAAAACTCGGACAATCTTTTTTTTAAAATTCTCCCTTTATGCTCCCATAACCCATGTGAGTGTGTCAATAAATTGTGCATTCTCCCCACACCAACCCCCCTGGAGAACTCTCCCTACCTTCTCTGGGTGAAGCATGTTCACCCTTCGAGCTCCTCCCCTCTAGCCTACCATATTGCTTGTTTGTTGTAATTTGATCTGCTTTATGAGTGACTCCACTTCTTTTGGATCTCCTATATTAAACATCTGGTTCCTCCACATAATCCTCAAAGAGGCTGGAAAGCGCATTTGTGCTGTTGCCCCCAGTGATCTTAGCTCTTGGATGTGTTGGCTTAACTCCCATTGCCGATCTTGGGTGACTTTTGATATGTCTGAGTGAATCCTGAATGACCAATCCCCTTTATTATATGTACCAGCTTTAAGTGCTTCAATTAGAATTCTCTCTTTTAGAACGTAGCTCTTGAAGATTTTTTGCAGGTTCTTCTCATCCCTACTTTTCTCAACGAGTCCTGGTGGGCCCTCTGAATGTCTTCCTCCAGCAATGCTGTCTAATGCCTTGGGATAAACTCGTTTAGAAGACCCAACACAAAAGTCTTGAGATTTACCCCTTCCATTCCCCCTGGGATATTTAACAATCTTAAGTTGTTTCTTCGTGCATTGTTCTCTAGGGATTCAATTTTGGCCCTAGGATCCTTCTCATTCACTTTCGTAGCCTGTATTTCTGCCTGATTCACATCTACTTCTCTGCCTAAATCCTCTAATGCGGCTTCTGTTACAGCCACATGATTTATCAGGGAATCCTGCCCTGGTTTTTCTCAGAAGTTCGTTCTCATCTCCAAGAACATAGATTCCATTATTTTTTCAAACCCTGTAGTGTGTTGCTGTACACATGGTATTTTGTAGCTCCTCCGGAGCTCCAGCACCTGGGTCACATTGACTTTGACCAGAATTTTGCTCTCTCTGTGGTTCTCTCTGTGGCCCGGAGACTGGTACTTCCTCAGGGTCTTTGATTGTTAAAACTTGAAATTTATTACTGACTGTGATCCCTTCCCCTACTATGCTGTCCCCCAACATCGACATTTCTATTGTGTCTTTAGGCTTGGTCACTTCGCTCCCAACAAAGTCCATTGAAGGTTGTTTGGCCTGGACTTTGAAAAAGGATCACAAAGAGGGGGTGATTTTTAACTTAGTACCTATATTTCGTCCTCTAGATGGAAAAACCGGTGGTGGATCAGAGGTCTTGCCCTGCCTCCCCTTCTTGTTATGAGACATGAGCACCAACACTGGATTGTTGTTTGGGACTGACGTAATGTGAACACCTAAGTTCCTATTTCTTAAACAGTAGCTTATGCCGTGCTTCAGATTGCTTTCCTACAATTATGGTCCCAAACCTTGGTTTTCTTCCCTTTCACCAAGTTTTTAGAGTCAACCCCCTCCCCTCCCTTGCTCAAGACTCCAGGGGCTTGATCTGTTTTCCTGCCTATTCCCCGAGCCCTTACCGGAGTCATGAGCGCTTCTGCCATACTCCTCTGAATTTCCTGTGGCTTCCCAGCACCTTTCTCCTGCTGCCAGCGGGAATCTGAGCCTGCTCCAACACCTCCTATTGTGCCTCGGAAAGAAAGCCTGGCCGCGACCCTCCGGCTCTGCTTCGCGCTCCTGGCTGCTTCTGCCTACAATGAACCTGCGGGGCTACAACAGCTCGCTGTGCACCACGACTGCCTCGCCTCCCGATCTCCCAACATACAGCCTTACAGAGGTGTGCAGGTACGTTATTCGAAAGTTTTCAAGGAATGTCATGCTTACTAACTAATTTTATGTAGAAAATGGAGTCGAAGAAAAAATACGCTACGCAGCTGCATCCTCACACGGCTAGAGAGGGTGGAAGCTCCCGACCGGAACTCCCTTAGCCGGCCATGTTCTTCCCATCAACATTGCCTTTGCTGGTATTGACATTGTTATGCGTGCATAGTTTATGGCATACACAACATTGCATTTACTGGCATTGCCGCTGTTGTGCCTGCATATATCATGATGTACATTGACATCGCATTCACCGATATTAACACTTAAGGGCCTGGAAAAAGTGTGTCTGACTTCAATGAAAGCAACTCTGATTGCAGCATCTCTGTCAACTGCCTGTATTCCATGAAAAGTAATTCCTACCAACACTGCTCTGTACCTCCAAAACATTATGAGACTCTATAAACATGTGTAAATATATGCAAATTGTAGGCACGAGATTTTGATCTGTAAATGTAAACATGTCTTGTGAGATGAAAAGTGGCAAAGGAACCTTTAATGAAGTGAGTGAAATCTATCTGCGATATGATCATTTTTGTATTCACAGCATTCGCCAGACCTTCAGTTGCACACCTCACTCATCTTCATTTGAGTGAGATGTATAACAAAAAAATGAAATAAATTATTGCAACAGTGTTTTCCCTTTTAAAGTTTTTTAGGCCCCTTTCTTCCTAATATCTCACTTTTGGTAGACATTTTTGATTTATTTGTTTTGTAAATTTCATACGTCCACATAGATTGAAAAGTTTTAAAAAACACAGGACAGATTTCTGAAGAAAACCTTTGCTGCTTCACAAGCCTCCGCTTTAAAGCTTCTGAAAATGTTAAAGGTATATAATTATGCAAAGCGTGAAAAAAGTACCAAAATATAGGCCCTCTTAATCCTGCCATTTGTTTTCTTATTTTAAATATCTATATAGAACAAAAATAATACCAAGGACCGACGAGTAGCTGAACAGCAAGTTGCTTACCCAGAACAGTATTATATGTTGGTCCTGCTAGTACCATATTAAAGAAATAAGGATAGGATGGGGAAAGGGATAATAAAGAAAGAGCTGATGATAGTACAGCATATCATACTGTATTACTTTTTGCATAAATACAGGTTGAGCTGTTCTTAAACTGAAGTATACCAGTTTTCTATGTCTGACCACACCCATAGCACTATAGTATTGTACTTTTCCACTCAGAAAATTGAAATGTGACCTCATTATTTGAACAGTTATTTCAATGTGTTAATGCTTCTGCCTAAGTTCTCTCAATGCAATTCTCGCTTTGACTAATCTGTTACAAAGTTATTGCTGGAAATAACCACACTATCAGGGCTACTCACAAAGGTAACTTTCCTTGTGAGTAATTTACACATGTAATGTACTCTCACCATTTTGAGTAACTTTATTACTTTTAGCTATTCACAAATTCCTAGTGTGGAGTTACTCACAAGTGTAGACTTACACATCTCAAGCCCTTGAAAAAGGAGGTGGAGCTAGCCATAAAAAGTGCAAGTTACTACTGCCAAAAAAAGAAACAGTAGTAAGTCTAGTACCACAGATGGCCAACCATTGAGACTACAATACTCCCCATAGAAAATAATAGAGGTAAGGATTTACAATAAAACCCCATTGGAAATAATGTTAAATTAAATACAATTAAATGAACATAATTAAAAATAAAAAAATATATAATTTAACGTAAAATAAAAATAGAAAAATAAAACAATTATTACTTAATTCTAAAATATACTTTGAAAATAAAAGATCTTTTGAATATAGAACTAAATGTAGGAATTTAATAAAATATAGCTACACTTCCTTTAATTCATTCTAAACATCACTTTTAAGAATTATTAATGCATCATAAAAATATTTTTTAACTTTAGGCAGAAATCTATTTTTCAATTTAAACTACTGAAAAGTAATTTTAATTTAATAGATAAAATGAATTCCATATTTAATTGAAAATGAAGTGTTGCTGTAGCATTTTCATATGCTGTTCTATTTTTTAAATAAATAGACACCATTAATTCACAACAATATTTAACATAAAAAAAGTTTTTACTAACTTTTCCACATTTAATAAACTGTTTTAGCATTCCCTTTAATTCACCAGGCGAAATACTCTACCTTCAATTCTGAGTTGCCGTACGGTAAAGTATAGGGGAAATTAAAAACATTTCTCTTGAAAATAAAATGAAAAAGAGTTTTTGTTAATTTTTTTGTAATTTATTTTATACATTGCATTTTAAATGTAGAGTAAACAAAAAATGATACAGCACTATTAATTTAATTTTCAATTAAATCTTACTTTATATCTATTACATTTGAGAAGATTGAATTAAAAAAAGAAAATACCACTGAAATTAATGAGAATCAATTTTTGCTACTATGCATAAATAATTATTAAAAGTGAGGCATAAATTATTAAAATTCATTGGATTATATTTTATTAAAATGTAATCTTATATTAATATTTATAATAAAAATGGTTGTTCAAATGTTTTGTAATCAAACAATAAATATGTTTTATGTTAGGTACATATTTTAGCTTCATATTATATCTATTAATATTATAAATAGTCTAAATAATGTAATTTAATTTAGCATTATTTCCTACCTCCATTATTTTCTAGGGAAGGGTCTTACAGGAACAGCTGTCAGCCATAGGTGGTGCTGGACTTACTGCATCTCTGAGCTGGAGTAATTTACTACTTTTTACTACTGTTTTGGGTCTCTTTGTGGCTGTAGCAACTTCAGAAGAACAGTTTGTGAATAGCAATGGGCTTACTCTTTTGTGGGTAGGTGAACATCCCTCCCTCAACCCTTCCTTAATCCTCTTCTCACTCCTCCCTAATCCCCTCCCCTTTAGTAGTAAGTATTCCCCATTTTCCAGCCACTTACCACTGTCCCTCCCATATTTACTACTAAAATGTATACTACGTGTGCATTGACTCCGCAGTGGGGACAGAGATATTCATGCATATAAAGATTGGGAAGGCAGAACCTTTGAATGTAAGGTTCTGAATAGCATTTTGTAGTATCATTGTACTTCTACAATTTTGCTAAAAATGCAGATTGTGAATAGGCCCCTACTTCTTTAAATACATTTGTTACGTTTATGTGCTCTTTAATTCCCTGATTTGGTTTATTTTTATTTCAACTCAGAATTTCACTGGCAATTTTGAAAATGGCGTCTTACATTCTATGATGAACAATATTCTGTGAGCAAGTCCATTATTGACAGGAACCATTTTCTTATGTAAATCTCTCCTCTTTCACTCATCTTCCCTTTTGATGGTGACTAAAGGGCATAATTATTAGGGGATTGCGCCAGCGGAATGTCACTTTTACCGACGTTCCGGTGGCGAAATGCATTGCTCCATACTTACAAAGTGGTGTTAACCCACTATTTGTGGATTAACTCTGCTTTGTAAATATGGTACGCTTTCATGCAGATACCTGCGTCAAAGGGGCGTGCAATGGGTGTTACCGTAGGCATTCCACCGCAACACCCATTGCTTTTTGATGCTGCCCCAGATTTACATGGATGTGTATATCTGAGGCAGCGCCAAAAACTAACGCAATGAGAAAGCAGGCATTAGATTGGCACGACAAGGAGAAATACTTGCATTTCTCCTTGTTTTTGATTTTTCTATGTGTGCTGCATTCTGCAGCACACATAGAAAGAGCAAAATGCCATTAATGATTGTTTTTGTGTAAGAAGGTGTCCCTTCCTGAACAAAAACAATCATTAAATAATGGTGATTTGCTATTTCTATGTGTGCTTCAGAATGCACACATAGAAGTAGCAAATCACCATTATTGATTGTTTTTGTGCAGGAAGGGACACCTTCCTGCACATAAACAATCCTCCATGCAAAGCAGGCACGCTTGCACTATGACACAAGGGTATCGGTGGTCGCGCTAGGCAGCAATTTTTTGCTCCTGCACTAGGGGAAACACAGGGGTGCGCCATATCCTTGGAAATAAGGCACATCCCTACGTTTTGGAAATGGCGCAGCGTTGCAAAATTTGGTACAGTGCTGCACAGCACCATTTCCTTGTAAATATGTCCCTATGTTCCTCTGGTGTGTTTTGGTCTAGCCTGAGGCTTGAGTGATTCTGCAAACGACTCTGATTTACGCTTTGAAATGTTGCTGCAAATTGAAGAGGAAGATAATTGGTTGGTAAATGATAGGTTTTATTGATTATATGGTAGTATGACTGGACATCATTCCTTGTCTTTCAGGTAAAAAGTGTATATTAACAAAAACATTGACAGATTCCTCTAGAGGTTCTGTATGAAACTAAGAACTGTAATTTAACACACATTGTACATGGGCCTCGTTTAAAGGCTGGTGCTGAACAAGTTGTCCATCCTGCACTTTTAACAGGTTAGCTTTTAAATAAATAATAATCTTGTTTTTTTCAGTTTGGATTTGTTTGGATACTGTTCAGGCATCTTCTTAAGTCAATGCACACCTAGTTATTCACGATCCAATCTTAAATATACCATGCCTGCATTTTTGTACCTGCATAATTCAGAGACAAACCTAAAATGTTTGTAGGTCATTTTCTATGAATTTAATGTGGTATTTTCAGTCATGTTGCATCTATTTCTCGTTTTGATTTGAAGGTGCACTATTTATATTACCTTTTTATTTTATCACATGCACAGTTTTATTTTTCAACTCAATGACTTATTACCGTTTTTAACACTTTTACGCCATTTCACGGGACTTAATTATCTTCTAGAGCTATGATGAATGTTATGCCTTTTAAATGACCATTTTCTCCTCCACCTTATCTTGCAAAGCACTCTCTCTCTCTCGTACTCACTGCTTGACATTTACAGCTCGTGCTGTTCTGAGATAAGACACGTGGGGCCGTGCCACATAAGGTGAGAACTGTGGCCATTATTTGGAGTCTTTGGGCTGCGTCACACAAAGTGAACTCTAGAATTGCTCAGTTAAGACTAGGACTAGGAGTAATTCTAATTACGCTGGAGTATTCTAAGTAATTTCAGAAATTCCACGTTATGCTTTGACGAGAAATACCATTAAATATGCAATTACTTTCCCTTGTGTACATTAAGAGAAATTTTGCTTGAATATACGCACAGAAACTACGAATTTAGTGAGTGCGAGTGGCTGCTCATGCTGCTGTTCATGTTGTTTTAAATTTACCGCTATTTTCTTAGCACAAAATGCATCTTCACGTCCACTTTGGATGTAAGGGTGCACTTTACCCTAAGAAAACAGAGTAATATAGTTAGTTGTGAGAAAAAAATCACACTGCTCTTCGTGTTCTGTTGCATTTAATGCTATTTCTTAGCACAAAATGAATCCTTGAATCCATTTTCTACACGGGGGCATTTTTCCTCTAAGAAAATAACACTAAATGAGAAGTTACTCTTCTTGCATAGTTACACAGAATCTTGCATAATGTTGTGGAAATTCCACTTACAAATGCTACAGCAAAGTATGTGAGTTAAACCCGACCCTAGTTAAGACCCAGGCCCTGATTACGATGTCGGGACACCGTTGCGGAATAGAAACCGACTGACCTCAGGTCGGCGGTTCCGACCGCGTCATTTGGATGCGACTGCACACAGTGCAGTTGTAAACATCCATTTTTCTATGGGAGCTTGTGTGGCGGGCATAAAACGCCCGCAGCATGAGCTCCCATAAAAAAATGGATGCTTCCAAACATCCCTGCACCTCACGGTGCCTGCCACATGGTGCCGAGATGTTTAGGGGGGCACAGGGCCAAATGCAGAGGGCCAGGGGGGAAAGGGGGCCCTGATAGTGGCCCCCAAAGTCAGTTTCCGACAGCCAATCCATGTTGGAAATGCTGTTTAAAACCTACATCATAATCCCGACGGCGGAAACGCCGCTCTTAAGGGATTATGAGGCCTTTCCGACTGGCCGACGGGCTCCTTGAGCCCATCCGAACTGCGTCAGATTCCCCGGCCAGTTTAAACTCCGACAACCATCATTATATTACGGCAGTTGGACTTTAAACCTACAATGTCAGTCGGAAAGCCTCCGACCAGCGGTCGGAGGCTTTTCGACCGACATTATAATTAGGCCCACAATGTCTTAAGTAGTTGATAAACTGGAGTAGAGCTATTTACCCACCTCAGACAGTGGTAAATGTTTGCTTGTCAGAACAGTGTTCAAGAGCTGGAAATAAAGCAGTATTGGTTGACAGATCGAAAGTAAACTGATGCAATTCCATGTTCAAAACAACATAACGACACAATTAAAATATAACAGGCACATCACAACAGAACAGTCAAAATGGAACCAAACACAACAAACACAGTACAACACAACATCATATTGCAATATTGTAGCAAAAACACATTAGAGCAAAAAAACAAAAGAACACAGAGCAATACCAACGTTTTCAAGCAATAAATATGCACAGATCTAACATTACAACCTCCAGAAACCTGCTTTCATAATACAGTGGGAAAACGTTATTGCATCAAGCACTGCCTTAACTTACCACTAAGGACATAAAATAGCACCAGTCAAAAATGCCCCCTGGCCTAGCCCTTGAAGTCTGATCAAAGCTTTAAATCTTGTGTACCAGAATTGGCATGTCAAGGCAAAAGGCAAAAAATCATCTGCCTTCTAATCAAAGACTCACGAGAAAATATGCCCTAGAAAGAAAACATCAATGGTGCAAGCAGCCCCACACTCACATACCTCCAAAGTATTGTACACTTGCATTCCTGAGACATTTCAGTTAACAGCAACAAACGTATTATCTGTTCTTCCAACATGTTTCAGAGACGTTGCCTGGCAAGTGTGCTGTCAACATGGGCATTTAAGTAATATTAGAGATCGATAGATAATGAGGTTGTAACCATATATTTAAAGGGGTCTTTGTAAAACATCAATGTGGATTACAGAATTGGGTGCTGGGTTGATCAGTGTGTCACGTGTGTGTGTGTGTCAGTTGGTATTGGTTACGGATACCTGATGTGTACTCTGTTCTTCCATTTTCTCAGCACTGGATTGCATTTATAGTGCTGTCAATTTAAACTTTTATTATAGTTTAACTTTATTTTTTTTACCAATGTGAATATATTGTTTTCATTGCAAAATCTCAAAAACATCACTAGTATGGCTTGTGCTGGTTGTGTCTCAGAGCTGCCTGCAATTGAGCTAATGGGCACATGTTTATACCTACATTAGGAAATGTGTAAATGGTGTGTCTGTATTTATGTCATACAGGTGCTTTGGCTTGATTTTGGGGGCATCATTTTGAAAAGTGTGTTTTAATATAGGGATACCTTCCTGCACAAAAGAAGCCTTAAAGGCATATTCCTCTTTCTAAAAGAAGTAATGAGGAGAAATACAAATGTTTCACCTCGTTACTCCTGGTTCAGAGAGGCATACCATTTTGGCGCAGTCCATGTTTCCTCACCTTAGCAAACCTGGGATTATGTCACAATCCATGGGTGGATACATGGGAATGCCCATGCTTCATCCATGGAACACCTCCCTGACTCAAACTAAAGTGAGGCAGCAATATGCGCTGTCTTGTGTTACATTTTGGAAATAAATCCACGCAATGCCATGCAAATTAGATTTGCTTGGCTTTGAAAATCACAAATAACATTTTGCATTGTGGCTATGCCAAAAAGTGGTGCATCCATGATGCAAAATGTTAGTAAATTTGTGCCAAAGTCTTATGGTCAGCCTCCTTCAGCAACATGTTTGAATTAAGCGCTACTCATATTTTGGATCAGCCAGCACGAGTATTGGAGTGACTAGAGACAGCTTCAGTTGTTTGTCTGAACTCATATAATAAATGCAAAAAATATATGCAGAGAGGGGTTTTGAGTCAGGGTGGCTTTTTAAGCTATTGCTTGAATAAAATGTAATTCATAATTTGGTTTAAACCACAAGTATTTTCTTTTTAACATAATACTATTGGCTCTTAGGGTATTAGCCTGCCTAAAGAGTGCTTGTAATGCAATGTGTGGAAGGTGAGGTACCCATGCACTGCAATGGACATGTATGCCATTGCCTACTCCCATCATACAGAAAATGTGCTTAAGTGCTAACACATGTTCTAAAAATGTTTAGACAGTAAAATGATTTTCAAATGGCAGTACTACATTTTTTGCACTTCAATGTGACACCACAGTTCTGCTGACTTTGCTCTAGGGGATGTTTGGCACCTAAATGGGTTTGTGCCTCCTGATTTGATTTTGTACCTAAAATTAGTTTTGCACCTCAATGTGATTTTTCACCTAAATGTGTTTTTGCTGCTTTGTGACTGTGCTCTTAATATTGTTTTTACACTCCAATTTTTGTTTCTTCAGAATGATTTTGCATCTACCTTTGATTTGCATCTAAACATGATTTGGGACATAAATGTGATTACGCATACATATGATTTTTTCTTCCTAGAGGTTTTTAAATTCATGTGGTTGTTAAACCAAGGGCAATTGTCTACTTCAATGTGCAATCAACCACATGTAATATGATACTATGCACACCTTTGACACATAATGTGACATCCTACTACAACATTTCTTCTCTGTACTTAGTGGTAACCAAAAGATGGATAATGCATGTATCCCTCACTGAATCTGCTTTACAAGATCACTATCCTACACATTTGATGCATTATATTACTGTGACGATTAACCGTGAAACAAGAAGAAATTCAAATCAGACCAGAGTCCATGATGCATCTAATATTGTCTCAGAGATTCAACTCCCCTTAGCCTGTCCAAAACCAACCACAGACACCATAAACACTAAACCAACTGACAACCTCAATTATATAGTCTCCTCAGGCTCTACTTCTGTTAAACTGACCTACTCCTTTTTTACTGAGAATTGAGCCTCCTGAAGCAATGCCCTATGGTTTTTTCTTCTAGTTCTCAGAATGATTTGCAGACTTATCAACACAGAAGAAACACCAACACTCTCCAGACACTGGTGTTTGCCCTGCGGAGATTGCCTTTTTTTGTTTTTACTGTGGGGTGCCCCTCCGTACCCCTGTTGTCCTCCCCACTCTGCCCACAGGCATTTTGCCACCTACAATTGCAAAGTAGTTTAATTAAGTGCTGCAGTACAGGCAGCGAAATGCCAATCAGCATTAGTAACCATGGCCAATGTCTGCATACCCACAAAAAATCCTTAGGATGGAAAGGCTGCTATTTTAGGTTACGATAAACAGAGTTGTGAGCTACACATTCGCATATATGAAAATAAACAGGTCATTATTCAATGCTCAGAGATGAACTTCCATACATCCATACTTTCACCACACTATTTGATACTGCAAAGGCCCTAAATGTGTCTACCATTGCTAGGTACATTAAAAATGATATCATGCCTATCAGCTGTACATACTACAACACCACTAGCTCACCCTTCTTTACTCCCTTATGCCCCTTTTACTGCTCACATCTCCTCTCCCCTGGGAAATGAGACCAGAAAGCATATTGGCAACATAAATCAAGGTAGTCCAGACCAATATCCTTTGATGTAGCGTTTCTCTGTCAACCAACTTTCAGTTCCAGTCCAGCTACACCAAACAATAGCATTGAAACTGACTCTCCACAGAAAGAATCAACAACCCATGGGCATGATTCACATGAGACCACGAGGGGGATGACCACTAACTTAGTACAGAACAGAAATATCTTATATACTCCATCAACTTATTGACTTCACATTGTAGCTGGATCACCCACAAGAGACAAAAAAAAGTTTGCAGGCCACATTCTTCATCTCTCTGTCCCTCAAGCACTCTCCTTCAAGAGACTGCTCTCCTGACCCCATTATACCTCACTTGAAACACTTACTTGTAGAGAGACCAATATACCCACCATTACTTCTAACTCACCACAAAGCACCATAAAACTCCAAATTACTCCATGGCATAAGATTCCATGCACAGAAGAGATCCTGAACCCACAATATCAATGTCCTAAACACAAACCTTTGTAGAATCACTTCCTCCGAATCCAGTGAAACATTCGCTAGCCATTTATTCAAGGGTATTTATAAGACACAAAATTATCACTCCAAGGGAGGCATGTTGGTGCTGGCACCTACAGCTATCTGGGAATAAAATCAGAAACTGCAACTAGTCATTAAACAGCCTTCATTTTATGGATTTACTGAATTTCAGTAAATCAGGAATAATTTGAATCGCAGGAGAGATCTTATTCCAGAGGACAAAGACTTGAAAGGCTGGCTGACTTTTAGTGGGACACCCAGAGTTAGTGCTGGTGCATGATCAAAGGGATCTAGTGGGGACATATTTTTTATTTAATTTTTTGGGCAGGACACCTGAAGTTAGTCATGATATAGCAGCTGGCAACCTCATAAATGTTTCTGAGGTTGAAAATACCTCTTACCAAGGTATTTTTCATTTTTTGTAGGCAGCCAATTCCTTTCTTTGGGAATCCTAGGTATCCATTATTGCCCTTTTCCATTCTGGATTGAATAAATGCATTTGCTACTATAATTTTGTGAATAAATGGCAAGAAGGGCATTATAGAACTAATCATTCTAATCTGCATGAAACAGGTCTTGGTTACATTTGAGGAACTATGCTAGCAAGATAAAATTTAAAGGCTAGTGTTATTCATAGACTGCAAACTGATGGTTACTGATTGTAAGCAGTCTGCTAGTTTGGGAGGTCATAATTTGCTTTCCCACAGATTTAGTTTGTTAAAACAGGTAACATTTCAGATTTGGATGTGTTCAATTTGAGATAATTATTTTCCATCCAATTAGTGGTGGAGCCTATAGTTTATGAGGTTACATAGGCCCTCCAGCAGATTGGCATCAAAGTTATTCTCCTGAACTTAGCTATATGATCTATAGTGCATCTTACATATCTCACCTCATCCAAGAATGTGTCCTTGATGCTTTTACATTCACAGACACCTGGTTCTGCTCCTTCTCCATAGCACTATTGGATCTTATCCTACTAAAAGAATAATGATCATCCATTTCAGCAGAGCATCCAAAATATTTGGGCAGCCACCTACATCTATTGTGAGTGCCTTACATGCAAACTGATCAGTTCAATAAACTTCTCCTCTTTGCAATGCCTCCGTATAAAAAATATAAACACAACACCTAAACTACTGAGGATGAACATCTTATACAACACCTAGGAGGGTTATTCATAGTTACATCAGATGCTTCATCGATTAATTAATTTCCTCTTGTGATCGAATTCCCTAGGAGATTTCAACCTCCATTGGGAAAAAGCAGAGACACCCACACATATTTTGTCTTGTCCATGCTATCAAACAAAAACCTATAGCAACTTTGCACCTTCCATTACCACAATGAGCACTCTAAAAGACAGATTTTTTAAGAGAATTACCATATACAAATCTATGACACTCTCAAATTGGATTGGACAGACTACTTGTTTGTCCATTTCAAAATGAAGATTTTAATATTCCCTCCCCATACTAAGTAAGAAATGGAAATAGTAAAATCTAGAAACATTAACTACTTTGACAAAAATGTGCTATACTGTTTGATACACTCCTTAAACCATAAAAAAGACCAAATGGTGACCACTTCTTTGTAATAGAAAGCAATATTGATGTGATTGTCAATGTTTTGGACAAACTAGCACCCACCAACTGTAGGTTGAAACAATACAAGAAGATCAGAAAGTAGTACAACAATAAGATAAAAAAGATGTACAAAAACATTACTAGTCTCTGAGAGGTATTGGAGAAAAACACTCATGTCCTCCTACCTCCTTAAACTCAAAACTGCAACAGCAAAAAAAGCAAACAAAATACTGGCCCAAATTTTTATTCATAAGACTGAAACACTCATGGACACTAAATCAATCAAAATAACTCTTTCACATCACATAACAATAATCCAATGGGTCAGTGCCTCCTTCTCTCACTATATATTAATCCAATGGCCTAGCCTCAAGTTTCCCAAATGATGTCATGTCAATAAGGGAATACAGAGCGTTGAGGTTTCACCAAGAAAAATCAGTTACCTGGAGTGACTTATTTCTAATGTGTTATATTACTAAAATCAAACCTTTTTTCACCCAACTCCATTTCACCCTTTTCAAGCCAAGATGGGCCATGTTTGTCCTCTTGTCAAAAAAGCTAAGGCTCACCAAGAGGTGCTGTACAACTACAGACCAACTAGAGGCCTCTCCTTCCTCTCCAAGACTCTGGAAAGATTCCAGGACCTTTCGCTGGATATCCAAAACTTTGACAACTCACATATAGACTATGAAAATGTGCTACTGAATCGCCCTTCTTAATTTCCTCATCAAAATAGTCCTTCATGTGGGAACACTTTTAATCTCAAGTCGAGAAGGTTTGAGGACATTACACCTATCCGTACCTTCATATGCTGAGATCCTCTGAAACGCCACTCTGCATACATGACTGCTTGAATCATCTACAATGCGATCTACATGAGAAATTCTGAATATCTACCTCAAGAACTCCAACACTTAGGAGTTGGGGAATCCAAAGGAACAAAGCCATGTTAAAACTGTACTCACCAGACAGAAAAATACTTCCACTCTCAAACACTCCTTTTCTAAAAGCAGCCAAAGACATGGAATGTCTTTTCTTTACTTTTTAAAAATATTTACTAAAGTTTCAGAAACAGAAGCATATAAGTTGCTTTAATAGAAAAGCATCCAATGATACATAAAGGAATCTCTCTGATCACCACGTAAAATGCAAGATTCAAAAGAGAGGAATATCACATTCATCACATTACTGCTATACTTTATTAATGATTTAAATCTAAATCTAATCTTATATCTTGCTATATATCATCAAATCTGATGTAGTCTTGCTACATATTCTTGCAATAGGTAAGTATTTCCAATTCAATATCTCTCCACTCCTTATTTGTTCACTTTAATATTTCCTGATTTAGGAAAGGGAAAGGGGAAGCATACGGGGGGTGGGATAAATGGGACCGGAGTGTATATCCTGAAGCTTATTACTATATAACATCAATCAGTGGTCAGCAGTCAACGTTTCTAGAATGCTTTTTCAATATATCTCATTCAGGCCAACATCAATTTCTCAGAAATCGAGCACAAATTGCATCCATTTATTGAAAGATAACACATGTTAAATATCTCTCTTAATTCAGAATGTAGTCACTCACTTCCCTGCTAACCTCATTGAAAACGGAATACCACATTATTTCAAATTGTATTATGTACCACTGTCACCTTGAATCTGGACAATGCTTATATATAATATCTTCCTTCAATAGAGAATGGTTCTGTCACCAGTATTGCTATGCCGGATAACCTTTCAGACAATATAAATCAACTCATGCCACCTCTAATGTATACAGATGAACCCAGTTGTAAAATGCTATCACTCTGCTCCATGGGATTTTAATTTACTGCACACAAGCTAAAATAAATATACACAAAGATAAATACATATTTCCACTTTAACTTCTACTCTAATTTCTACACTTAACCCTACTTACACATTCTCGTCTACTCTTACTCCTATTTATCCCTACTCTTATCCCTGCCTTTAGCCTTACACATATTTCTACACATACACATGCTTATGATTACTTTAGTTCTACTTACTCCTACGCTTTCAACTCCTTATTCCTTCTCTTACTCCTGTTTTACACATACTGCTTGTTACTTCTAATCTCATTCCTATTATTATTTCAAATTTCATCAAATATAAATCCTACTTTCACCTACTGCAACTTGTGATGTTTTACTCCTTCTTACTCTTAATTACTCCTATTCTTACTTCAGCATACACGTATTCTTATTTTTTCTCTTACTCCTTCATGTATACGTTCACGCAGCAACCCTTACTCCTCACTTTGCTTGTACTTTTGTTCCATTCTGACTGCTAGTACTATTTCTGCTAGCTACTACGCTGTACTGCTGTTTTTTTTTGCCTAGTGTTTTCATACTCCCACTTTTACCATTTGCTCCTACTTCTGCATGCTCACTCAGCTATATGGACAACATTTTGAGTTTTTAATATTGGGAGACAGAACTATCGAAAAAAATATTGTGAGTCTAAAATATCGTTTTTCAGAAAAGTAATATTGTTATTAAGAATGTTGTTAATATTGTTTTCAATAATACAGATGTAAACAATATCATTTTTAAATTATTTTAATGTGTTTTAGTTCTTGTATTCATTTTATGTGTTATTGTTTGTATAATTGTTATTGTTTTAAATATAGTTTGTGATTTCAAGTGATTTAATAGTTAATATTAATCTATAGTGTTGTAGCGGGTTGTTGGGTCTATAGTGGGATAGGGTGGGAAGTTAATTAGGGAATAATTAATTATTGATTGCATAATTATTTTTAAGTATGCGATTGATATATATTAATTATGTATATTATGTAATACTGATTTAATTGACGTATATTTTAGTTGTGGGTTGCTATGTTAGTAGGGGTATAGGTTGGGAAGATAAGTAGGTAATATTTAATTAACAATTCATTTTTAATTGATTATTAATTATTTAATTGATTATTAATTATGTAAATTGTATAATGATCATAAAGTTTAGTTACATTTTAGGTGCAGGCTACTGGGGTTGTTGGGGAATAGGGTGGTAAGTTAATTAAGTAATAATTAATTCATAAATATTTGTATATTAATTATTGGAGTGATGATTAATTATGTACATTATGAAATACTGATTTATTTTAGTTACATTTTAGTTGTAGGCTGCTAGGTTTGTAGGGGTATAGGGTGAGAAGGTAATGAAGTAATATTTAAAGAAGAATACTTTTTAATGTATAATTAAATATTTAATTGATTAATAATTATGTACATTGTGTAATCTTTATATATAGTAATCATATTTTAGTTGTGGGATGCTGGTTTTGTAGGTTTGTTGAGTGGGAAGTTAAGTAATGGTTAATTAACAATCAATTAATTATTGTCAATTAGTTATTTAATTGATTATCAGTTATGTAAATTGAGTATACTTATTCATGTATTTTAGGCGTGGGTTGCTGGGCGTGTAGAGGTATAGGTTGGCAAGTTAATTAAGTAATAATTAAATAGCCATTATTTTTAAACTGAAAATTAATTATTACATTTTTTATGAATTTTGTAACTTAGTTCATTTTTTAATGTATATATATATTTTTTTTCACTTAAAAAATAAAGTTTAAAAGGATGTTAAAATTAGGCTCAGATTTCACTTGTACAAAACCAGTGAAATTAAGCAGTTATAGTTACTTTAGCTATAGCTATAACTATAACTTACGGCCCGCAATGCACTGCTTAGGACCTCACATATTACAGCACTCATGACATGGCCTGTGACAGTACTCATGATATCACTGATGACATCTCAAATGACATCACTGATGGCATCATCCACAGAACCACTCACATACCCCTATATAACCTCTAATATGCCCACTCCCACACAACCACTCACATACCAATTCACAGACCCATATCAATACTCACATACCCACTCACTCCTCCATAGAGGCACTCACATACCCACTCACTCACACAGCCACTCACACAACCATTCACTCACTCATACAACCAGTAAATCACCTGTACAGCCACTCACATAACCACACACTCACCCATACAGCTACTTATTTACCTATACAGTCACTCACACACCACTCACTCACCTATACAGCCTCTCAACACAGCCACTCACTTACCCATACAAGCACTCACACACTCACTCACACACCCTCACAACTACTTACATACCCATTCACACATACATACAAGCACTCACGCATGCGCTTACTCAGCTATACAGTCATTCATACAGACACTCTCCAATAAAGCCACTAACACACCAACTCACTTAACCAAACACCCTTTCAAACAGCCATACACTCAGCCAACCAGCCACTTGCACACAGAGTCACTTTCCAATACAGCCATTCAAGAACCCACTCACTCACCCATACAGTTACTATATATCCACTTATCCACTCGTAGAGCCACTGTCACTCACTCACCCATACAACCACTGACACAACCACTCACACACCTACAGACCTACTCAGAAATCCACTCACCTAACCATACAGTCACTCATGCATGCATGCACATACCCATACAGCCACTCACACACAGATATAGTCACACACCCACTCATTTCAGAGATAGTATCACTCATTAGTAGTACAACTAGTATAGTAATCTAAATTTTGCAGTAGGTTAGTATATATCTTCAACATTCATAAACTATTAAAAACACTTACTCTCACTGGATGATGTAATCTGTGATGTCATTTGAAATGTCATCAGTGATGTCTGTCATTGAACATGTCATGAGTGATGTAATAGGTGAGGTCATAAGCAGTGCATTGCAGGGGCGTAAGTATAGTTAAAGTTCAGGTAACTATAACTGCTGAATTTCACTGGTTTGTATGAGTGAAATCTGTGCCTAACTATAACATCCCTGTAACCTTTGGTATTTTCAGTAAATTTCTAAGGTTTTTTGCAATTCTATTTCCTAACTATAATGACCCTGTAAGCCAGTATGTAGTAATAGTTAGGATCTTGTTTCTATTCAAAAAGCATTTTTTCTTTTGCTAATATCTTTGGCGCCGTTTGACGAATGTTTGTGAAAGTTTCAAAACTAATGGGGCAGTCATGTCAGCTCCTGTGTTAAAAGTTTCGGGGTAATTTGTCAAGTGGGGGCAGAGAATAGGGGGGGTCTCAAAACACATTTTCTCCATGTTAATTTCCATAGGAAATTGTTGATGCAGCTACAGCCCGAACTGCTGAATGGAATTACACCAAATTTGGCAGAAAGGTAGCTCTTGGTCCAGAGTGCACTCTTTTCATTAAATAGGGTAAATCTGTTCAGTAGTTCCTGAGAAATGTTAACATTTCTCAGATGTACAAATATGGCTGCGGAGGATCCACGAACCCTCTCGATCTCGTGCCTGAGATCTGATTGGCTGCCAACACTTCAATCCAGGAAATGTTGGCAGATATCTCATGACTCGGTTGAACAGAGTCACAAGAAAAAAGGTAAAACAAAATAAATATTAAGAAAAGGGGGAGGGTAGAAACAACCTGACCCCCTAGGCCTGCTCAGGGTGTTCCACAGGGGACCCCAGTGCCAAAAAAAAGCATTTTCTTTTTCGGCGGGATTCACCTTGGATCCGCGAATCTGAACAAAAATGTAAAAAAAGAAAATGAAGGGCGGGCTCCCGTGCTTTGTTTCCTTAAAGCCCCTGGGTGGGGCAGGTCCCGGGGGCAATTTAAAAATTAGATGCGGGGGACCACGCGGGCCCCCACATGCCCCTGGTACGCCACTTCGCCGGGGCTCAAATTGAATGCGGGGTGCTGCGTGGCCCCCCCACAGCCCTGGGGACCGCCACCTTCCTGGGGCTTTATTTTAAAAATATCATACATGAGGGGGGCTTCTGCCCCATGCAGACCCGGGGACTGCGACCTCCCTGGGGCTAAATTCAAAATATGTGTGGGGGCTCCAGCCCCCCCACAGAGCCCCAGGGACCTCTATCTCCCTGGGGCTACAATGTAGATGAGAGGGGGGCAGCGTGGCCCCCTTCCAGGAGCCCTCCATGGCCCTGGGGACCAGCACCCCCCAGGGCCGGCTCAAGCAATGTCCTTGGGTGCCCACCCGGGACATTGCAGTTTGCTATGGCATGTCGGGAGCACTGCTCCTACTATGCCATAGCAAACTCTTCTACGTTTCATGGAAGCAAGAGCATTGAAAAATGCTCTTGCTTCCATGATGTGAAGCAGAATTGCTTTTGGGCAGAGGGAGCTGCATGTTTGCAGCTCCCTCTGCTCAAAAGCAATGCCGGCTCCCGCAGGAGGCGCGGAGCCGGCAGGGACTGCGGAGGCCTTAAGGCTCCTTCCGTGCTCCCCAACAACGTGGCCATGCCCCAGGGAAGGGGTCCCCGGGGCCAAATATGGCCCGGGTAGTGATCAGTGATGTCAATGACCATGTCATGAGTGATGTAATATATGAGTTCATAAGCAGTGCCTTGCAGGGGCTTGAGTTATAGTTAGCTCAGCTAACCATAATGGTTGAAGTTCTCTGTTTTTGTACGAGTGAAATGTCAGCCTAACTATAACGCTCCTGTAACCTTTAGTTTTTTCAGTATATATATATATATATATATATATATATATATATATACATATATATATATATATATATATATATATACTATACACAAAAAAAGAGTTGCCTCTAGGTGGGATGCACTCCCAGGTGGAAATTACGCCAAAGCAAGGGCACACGCCATGAACAAAGTCCTTTTCTGGTTAACCTGCCAGACGCGTTTCGGGCCAATGCCCTCTTCAGTGGCAGACCATGTGATGTGCCGGCATGCGGCAACCACCAGTAATCCCCATAATAATAACGCTCAGGTGAACCACCTGAAGCAATGCTTCCTGGGACTGGTGGTATACAGCAGCTCGAAAACAAATTCTTCAGAGATGGCACTCCTGTGGTGCGGATGTTTTATTCTGGGACTGGTGGTTCAGTAAAACCCAAGTGGGTCACCGCCGGCACTCACATTCAAAAATGTCTTAAAAAGGATTGCCGATGTTCGCGCCGGCACCCTTGCATATAACAGGCACCTCCTGTTCCACAGTTAGCTGCCCCAATAAAGCAGCCGCGGACCCGCAAGTGTTTCGCGGTGGTGCAATCCCGTGACCAGGCAGGCCGCTGTACAAAATACAAAAAAAGAGTTGCCTCTAGGTGGGATGCTCTCCCAGGTGGAAATTACGCCAAAGCAAGGGCACACGCCATGAACAAAGTCCTTTTCTGGTTAACCTGCCAGACGCGTTTCGGGGCAATGCCCTCTTCAGTGGCAGACCATGTGACGTGCCGGCATGCGGCAACCACCAGTAATCCCCATAATAATAACGCTCAGGTGAACCACCTGAAGCAATGCTTCCTGGGACTGGTGGTTCAGTAAAACCCAAGTGGGTCACCGCCGGCACTCACATTCAAAAATGTCTTAAAAAGGATTGCCGATGTTCGCGCCGGCACCCCTGTATATAACAGGCACCTCCTGTTCCACAGTTAGCTGCCCCAATAAAGCAGCCACGGACCCGCAAGTGTTTCGCGGTGGCGCAATCCCGCGACCAGGCAGGCCGCTGTACAAAATACAAAAAAAGAGTTGCCTCTAGGTGGGATGCACTCCCAGGTGGAAATTACGCCAAAGCAAGGGCACACACCATGAACAAAGTCCTTTTCTGGTTAACCTGCCAGACGCGTTTCGGGCCAATGCCCTCTTCTGTGGCAGACCATGTGACGTGCCGGCATGCGGCAACCACCAGTAATCCCCATAATAATAACGCTCAGGTGAACCACCTGAAGCAATGCTTCCTGGGACTGGTGGTTCAGTAAAACCCAAGTGGGTCACCGCCGGCACTCACATTCAAAAATGTCTTAAAAAGGATTGCCGATGTTCGCGCCGGCACCCCTGCATATAACAGGCACCTCCTGTTCCACAGTTAGCTGCCCCAATAAAGCAGCCGCGGACCCGCAAGTGTTTCGCGGTGGTGCAATCCCGCGACCAGGCAGGCCGCTGTACAAAATACAAAAAAAGAGTTGCCTCTAGGTGGGATGCACTCCCAGGTGGAAATTACACCAAAGCAAGGGCACACGCAATGAACAAAGTCCTTTTCTGGTTAACCTGCCAGACGCATTTTGGGCCAATGCCCTCTTCAGTGGCAGACCATGTGACGTGCCGGCATGCGGCAACCACCAGTAATCCCCTTAATAATAACGCTCAGGTGAACCACCTGAAGCAATGCTTCCTGGTACTGGTGGTTCAGTAAAACCCAAGTGGGTCACCGCCGGCACTCACATTCAAAAATGTCTTAAAAAGGATTGCCGATGTTCGCGCCGGCACCCCTGCATACAACAGGCACCTCCTGTTCCACAGTTAGCTGCCCCAATAAAGCAGCCGCGGACCCGCAAGTGTTTCTCGGTGGTGCAATCCCGCGACCAGGCAGGCCGCTGTACAAAATACAAAAAAAGAGTTGCCTCTAGGTGGGATGCACTCCCAGGTGGAAATTACGCCAAAGCAAGGGCACACGCCATGAACAAAGTCCTTTTCTGGTTAACCTGCCAGATGCGTTTCGGGCCAATGCCCTCTTCAGTGGCAGACCATGTGACGTGCCGGCATGCGGCAACCACCAGTAATCCCCATAATAATAACGCTCAGGTGAACCACCTGAAGCAATGCTTCCTGGGACTGGTGGTTCAGTAAAACCCAAGTGGGTCACCGCCGGCACTCACATTCAAAAATGTCTTAAAAAGTATTGCCGATGTTCGCGCCGGCACCCCTGCATATAACAGGCACCTCCTGTTCCACAGTTAGCTGCCCCAATAAAGCAGCCGTGGACCCGCAAGTGTTTCGCAGTGGTGCAATCCCGCGACCAGGCAGGCCGCTGTACAAAATACAAAAAAAGAGTTGCCTCTAGGTGGAATGCACTCCCAGGTGGAAATTACGCCAAAGCAAAGGCACACGCCATGAACAAAGTCCTTTTCTGGTTAACCTGCCTGACGCGTTTCGGGCCAATGCCCTCTTCAGTGGCAGACCATGTGACGTGCCGGCATGCGGCAACCACCAGTAATCCCCATAATAATAACGCTCAGGTGAACCACCTGAAGCAATGCTTCCTGGGACTGGTGGTATACAGCAGCTCGAAAACAAATTCTTCAGAGATGGCACTCCTGTGGTGCGGATGTTTTATTCAAATTAAGAATAGCATGTAGACAAACAAACGTATATATATATATATATATATATATATATACACACACACACATACATACAATATATATAAATATTAGGTTCATAGCGCATATTTTGAACAAGGCCAGGCTTGGCCAAAATGGGTCATGGTGAACTACTTGCAATAAAGAAAATTGGCACTTACATGTCGGAGTCTGTGGCCTGGGTTTTTGATGCAAGATTCTACGTAACATGATTGGTGTTCATAACAATACGAGGATGGCTGCTTTTGTCTTCATAGACCCCCTCTCTGAAAGTGGCTGAGTGGATAGCAGCTTAATCGACGGATGTCGAATTTGATGTTGGTTCTTTTGAGGAAAGAGAGCTGCAGAAGCCCCCTGTCATAACAGGGAACCAGCAGTGCAGCTTTGTAGAACGAGTCTGAGGATCCGAACGACAGAGCAAGACACTGCAGTAAGCACTGAAATTGGCAGGTTGGGAGGTGTGCCGAGTCTGTGTTTGATTCAGTTTAAAAGCACAGCAGGAGACAGTAAATCAGCAAACACAATGTCCAACGACACGCTATGAGAAAGGGAAGCAGCTGCAGACATGTTATTTGAAAACTTACTGAGTACTGAACAGAACAAATACTAATCCCACAGGGAAAATGGACATTAAGGCACGTTTAAGAACCCTAGAAAAGCTCATGAAAAATGAACAGGCTAAATGGTGGGAAAGAAAGTGCCTGCAAAAATATTTAGAAGTAGGATGCATACCCAGGGGGTTACGAATCATGTTAGCACCATAACAACGAAAATCCAAACCCCCTGATGCTCAAGGACTTGGCAGAGAGCAATCTGGATGCGTCCACACCACAGGGTTGGTCCAAATATTGATAAAATACACAGATATAGACAGTGAACAATTGCAAAAAGAAATAGAAAACATCAATATTGAATTAGAAAGTTCAGATTAAACGGATCTCATCACTAAATATCAAGAGGAAATGGTAGACAGACTTCGAAAGTGGGAGGAAAAAATCAAAACCAGAAAAGCCCATACGTTCCAGAGGGACACAATTGATTATGAAACAAGGCAAATATTCACGTTTTCCAGAAAATATGATACAATTAAAAAACAAAGACAGACAGATGGCAACATTGTAAAACTGGATGACAGAATCAACGGGACAATATCAATTACGGCATCCGCCTCAGATCTAAGTTCAGCTGTTGAAAGCGATACTGACTCTGAGGCAAGTAGAACCTCAGGAGGTCAAACAGTAGGACTTACCAATTTAACTCATGATGAAGAACTGGATTTTTTAAGGTGCGATCGATTAAATTCATTATGACCGAGAACAAACTTCAAAGAAAACAGAGGAGAAACAAAAGACGTTGAGAGAGAAGAAAACACAACAGGGGCAACAAAGGGCAAGAAACAGCCAGGGACCAAGTGGAGACACAAATGAACAAAGACAACAATGACAGTAAAATAGTGATAAAATTATCTAACATGGTACTAAATTAAGAGGAGAAACAATTGCTATTGTTAGGACTATCTTATTGCCCAGAAAGTTCATTCAGCTACAGTCAGACCAGAATCAATATTTTCAAATCCATTAGAAAATTAAAACTCGCAAAATACCATATGCAAAAACCAAACAAAAAGCCAGCTACATCAACAAGTAAGGTCTGGGCTTACAATAGTAATCAGGACAACCTTCAAATTTTGGATATTTATCTTATGCAGGACCTACAGGAATTACAAAACGATGATGCAGAACTGAGAACAAGGCTGTCAACACAACTGATCATTGAACAACAATCCCTGGACTAAGGGTGGGCGGCAAATTCCGTTCCGCTCGCGGAACTTGCGAAATTTCGGCATTTCCGCGTTCCGCGCAGAACGCGCAAATGTCGAAACTTCCACGATCCGCGGCGGAACGGAATTCGGGGTGGAAGAAGCACTTACAGATATAAATAAAGCAGGTGCCCGAGTTGAAGCTCAAATTCTGTAACGCATTAATCAGCACAAACAAATTCGTGAGCAAGGTCGAGGCTAAGCAGGAGTGCTTTCTTCCCATATCTACTGTCAAACATTAGCTGTAATCCCTGATGGAGGTCTTTGCATCCTTGATTTTCTCGAGCGCAATCCCCCTGTAGGTCCAGTGACCAGGAGGTTCTGTCTCCTCATCTGCTGCTCAGATCGTGCTCTGACCCTTTATAAACAAGAGGCATGTGAACTCGCATGGAAGCCGGTGGCATCTTCGTGGATAAATATACCGGGCAGGATTCATTCTGGCACGATGCTCCTGTCACAAAAATTAAACCTCAACAGGAAGCACTTACAGATAAAGTAGGCACCCGAGTCGAAGCTCAAATTCTGTAACGCATTAATCAGCACAAACAAATTCGTGAGCAAGGTCGAGGCTAAGCAGGAGTGCTTTCTGCCCATATCTACCATCAAACATTAGCTGTAATCCCTGATGGAGGTCTTTGCATCCTTGATTTTCTCGAGCTCAATCCCCGTGTAGGTCCAGTGACCAGGAGGTTCTTTCTCCTCATCTGCTGCTCAGATCACGCTCTGACCCTTTATAAACAAGTGGCATGTGAACTCGCATGGAAGCCCCGCCCGTTTGGCCCCGCCCCACATACACTAGCGGTATGCAACGTCTTCCCGCCCTTTCCCCACTATGATGGACAGCTTACTCAAAGACCCTGACGCCTTTCCGGCGGGGTGGCAAAGTTACAGACACACAAGGTCACTGGAGACAATTCTTCTGGGCCTTTAGGCAGCTGTAGTGTAGGAAAGGCACTATACATTTACCCAACGAGGTAGCACTTACTGATTAGCCAGTAGAAAGTACTCCAGTTGAGTAGAGGTATTGCACAAAACGGTGGCATCTTCGTGGATAAATATGCAGGGCAGGATTAAACGGGTGCAGCAAAATCTCCGCGAGCACGCAAAATTCCGTGTGCTCGCGGAGATTTCTTGCCGTTTCGCGGAATTTCACGGAACGCAACACCGCAAATTCCGCCCACCCTTACCCTGGACACATATGGACTAGTTGAAACACCTTTTAAACTGAGATCAACCTTTATACCTATGATGCCAAGAGATGCAATAGATATATTCAATGAAAAGATTATTGAACAAATCAATAAGCTCAACCATGCAACTCAAAGAGCACGCAAAAAACAATGTGATCACAATAGGAGATATCCCAACCTAATCAAAAAATGACAGAGTAACAACCAGATTATAATATGCAGTGCTGATAAAGGCGGCAATATCGTTGTATAGCCAAGGTCACAGAACATGTCGGAAGCATACAAACAACTGAACAATGTTCAATGCTATGTGAGAAGCAATATTCAGAACTTAAGAGCCATCAATAAGTTCCAGTCAGAGCTTGTAACATTAAACAATGAATGCTTATTAACCATGGAAGAATATCAGTTTCTTCGTAATGAGTATCCAGCTATGCCTGTGTTATACTTCATTTTGAAAGTGCACAAACACATTGTTCCACCTCCTGGCAGGCCTATAATCTCTGCCAGAAATAGCATATTTGAATGTACTTCCCAGTATGTAGATTTTTTCCTACAAGATCATGTATGCAGTTTGCCACCTTTTATTCAGGACATAGGTGATTTCTTGAAAAGAATATACGATATCCCATGGAGTCAGGAATATCTTCTAATTACATTAGATGTGACGTCACTCTACATGAGCCCTGAACATCAAGATGGTTTAAGAGCTGTAGAATATTTTCTCAGGAGTAGACCATTAAACCATATGAACATAGCAAGATGTTACTCTGTATGATGAAATAGTGTCTTCACTTTCAATAATAAAATATTGCATCAAGTGCGCTGGGTCACCATGGATGCCTGCTTCTTCCCCAGCTACGCGTGTTTACACATGGGCTGGTGGGATGAGCGGGTACTCATGGTTGACCACAGTGAATGCTGGGAAAATCATTGATTTATTGGCTCTGCTACACAGACGGTTTATTTATTGTGTGGAAGGGGACTCAAGACACTGTGGCAAAATTTCTGGCTAACTTTAACACCAATTCTGTAAATTAAAGTTTTTTAGCTCATGTTAGCAGTCATATGGTTGAATTCTTGGATGTGCAAGTGTACATAAATAACAACAAAATAGAGTCCTGATTACATAGAAATGAGACAGTCTGCAATTCTGTATTGCACGCTCGTAGCTTTCACCCCAGACATTTGAAAATCAGTATTCTTACATGTCGGAATCTGTGTCCCGGGTTTTTGATGAAAGCATCTAAGTAACGGGGATTGGTGTTCATATATATATATCTATATTCCAGGGGCGGAAACAGACAGTTGGCCCTCAGAAGGCTGGAATCACGCTATATCATCCTCTTCAATTCCAAAATCCCGAATGGAATGAATGCGGATGAGGCCTTAAGTGTGCATCTGTAATTTGCCATTGCTGCTTGTCCCGCTCGAGACCCAGTCTCTGTAACGTTAGGTCACATTCACTTTATTTTACCCTTATGTTTACTTTTACACCATTTTTCACTCACCTTATGGCCCCTCCACATGTACATAGCGCCCACTCACCTGGTTATAGGGATGGATTTCAGGCACACGAATAGGAAGCTTCTGCAACCTATGCCCACTGGGGCATGACAGCTGCACCTCCATAGGCTACTTAGCCTCATATTCACCGCAACCATGCGGTATGTATATACACTTTAGTTTATCAGACATACATTTATTTGGGTAAAGTGCGTGCACCCGTCTGCCAATAAATATTATTTAAAGTCAGTGACTTAGCTTGCACATTAGCTCCGTTTGTCTCCAACTACTCCGCCTCTGTAACCTATAGGTGATATAGGCAACGCTATTTCTTCCATGTCTATACATGATGCCAGGGAAGATGTCACAAATCTTTGATATTTCACTTGTTGCTTTTCTTCATATTGTTTAAAAGCACTATTGTGCAGATAATGTTGGGATACATTAACAATAATTTTGTTTTCCTTTTTTATTTTTATTTTCACATTACGAGTAAAATGCACAGTCATGTGTTAATGGCTATAGGAAACTTCTATATCCATTGTAAGGCCGTGGTTGCTGTGACAACCCTGTGGAAATGGTGCATTTAACACAGCACATTAGAATGTACCTGATGTAGTGATCAAGGCGGTACGCCGCCGAAACGCGTCTAGGTCGTTGTTTGGATTAAACTTCGTGTTGTCATCATTTCACGGAGTCAGTGCCTGTCTGTTCGCCGCCGTCAGGATTGGATTATAATATGATAGATTCGCCGGGATCTTGCCGCTGACCCTCCTCATTTTGGTGCTCTGCGCATCCGGAAACTTGTGGTATTATTCTCTGGAAGAGAAAACGCAGAGCCCCCCGGAGCCGACATCCTGTGACTCGATCGCCAGACACATCCACCTTCCAGACGAGTACCCTGTTCCTTACGGAGGCCGGAGGGCAATCGGAGATTCAGGTAAGCTCGCTGGGGTGGTTTGCGAGGTGATTACGAGCACAACAGAGTGGCTGATGGGAGAGGTAGTCCCGTACATTTGGTAACGGGCAGTGAGTGACAAAGAAGAAATTTGTATCCTACAATGGCTGCAGAGTGGGAGAGAGAGCGGGAAGAGGCAGCAATGGACATTTTCAGTGATACTGACAGTAATGCCACATCTGTGTCCTTGGCAACAGGGTCAGCCGCACAACAGCCAGTAAGCGACATTGTAAAAATTATACACGAACTTGAAAAGCTGCGGAAGGGAGAAATTGCTAAATGGTGGGAATGCAAATCACTTCAGCGATATCTGGATGTAGGACGAGTGCCAAGGGGCCTAAGAATCCTCGTAGCGCCCACTTATGAAAACGCAAACCCCGAGATGCTGAAAGAATGGGCGGACAATAGTGCAGACTCATCAAGGAGAATGCTACAAATACTAATTAAATATGCCACAAGTGATCGAGCGGAAATCCTTAAAAAAATAGAGGCTTTGCTAAATGAACTTGAAAAATCATCCAACCAAGATGAGATTGGCAAAATGATGGCAGAAATGAAAACAAGGCTGGCCAAATACGAGCAATCCATAAAAGACAGAAAGGCTGTCAAATTCCAACGAGACAGAAATGACTACATGAGTGGGAAAATATATACATTTTCGAAAAAATTCGAAAACATTCGCCGCCAACAACTATCGGCAGCCTCAGACACATTATTGAGATCAACGGAGCCGAGTGGGTCTGAAGCAAGTTCAGAAGTGGAATCAGACATAGAGACAACTGGTCCTGATAAACAAAAAACTCCCTCTGTGGTGCAAGAATTTGTTTTTTTACGGCTAGAAAGATTAATGAGCCTGCGGCCACGTCCGCCCAGACTAGAAAGCAATTACACCCCCAAAAATCAAAAAGGAGGAGGAGAAAAGACAGACGCTGGGGAAAAAGACACACAAAACCAGAACAAACGGCCATACAGACGAAACAGACGACGATGAATATTAACACAGACTTTTCTAACACAGTCATTAATTTAACCAATATGGAGCTGACAATCGAAGAACAAAGAATCCTCGAGTTAGGTCTCACGTTCTGTGCAAAAAACAATTTTGACTATGCTCAGACAAGAGTAGACCTATTCCAATTTGTAAGAAAGCTAAAATTACAAAAACATTTCTTTCATACTGCCAAACAAAGCATTGATACTAGTAGTCATGTTGATACCAGCAACACTCTTACGGTGGGGGACATGGATCTTTTGCATGACTTAGTCAACATGGAGGAAACATCAAACCAGGAAACAACAACTGAATTCGCCATATCAGCTGGCTTGGACATCTATAGCACGGTGCGGACACCTTTCAAACCCAGATCTGTGTTCACACCGATGATGCCAAAAGACGGGCTGGACATCTTTGCTGAAAACGTAATAAAAGATCTGAAGGATTTAGCGTACAAAAGTAGCAAAGAGTTCTCAAGTACCAATCAAAATAAGATGACTAAATATAATGAACTTATTGATAAAATCAAACACAGAGAAGACATAGTGGTCCGATGGTCGGACAAAGGCGGAAATGTCGTCCTTTGGCCACTGGAACAGTACAACAGAGAAGCGCAAAATCAACTGCAAAACAGAGACTGCTACAGCCGAGTAAGCCCAAATAGCATTGTAGGAATTAAAGAGAAGTTCCACAATGCCTTATATGAATGGAAAAGCATGGGACTGATATCTAAGCAAGAATTTGAGTTTCTTAAAACAGACTACCCAGTAACACCACAGTTGTATTTAATTCCTAAAATACATAAGAATCCAGTGGAGCTGCCTGGTAGACCAATCATTGCAGCAAAAGGAGGATTGTGTGAGAATGCGTCTAGATTTATAGATCACTTCCTACAGCCAATTGTATGTAAATTACCTGCATACATAAAAGATACGGGGACTTTTTAACCAAAATCTATGATGTGGCTTGGGAGAGTGACTACTTAATGATGACATTGGATGTGAGCACTCTATACACCAGCATCAGACATAAGGATGGACTCAAAGCCCTTAGTCACCATCTAGGCAGAAGACCTATGTGTCTGTTTCAACACACCATGATGCTGGTGCAAATGGCACAAATGTGTTTAGAGAATAATGTGTTTATCTTTGATAATCTAACATACAAACAACTGCAGGGCACAGCCATGGGTACTTGCTTCGCCCCCAGCTGTGCTAATTTGCATATGGGCTGGTGGGAGGAGCAAGTACTCATGAAAATACAAAGTGAAAAATTTGATAAAAATGTGGTCCTTTACGTCAGGTACATAGACGATATTTTTATTCTGTGGAAAGGGTCTTTGGAAAGTGCTAAAACGTTTACTGTAGAAATTAATAACAACTCTCTTAATCTGATTTTCACATGTAACACCAGTGATAAAAGCATACACTTTCTAGACCTAGAGGTCTATGTAGAGGATGATAAACTGCAGTCAAGAACCTTTAGAAAGCCCACAGCAGGTAACGCAATACTTCATGCACGCAGTTTTCATCCAACCACGTTAAAGGAAAGCATACCATACGCAGAATGTCTGCGAATGAAACGAAACTGTAGCACCACAAGAGGCCTAGAAGAATCTACTAGTGATCTCTGCAATAGATTAGAATGCAGAGGCTACAGTTCAGATACACTGGCGAAAGCCAAAACTAAAAGAGCGAATATACCCAGGAAAAAACTTCTCTTTAAGAAAATAGACAAAACTGTAAATGAGAAAGAGCATAAAAAAATGGACACACCCAGATTAATCACAGGATTTAATCTTTATCATGCTAATGTGCGCAGAATAATATACAGACACTGGAACACTGTACACAACGATCCAGTCATAGGCCCCACCTGCAGCAAAACACCGCAAATTACTTTCAGGCGAGCGAAATCACTGCGACAGGAAATAGTTAACAACGCGCCATCTATGGCAAAAGGTGGCACCTGGCTTAAAGCAGTTAAGGGCTTCCACAAATGCACAAAGTGCAAAGCATGTAAACACGGTGTTAACAATAGAGAGGTTCGGATGCCCTTCCGACAGTCACCATACATAATCAGAGGCAGTTATACCTGCAAATCTGATTTTGCAGTTTATGTTATGTACTGCACGTGCGGCAAAGTGTACGTGGGGAGTACCATCCACCCAGTACACGTCCGCATTTTGCAACATCTTAGGGCCATCTCCAATAATGACCCATCCTACCCTGTGGCCAGGCACATAAACACATCCCACAGTGGTAAGGCGCAGGATCTATCCTTCTATGTGGTGGATACCGTCCCCAAAAACCCCAGGGGTGGAAACAGACAGTTGGCCCTCAGAAGGCTGGAATCACGCTATATCATCCTCTTCAATTCCAAAATCCCGAATGGAATGAATGCGGATGAGGCCTTAAGTGTGCATCTGTAATTTGCCATTGCTGCTTGTCCCGCTCGAGACCCAGTCTCTGTAACGTTAGGTCACATTCACTTTATTTTACCCTTATGTTTACTTTTACACCATTTTTCACTCACCTTATGGCCCCTCCACATGTACATAGCGGCCACTCACCTGGTTATAGGGATGGATTTCAGGCACACGAATAGGAAGCTTCTGCAACCTATGCCCACTGGGGCATGACAGCTGCACCTCCATAGGCTACTTAGCCTCATATTCACTGCAACCATGCGGTATGTATTTACACTTTAGTTTATCAGACATACATTTATTTGGGTAAAGTGCGTGCACCCATCTGCCAATAAATATTATTTAAAGTCAGTGACTTAGCTTGCACATTAGCTCCGTTTGTCTCCAACTACTCCGCCTCTGTAACCCATAGGTGATATAGGCAACGCTATTTCTTCCATGTCTATACATGATGCCAGGGAACATGTCACAAATGTTTGATATTTCACTTGTTGCTTTTTTCATATTGTTTAAAAGCACTATTGAGCAGATAATGTTGGGATACATTAACAATAATTTAGTTTTTCCTTTTTTATTTTTATTTTCACATTACGAGTAAAATGCACAGTCATGTGTTAATGGCTATAGGAAACTTCTATATCCATTGTAAGGCCGTGGTTGCTGTGACAACCCTGTGGAAATGGTGCATTTAACACAGCACATTAGAATGTACCTGATGTAGTGATCAAGGCGGTACGCCGCCGAAACGCGTCTAGGTCGTTGTTTGGATTAAACTTCTTGTTGTCATCATTTCACGGAGTCAGTGCCTGTCTGTTCGCCGCCGTCAGGATTGGATTATAATATATATATATATATATTATCTACTGGCGGTCGCCAGTAGATAGTTATAGTTAAAACCTATTATCCATAGGAAATCCGCGACATTCTATTTGAAATAACGTTGGCGCCGGTTGACGAATCTTCGCGAAAGTTTCCAACTTGTTGGGGCGCTCCGGTCCGCTCCTATCCTGAAAGTCTCGGGGTGATACGTCAAGCGGGGGCCGAGAAAAAGGGGGGTCCCAAAACGCGTTTTCCCCATTCATTTTTCCATAGGAACCTTTAGTCGCAGCTACAGCCCGAACTGCTGAACGGAATTACACCAAATTTGGCAAAGAGGTAGCCCTTGGTTCAGTGTCGTGCCTTTTGCTTAAATGGTGTAAATCCGTTCAGTAGTTCCTGAGAAAATCAAAAGTAAAGTCACATATATATCTGGGCGGAGCCTAACCACACATGTCATCGTGAGATCTGATTGGCTGTCAGCACTTCATCCTGGAATTGCTGGCAGCCATCTTGGGACCAATATAAATGATAGTACCTCATTGAAATGCATTGTAGTGAATAGAAGATTTTGAGGGTCACCAAAAGGAGAACTATAAAGGGTGATAACAGGCTTTAGTTACATTAGAATTTATTTGTTGATGGTACCATACTAATTTTAGGAATTGTGGTGTATTCTAAGGTGATTTTACCATGTGAAAAACCTTCTGCTGGGATATCATGAATCATGTTTGAGAGAACACTATTTTCTCATGCTTGTCCCATGTAGGTTTGGAAGGTGCTCCAGAAGCTAAAATGAGAGCATATTTTCTGTAAATTCACATTATCTTTCTCACTCATGTGAGAATGAAGTCTGACATTCTCAGTAAAACATGTACATCCAACAAGGGCAGAGACTGTCAGTTGATTCCTTTGTGTTCTACTGCAGCTTCCCAGAGTGTTCTAAAGAACAAGTAGAGTGCTAACAGCCTTACTTATGACAAAAGTATGGCACACCTGAAGCCATCTTGATTGAAATAAACTGGTAACACTTAAACAATTTAATTTAAAAAGGAACAAAATGATGGGGTTCATTTTGTCATAGAAATTATGGTTAGTGCTGTAGAAAGAAAAATTAGGACATGTTTCAAGTGTGATCTCAAATATCTTCCTGTTATATTTCAACAGGAGCAGCCTGCCAGTTGATGCCTTTGTGTTCTACTGCAGCTTCCCAGAGTGTTCTAAAGAACAACTAGAGTGCTAACAGCCTTACTTATGACAAAAGTATGGCACACCTGAAGCCATCTTGATTGGAATAAACTGGTAACACTTAAAACATTTAATTTAAAAAGGAACAAAATGATGGGGTTCATTTTGTCATAGAAATTATGGTTAGTGCTGTAGAAAGAAAAATTAAGACATATTTCAAGTGTGATCTCAAATATCTTCCTGTTATATTTCAACAGGAGCAGCCTGCCAGTTGATGCCTTTGTGTTCTACTGCAGCTTCCCAGAGTGTTCTAAAGAACAACTAGAGCGCTAACAGCCTTACTTATGACAAAAGTATGGCACACCTGAAGCCATCTTGATTGGAATAAACCGGTAACACTTAAAACATTTAATTTAAAAAGGAACAAAATGAGGGGTTCTTTTTGAAAATAGAAATTATGGTTAGTGCTGCAGAAAGAAAAATTAGGGCATGTTTTAAGTGAGATCTCAAATCCTCTTCTATTTCATTAGAAAATTCTGACATGCAGACTGAAACAATCACTTTCAATACCAGCAGCAGACTACCAGTTAACTCCCTGGTGAGCAGTAGGTTTACTCCAGTGATCTAATGAGCAACTAGAGTGCTAACATTCTGAATTTATGGCAGATGTGAGACACATCTGAATGCCTTCTTGATGGAATCAAAGTAAAAAACTGAAAGCATTTCCTACTGAGGAGACTTCAGTAAATGAAGAAATTAGGAAACTTCATAACAAAGAAGTCTTCCAAGATGGCCACCAGTGAAAAAAGAGCCCAAATGTAGCACAAATATTACCCAGATGTAGCCCACATATAGCCCAATGACAAAAGTGTGCAAAACACTTTTTATTTTTAGTTTTTTTGCAGTTTTATGTAGTGCAGACTGGTCAGGTATTGGAGCATTGCATCTTAAAACATGACCCCCTACACTACAAAAACACCACTGCACTACCTTAAACCCTAAAACACTACCCCCAGCACGACCCCCTACACTACATAAGCACCACTGCACTACCCTAAACCCTAAAACACTACTCCCAGCACGACTCCCTACACTACACAAACACCACTGCACTACCCTAAACCCTAAAACACTACCCCCAGCACGACCCCCTACACTACCCAAACACCACAGCACTAACCTAAATCCTAAAACACTACCCCCAGCACGATCCCCTACACTACCCAAACACCACTGCACTACCCTAAAACAGGACCCCCTACACTACACAAACACCACTGCACTACCCTAAACCCTAAAACACTACCCCCAGCACTACCCCCTACACTACACAAGCACCACTGCACTACCCTAAACCCTAAAACACTACCCCCAGCACAACCCCCTACACTGCCCGAACACCACTGCACTGCCCTAAACCCTGAAACACCAGCCCCTGCATGACCCCCTACACTGCCCGAACACCACTGCACTGCCCTAAACCCTGAAACACCACCCCTAGCACGACCCCCTACACTGCCCGAACACCACTGCACTGCCCTAAACCCTGAAACACCACCCCCTTCACGACCCCCTACACTGCCCGAACACCACTGCACTGCCCTAAACCCTGAAACACCACCCCCAGCATGACCCCCTACACTGCCCGAACACCACTGCACTGCCCTAAACCCTGAAACACTACCCCCAGCAAGACCCCCTACACTGCCCGAACACCACTGACCTAAACCCTGAAACACCACCCCCAGCACGACCCCCTACACTGCCCGAACACCACTGCACTGCCCTAAACCCTGAAACACTACCCCCAGCATGACCCCCTACACTGCCCGAACACCACTGCCTGCCCAAAACCCTGAAACACCAGCCCCAGCACGACCCCCTACACTGCCCGAACACCACTGCACTGCCCTAAACCTTGAAACACCAGCCCCTGCACGACCCCCTACACTGCCCGAACACCACTGCACTACCCTAAACCCTGAAACATCACCCCCAGCACGACCCCCTACACTGCCCGAACACCACTGCACTGCCCTCAACCGTGAAACACCAGCCTCAGCACGACCCCCTACACTGCCTGAACACCACTGCACCGCCCTGAACCCTGAAACACCAGCCCCAGCACAACACCCTACACTGCCCGAACACCACTGCACTGCCCTAAACCCTGAAACACCACCCTGTGCATGACCCCATACACTGGCCGAACACCACTGCACTGCCCTAAACCCTGAAACACCACCCCCAGCGCGACCCCTACACTGCCCGAACACCACTGCACTGCCCTAAACCCTGAAACACCACCCCCTGCACAACCCCCTACACTGCTTGAACACTACTGCACTGCCCTAAACCCAGAAACACCATCCCCAGCACGACCCCCTATACTGCACGAACACCACTGCACTGCCCTAAACCCTGAAACACTACCCCCAGCAAGACCCCCTACACTGCTCGAACACCACTGCACTGCCCTAAACCCTGAAACATCACCCCCAGCAAGACCCCCTACACTGCCCGAACACCACTGCACTGCCCTAAACCCTGAAACACCAGCCCCAGCACGACCCCCTACACTGCCCGAACACCACTGCACTGCCCTAAACCCTGAAACACCACCCCCTGCACGACCCCCTACACTGCCCGAACACCACTGTACTGCCCTAAACCCTGAAACCCCACCCCCAGCATGACCCCCTACACTGCCAGAACACCACTGCACTGCCCTAAACCCTGAAACACCACCCCCTGCACGACCCCCTACACTGCCCGAACACTACTGCACTGCCCTAAACCCTGAAAAACCACCCCCAGCACGACCCCCTACACTGCACAAACACCACTGCACCGCCCTAAACCCTGAAACTCTACCCCCAGCAAGACCCCCTACACTGCCCGAACACCACTGCACTGCCCTAAACCCTGAAACATCACCCCCAGCAAGACCCCCTACACTGCCCGAACACCACTGCCCTAAACCCTGAAACACCACCCCCAGCAAGACCCCCTACACTGCCCAAACACCACTGCACTGCCCTAAACCCTGAAACACCACCCCCAGCAAGACCCCCTACACTGCCCGAACACCACTGCACTGCCCTAAACCCTGAAACACCACCCCCAGCACGACCCCCTACACTGCCCGAACACCACTGCTCTGCCCAAAACCCTGAAACACCAGCCCCAGCACGACCCCCTACACTGCCCGAACACCACTGCACTGCCCTAAACCCTGAAACACCAGCCCCAGCACGACCCCCTACACTGCCCGAACACCACTGCACTGCCCTAAACCCTGAAACACCACCCCCAGCACGACCCCCTACACTGCCCGAACACCACTGCACTGCCCTAAACCCTGAAACACCAGCCTCAGCACAACCCCGTACACTGCCCGCACACCACTGCACTGCCCTAAACCCTGAAACACCAGCCCCAGCACAACCCCGTACACTGCCCGAACACCACTGCACTGCCCTAAACCCTGAAACACCAGCCCCAGCACGACCGCCTACACTGCCCGAAAACTACTGCACTGCCCTAAACCCTGAAACACCACCCCCAGCAAGACTACCTACACTGGCCGAACACCACTGCACTGCCCTAAACCCTGAAACACCACCCCCTGCACGACCCCCTACACTGCCCAAACACTACTGCACTGCCCTAAACCCTGAAACACCACCCCTCAGCACGACACCCTACACTGCCCGAACACCACTGCACTGCCCTAAACCCTGAAACACCACCCCAGCACGACCCCCTACACTGCCCGAACACCACTGCACTAAACCCTGAAACACCACCCCTGCACGACCCCCTACACTGCCGGAACACCACTGCACTGCCCTAAACCCTGAAACACCACCCCCAGCACGACCCCCTACACTGCCCTAACACCACTGTACTGGCCTAAACCCTGAAACATCACCCCCAGCACAACCCCCTACACTGCCTGAGCACCATTGCTCTGCCCTAAACCCTGAAACACTAGCCCCAGCACGACCCCCTACACTGCCCGAACACCACTACACTGCCCTAAACCCTGAAACACCACCCCCAGCACGACCCCTACACTGCCCGAACACGACTGCACTGCCCTAAACCCTGAAACACCAGCCCCAGCAAGACCCCCTACACTGCCCGAACACCACTGCATTGCCCTAGACTCTGAAACACCAGCCCCAGCAAGACCCCCTACACTGCCCGAACACCACTGCACTGCCCTAAACCCTGAAACACCAGCCCCAGCATGACCCCCTACACTGCCCGAACACCACTGCACTGCCCTAAACCCTGAAACACCAGCCCCAGCACGACCCCCTACACTGCCCGAACACCACTGCACTACCCTAAACCCTGAAACACCAGCCCCAGCACGACCCCCTACACTGCCTGAACACCACTGCACTGCCCTAAACCCTGAAACACCAGCCCCAGCACCACCTCCTACAATGCCCGAACACCACTGTACTGCCCTAAACCCTGAAACACCACCCCCTGCACCGCCCCCTACACTGCCCGAACACCACTGCACTGCCCTAAACCCTGAAACACCACCCCCTGCACGACCCCCTACACTGCCCGAACACCACTGCACTGCCCTAAACCCTGAAACACCACCCCCTGCACCACCCCCTACACTGCCCGAACACCACTGCACTGCCCTAAACCCTGAAACACCACCCCCTGCACCGCCCCCTACACTGCCCGAACACCACTGCACTGCCCTAAACCCTGAAACACCACCCCCAGCATGACCCCCTTTACTGCTCGAACACCACTGCACTGCCCCAAACCCTGAAACACCACCCCCAGCATGACCCCCTACACTGCCCGAACACCACTGCCCTAAACCCTGAAACACCACCCCTGCACGACCCCCTACACTGCCCGAACATCACTGCACTGCCCTAAACCCTGAAACACCACCCCCAGCACGACCCCCTACACTGCCCGAACACCACTGCACTGCCCTAAACCCTAAAACACCACCCCCAGCACGACCCCCTACACTGCCCGAACACCACTGCACTGCCCTAAACCCTAGAACACTACCCCCAGCATGACCCCCTACACTACCCGAACACCACTGCACTACCCTAAACCCTAAAATACTCCCCCAGCACGACCCCCTACACTACCCGAACACGACTGCACTGCCCTAAACCCTAAAACACTCCCCCAGCACGACCCCCTACACTACCCGAACACCACTGCACTGCCCTAAACCCTAAAACACTCCCCCAGCACGACCCCCTACACTACCTAAACACCACTGCACTGCCCTAAACCCTAAAACACTACCCCTGCATGACCCCCTACACTACCCAAATACCAATGCACTACCCTAATCCCTAAAACACTACCCCCCGCACAACCCCCTACACTACCCAAAGACCACTGCACTACCCTAAACCCTAAAACATGACCTCCTACACTACACAAACACCACTGCACTACCCTAAACCCTAAAAAACTACCCCCAGCACGAACCCCTACACTACCCAAACACCACTGCACTACCCTAAACCATAAAACACTACCCCCAGCAGTACCCCCTACGCTACCCAAACACCACTGCACTACCCTAAACCCTAAACACTACCCCCAGCAGTACCCCCTACACTACCCAAACACCATTGCACTACCCTAAACCCTAAAACACTACCCCCAGCAGTATCCCCTACACTACCCAAACACCACTGCACTACCCTAAACCCTAAAACCCTAAAACACTAACCCCAGCACGACCCCCTACACTACCCAAACACCACTGTACTACCCTAAACCCTAAAACACTCCCCCAGCACGACTCCCTACACTACCCAAACACCACTGCACTACCCTAAACCCTAAATCTACCCCCAGCATGACCCCCTACACTACACAAACACCACTGCACTACCCTAAACCCTAAAACACTACCCCCAGCACGACCCTCTTCACTACCTAAACTCAACTGCACAATTTGTTACAGGCGTTGCAACGCAGGCCTGTGGTGCTTACTGGAAGTACCTGGTGGGCTAGTTGGGCCCCAGGGACTCTCAGGATTCAAGGTGACCTAATCCCCCAACTTAAAACGCGCCACGGGGCGCTTTTGCACAGTGGTGAAAGGAGGGGCGGGGCCTCAGGTGACATGTGCGCAAACACGCCCTGTGGTGCGTTTTAAGTTGGGGAGTTAATTCCCTTTGAATCCTGGGGGCCAACTAGCCCACCAGGTACCTTCAGTAAGCACAACAGAGTTGCGTTGCAGAGAGGTGAAAAAGGTGCGTGGCCTCGGAACGCCTCTCTGCAACTCAGCTCTGTGGTCCTAACTGTAGGTACCTGGGGGCTAGTTGGGCCCCAGGGACCCTCAGGATTCAAGGGGACTTAATCCCCAACTTAAAACGCGCCACGGGGCGCGTTTGCACACATGTCACCTCAGACCCCCTCCCTTCACCACTGTGCAAACGCGCACTGGCTCTGGTTAGTCAGAGTCAGTTACCACCAGTACCCGTCTGAAAAAGTTGTGGGCACAGGATGATTTTGCAACAAGGCCTCTTTCTGCTCCTCTGTTGGTTCTTTCTGCACATCTTTTGCTTCTTTCTGTGCGTTTTTTCTTCTTTCTTCACATGTCCTACCTCTGTTGGCATAGTTAGAAACTAGCATTTAAAAAACCTTTGAAATTCACTTAAAAAATCATAGGTTTCAAGCACGTTATAGTTAGAAATTAGCATTTAAAAAACCTTTGAAATTCACTGAAAAAACCATAGGTTTCAGGCACGTTATAGTTAGAAATTAGCATTTAAAAAACCTTTGAAATTCACTGAAAAAACCATAGGTTTCAGGCACGTTATAGTTAGAAATTAGCATTTAAAAACCTTTGAAATTCACTGAAAAAACCATAGGTTTCAGACAAGTTATAGTTAGAAATTAGCATTTAAAAAACCTTTGAAATTCACTGAAAAAACCATAGGTTTTAGGGACAGTTATAGTTAGTTGGACATTGCACTCGTACAAAACCCGTGAAATTCCCCTGTTATAGTTAGTTCAGCTAACTATAACTCGCGCCCCGCAATGCACTGCTGATGACGTCACATATTACATCACTCATGACATGGTCAGTGACATCACTGATGACATCACTGATGACATCTCAAATGACATCACTGATGACATCATCCATGTGATAATTTCATGCATCTTCTCACACACTAATATAACTTTTGATACACCCACTCTAAATTACAGACTGCCATTCTCAAAACCATAGACACTCCAACACTAAAAACTACATACCCACTCACTGATTCTTAGGTCTACACACACATCCACTCACTCACCTGTACAGTCACTCATACTTACAGTCACTCAGTACAGGACTATCATATGCACTCATACACCTATATAAATACTCACACACCGCCACTCATCCATAGAGGTACTCACACACCTAGTCAGTCATGCAAAAAATTAATCACACACCCATTTACTCACCTATACAGTTATACACACACCAGCTCACTTACTCATACAAATACTAGCACATTCTTACGCTCTTATACAATAACTGATACAAGCACACACGCATCCATACAGCCACTCTCACAATAACACACTCTCACTTATAGCCATTTAAATACTCTAACACACATATATACTGCTTTTTACATATGTAGTTACTCGCACATGTACCACTGAGATATACATTCACTCACTAACACACCCATACACACACTCACCCACCCAAGCAGTCCATCACAGATGCACTCTTGAAATCATGCACCCAGTGAATCACCCACTCACACATCTATGTATAGAGTCACACACACCCCACCCACACAAACACTCAGGCAGCCATACAGATACTCAGAGAACCAATCAATAACCCATATAGACACTCATGTAGCTATTCGCAAATCCATGCATCCACTTACACACCAACAAACAGACGGATACAGACATTCACACAGTTTAGTCACTAACCCATGCATTCAGTAAGATACGTTTAATCACTCACTTGTAGAGTCAGTCACTCACGTACTAAATCATCCATTCAGACACTTATACACCCACTCATTCTTCAATACGCCTTTCCCTATATATATTAAACATATTTAAACTTTACAGAAACACACAGTCACTGGATGATGTCATCAGTGATGTCATCAGTGATGTCATCAGTGATGTCACTGACCATGTCATGAGTGATGTAATATGTGACGTCATCAGCAGTGCATTGCGGGCGCGAGTTATAGTTAGCTGAACTAACTATAACAGGGGAATTTCACGGGTTTTGTACGAGTGCAATGTCCAACTAACTATAACTGTCCCTAAAACCTATGGTTTTTTCAGTGAATATATATATATATATATATATTCACTGACACCGCATTTGCAGAATGGTGGAGAAAGGGTGTGTGGTCCCCAAACACCTCTCAACAAGCCCGCTGTGTGGGACTTACTGGAGGTAACAGGAGGTCTTGTTGGCCTCCAAAGACCATCAGCAGCCAAGGGGACTTTATCCCCCAACCAGCTCCCGCCAAGCCATAGCAAACTGCAGTGTCTCTGGGTTGTGACATTGAAGGAACCGGTCCAGGAGGCCCCCCAAATTTGTTCTAATTTGCTCTGGAGAAGTGGTGGCCCCAGAGCTGTGGGGGATCTGTGCGGCCCCCTGCATCAATTACTATTAAAGCCCTGGGGCGGTGGAGGCGCCTGGGGCTGCAGGGGGATCTGCCTGGCCCCCCTGCATTTTTTAAAAATTAAGCCCCGGGGAGGTGGTGGTCCCCGGGGTGGAGTGGGGTGCGAGGGACCCCATAAACAAAATAAAAAAGCCCCGGGGAGGTGGTTGTCCGCTGGGCAGCAGGGGAGGCCATACGGGCTCCCCCTCATTTTTTCACAATCCAGCCCTGGGGAGGTGGTGGCCCCCGGGGCATATTAAGACCCGGGGGGCCCATGTGCCCCCCTCCTTTATCTGCATATTGCCCCCAGGGCCTGGCCCACCCCAGGGCCTGGCCCACCCCAGGGCCAATAATGATTTAAAATTTGGGCGTGATCCACATATCCCTCTGGAATTATTTTTTTTAATGCTTTTTTTGGCCCTGTGGGTCCCAGTGGGAAACCCCCAAGAGGCCTATGGGGTCAGGTTGTTTCTACACTGCCCCTTTTTTTTTTTTTTACATTTTTCGTGGAACTTGGTTCAACCGAGTCCCAAGATGGCTGCCAACACTTTCTGGTTGAGGTGTTGTCAGCCAATCACATTTCAATAGGGTTTCAGTAAGATTTTGGGCTCCCAGGCATCTATATTCAACTTAAATATCTCTGAAACTACTGAACCGATTTACACCTAATCACAAAAAGCATGCTGTCTGGACCAACATCTAGCTTTCTGCCAAATTTGGTGTAAATCCATTTTACGGTTTGGGCTGTAGTCGTGTTCAAAAATGAAAATAAAACATAGACGTAGCAATGGGAAAACACATTTTAGTACCCCCCTTTTTCTTCTCAGCCCCCGCTTGATGGCTCACCCCCTTATACTTTCAACTCAGCAGCTGTACCAAAAAGGGACGTTTTTGAAAATTTCGTGAAGATTCGTCAAGCGCCACCAAAGTTATTGGCAACACAAAAACCGCTTTTCCTATGGAAACTTTGGTCCTAACTATAACTACCTACTGGCGACCACCAGTAGGTAAGATATTTTACATTAAGTAATAATGTTTTTGTCAAGAGTTTTATATTTTTTCTAAATTAATACAGTTATGCAAATATGTAATGTGTTTGAAGTATAGTAGTTTACCTACTGTTGCTTACATTGGAGTGGGAAGAGTAAACTTAATACCTCCGAAGTCCAATGCTTTCCCTACTGTTGCAGAGCCTGGAGTGGGAATAGTACATTTTAACACTCCAAAGTAATGCAGTTTCTCTACATTTTCACAGAGTGGAATGGGAATAGTAAATGTCACCCCTCCGAAGTCCAACGCATTCCCTATTGCTGCTTAGACTGGAGTAGGAATAGTAACTTTAACCCCTTTGTAGTCTAATGCTTTCCCTACTATTGCCCCGACTGGAGTGGGAAGAGTAAATTGAACCCCTCTGAAGTCCAATGCTTCCTCGATTGTTGCTTAGACTAGTTTAGGAATAGTAATTTTAACCCCTCTGAAGTCCAACGCTTTCCCTACTGTTGCACAGAATGGAGTGGGAATAGTAAATCTTACCCCTCTGAAGTTCAACGCTTTCCCTACTGTTGCTTAGACTGGAGAGGGAAAAGTAATTTTAACCCTCTGAAGTCCAGCACTTTCCATACTGTTGTAAAGACTAAAGTGGGAATAGTACATCTTATCCCTCCAAAGTCCAATGCTTTCTCTACTGTTGCAAAGACTGGAGTGGGAATAGTCAAGCGTGCATTTTATAGTAGAGCATTTAAATAATTAATCAAAATGATCAATATAATGTAACATATATATTTATGTATATGTCTATATATGTTTATATATATATGCGTATATATGTATATATATATATATATATATATATATATATATATATATATATATATATATATATATATATATATATATATATATATGCAAAAACAGAAAAAACAGAAGCAGAGAACTCTGGGTAGTTCTCAAGTTTAGGTGGAAATCAGCTCCAGTAAGAGCACTCTCAACACCAGCGACACTCTAAATTTGCTCACCTCAAATGTCTGCTTTTCTATCAAAGTTTTTAAGCATAGGATTAGCGTAGTGCTATCCACGCCGAGTTAGAAAGGGACAAAGTCTTTTGCCATTTTTACACCAAAGTCTTTAAGCATAGGATTAGCACAGTGCTATCGCTGCCGAGCTGTAAAATGGCCAAAGCCTTTTACCACTCCAGGCACAGTATTACAGCTTTGGATTGGTAAAATACCATCCAAGTCAACCTGAAATGAATAAAAGCAACCCCTGACATGTGTTTCGCTCTCGTTAGAGCTCTTCAGAGAGGTATAGCTTTGTCCAGACACAAGGGAGCACCCAGTATAAGTCAAAACAAAACCCTTTCAGGCATAGAGTGATGAAAAAAAATATATATATATATATATATACATACACTCATATATATTTGTGTCTGTTTATACAAGTATACATTTATATATAGTATTAATTATTAGTGAGATCTATTTAATTAACATTATATTAGTGGTATATATTAAAATGTAAGATATACTACTTTGAACTATATATATATATATATATATTAAAAATTATATTTATGTATGTTTTCTAATGATATTAGTGTGAATGATTTTTTTTATATGTTTGTACTTACCATTATAAGGATAGGGAAATTATATTTTTGTAAACAATATTTTTGGCACAATATTTTTGACACAATATTTTTGTTTTAAGATATTGTTGGCTCTCATATTATGTCAGTGGTCTGCTCACTCATGATCCTGTCATTCCTCTCTAACTCTCTGTCAAAATCATCTTCCTTTGTGCCAAGAAAGGAAGCGGAAGGAAAATAATCTGCGATGGCTTGCCCTGATAAATGGCGGCCTCCTTGTTTATAGCCCCATCTGTACCAAGACTTTTTAAGCCTAGTCAAGTGAGTCATGTAAGTCATTTAACTCTTCTGAATTTCCATTTAACCCACAAAATACATATGACATATGAGAGTCTCAAGACAACTCTTTTCTGATCAACCTATTCAACATACCCACCTATGTGCTTACACTTAAGCTATCCCTATTCTTACCATTCAGTGCTGCTACCTTCGACTCCAACATGCCTACACAGATATCCTCATCAGTGTTAATCACATTCACAGTTGCATGCCTTCTAGTCCAAGCAACAACCATTATCTAATGTTTATGCCACTAAATCCCTGGTTAGTCAACTCTCATCTCCAACCTCATTTCCCTTTTTGATTTGTTCATTCTGTGATTCACCAAATACTGGCTTATTATGCATTGCCAATGTGTCATGGATTCACTAGTTCCTCAGGAAACAACATCATCCAAGCTGACTGACAAGATGAATTAAGAGGTAGCGTAGCTGCCATTCGCAGAAACATCCCCAATTGCAGATCTTTTGTCTCTTGTATGAGGAATATGGACTACAGAAATAATTTGCTACAAGAACATCATAGCTAAAATATCGACAATTAAAACATCATGGAGATAATTACATATTGTTAAGTATAGATTTACTGTTTTTAACTCTACATCTACGTACCTTGCCAATGTGAATATATCTTCAATGTAAACATATGTGGAGTTCAAAATAGTGTTTACTCCACAACCTACATCAGCATTCTTCCCAATCCACACAGTCCAAAGGCAAATTTCTGAGTCTCGTCTTCAAACATCTAGATCTCACCTAGTGCTTCTACTTCCCTGCAATTGACTTGATGGACTACTTTCCTACTCCTTTCCACATTTTTGCCTGCTCATCATCTTTGACCAACAATAAACCTGTCCCAAAAGGTTAAATTCACCAAGAAAGAAAACTATCACCTATCAGATTCCAGACCTCATCATTCCTAAATTAAATCAAATGGACCTTCCATTTGACATAAATGACACTTTCAAAACTTTACTAATATGCTCTAATATCTTTGATGTAGTCATCAATGAAGCTGCCCCTCTTTAACTTGGAAAGCTCAGAATAGACACAGCAAACCGTATTTTTCTAAATCATTATACAGTAAAAGACAACTGAGAAGAGTGGAATCTAAATGATGAATACCAAATACCCTAGGTATGACACCAAACTAAAAAGGTTACGACAAGATTACAGATATGACGTCCTTTCTGCTAAATCCAGCTATATCCAAGATCAAATAAACACCTCAACTAATCTAAACCCTCACCCTGCCTTTTGAATGTGAGGAATCTCTCCACTAATTTAATTTCAGAAATGTTTCATCAGAAACATATTTAGATGTTACCACTTATTAAGGAATGATACCAAATTGAAAGCTAAAAATACCTACAGTACACCCATTCATTATAATGATCTAACTTCCATTAGTAAGCTGCTCAAATAAAAAAATTATTATTCAGACCATTTGCCTATGAATATCATGTATGGAAATGTACACGTCTGATGTACTGTGATAAATGCATCCCTTATGAAAGGGTTACTGCCAAACTCTTTATAGACAGCACAAAATACTCTTATCTTAAATCACCCCATTCCAGTGTAGAACATTCAATTGGTAGCCAACCTCTCATGGCTAGGCAAAGTCAAGGATAATTGATGGAAAACCATCAATGCCACATACTATCTGTTTGTAACTTGGCATTCATCCTGGTTTCAGCATAGAAATAGCTACAGTGGAAATACTAGGTGACATGCACTACATACTGGACAAAGAATGTGCTATGTATTCATACTTCTAGAGTTGTGAGTGGCTTTTCACACAATTGATCATAGCAGATTAATCCAAACACTAGAACACTGCTTGAGATTATGTGGTAAGTGTCTAAGGGCCATGATTTAGAGTTTGGTGGACAGGGTCACAAACGCAATGGAGTAACCCACCCACCAAACCCATGGTCCGCCTGTCTCATTTAGAGACATGCAGATCTTATGTTGACTGAGCCCTCATTGGCTCCATTGATGGAATACTTTCTCCGACAGCCCACTGGAAAAGGGGCCATCAGAGGAAGAACCTTAATTCACCTGCCCAATTTAGGGCCCAATTTCAATGGTGAGCAGACCGCCACCGACAGGCCGTCGTTGGTGGTCTGCCTGACATCTAGGCCATCGGCCCGACCGCTGGTTTACAATACAGGCAGTCGGAGCACAGAGGTCTGGGAGAGAGTCTGCCACCTCCGACAGGATCCAAGATTCTATCGGGCGGCAGTCGGAATCCTATCTCTACAATGGAGGCAGTGCCTGCACAGGCACCGCCGTAGGGATTAGGATGTACCTTTCTGACTGCCTTTTTATGGTGGTCCCACTGTAATGAAAAGGCAGATGGAAACAGACTTTGGGTGCACCCTAGCAGAGTTCCTGCTTCCCATGTAGTGCCCCCCACATAGTGTGCCAGGCACCAGATGGTGCCCGGCACACAGTGCATGATTGTGCACATAGTGCTTTTTACCATTGTAGCTTGTGCTGTGGCCTTTTTCCTGGGTCACGGCACAAACCGCAGTAGTAAAAAGCCCTTTCCGTCCTCCATGCTGGGGGTTTTATCCAAATTGGGCAGGTGGGACCACCGACTCATTGCCGGGCGGTCTCCTGCCCGATTCGATGGCGGTCGACGGTCTGACCGACTGCCATTATAATCAGGCTCTTAGTGTGGCCAGTGTAATGCCTTTTTTTTCTCTGTCCATCACCGCCAGGAAAAACCTGTTGGTGAGTGACAGGAAAAAATAATGATGACCCCAACACCCTGAGAGAAATCTCCTGTGGTGTGAATGTCATAACTTTTTTGTTTTTAAGAAACAAATTCCCACTTTGTGAAATTTTTTAGAAAGACAAAAAGATTTTGACAGTTTGGTAGACGTTCATCGAAATCAATGGCAGCCTTCGACCAAATGTTTAGTACATTGAAAGGAACTGCTATGATAGTGGTCTCCTTCTATCTACAGGGATGACCACTGGGCTGGAGGTCATCTCTAAATTAGGTAAGCAGAGTACCACTGAGATATTGGAGGTAATGTTCTCTGCTATCCTGGTGGACACTACTCTGTCTGCCAAATGCTTAATCAGGCCGTAAGTTATGTTTCTCCTTCTCACCAAGATACACCAAGTTTTGAACAATGATAAATATGTATGAAGCATGTATGAAATGTCTCTAGGACCTCACAGGGATTGATTCTATCTCCTACCATTCATTACATAAAGCCAGTTAGCCTAATCTTAGACGATTTGGGTATTTCCATGCCCCTATATTCGAGTGACATAAACCTCTGCCTCAAAATATTGACAATTGAGGGCCTGTCCATTCTTCGTACTTTACCTTGACATACTGCATGCATTTATGTCAGAAAGATTCCTCAAGGTCAACCCACAAAACGAGTTCCTCCTCTTCCCACCATTACACAGTTAACATTTCAGTAATGCCTCATTGCTCTCTCACTCTCTCTCTCACATACAAGCTCACAAACACACACACACACACACAAACATTCTATAATCACTCAGCTTCACCCTGGATTCTCCTTATATCTTTAAAGTACACATCATAGCATGGCCGAGAAAGCAAAGTCCTGTCATAGCTCCATGCAATACTCCATTCAAACTCCAGACTGATGTCACCTTGATAGTTTGTGACTTTTATTGAATTCTAATAAAAGAAAAGATCCACTTAAAAGTATGATGCTGTGCCTTCAAAGTAATTCATAGAAACAAAACCCTACATTTATCTTATCTGCTCTCTATAGCAGATAAGATTCAGAACTGCTTTCACCGTGAAGACCTCCTTCACTGGTGCTACTACCACCATCTAGAACTTTCTGCTTCTTGAAATGCAAAATAACTCATCCTTTTCACGTTCAAAAAGTATTGAAAAATAAACATATTCTTCCTTTTCTCCAGCTAATACCACCTGCTGTCATTAAACTTGCTACCAATCGATCAACTTGTAATGCTACATGGTGATGTTATTTATAAGTTCCAAACCACAGCAATATTTCTTCTGCTAGACATCCTACTGTTCAAAATGTTCTACTCTGGTTATACATTAAAAAAAAACCGTTGGTGGAAGAACACTATATAAAACAGAAATAAATTGATTTCAATTATGTTTATGGTGGCATTTGTTGAGGGTCCATTGTTTTAATTTATGCCTGCTGCCACTTTTTATTAAATGAGTACTAGCCCTACTCACCCAGGCTGACTCCCACACCTCAGAGTACTAGTCCCCTCAGAGAATTATATGGAGCACCTGTCCTTCTGGCTAGCAACCATGAGTTTCCCCTCATGGTTGGGAACCATGTTTGGCATGTTGCAAAATTGCATGAAAAGCTTTGAAATCTACTCATACTTTATGGAATTAGCCTTTGTAGGTCTTGCAAAGGTAAAGCCAAAACCAATGAGATGGCAGTCATGTAATAGACAGCTTATGTAAAGTTTTATTATAGCAATTAAGAAAAATAATGGATTCCAATGATCTAGTATAGTATTTAGGGGGAGCGACAGGGAGGGAGCAGGAGAGCACCATATCTTCAGACACAAGGGAAAGCTTTTCCCACTTTGCATATGTGCTGCACAGTGCAGCACGCATGGAAAGTCGGAAAAGCACGAAGAAATAAAAGCATTTCTCCTGTTAGTGCATCCTTTGAAGGGGCATTAACTTTTCGCGCAAAACCATGGTTACAAATCTTTGTAAATATGGTTTTGTGTCAAAAGGCATGGGTGGTTGCATGGGAATGCCCATGTACCACCCATGTGACGCCCCCTCGGCGCAAAGTAACGCAAAGCAGTGCTACGCGCTGCTTTGCGCAACTACAGGTTTCAGTTTTGTGCTGGAAAGAAAATAGGAAAAAAAAAATTGCGCTAGTTTGCCTCACTTTTGTGGCGCTAAACCAGCGCAAAAGGTATGTAAATCTACCCCTTAGGGGGAGATTTTAAAAAAAGTTGTGCAACACAGCGCAGCCCCCCACGAGGCTGCGCCGCGTTGCGCGACAGGGAGGGAGTAGGAGAGCGCCATATCTTCAGATATGGCTCTCTCCTCCCCTTTCCCTTGCACCGGCGCTGATTTCAGCTGCCATGCGCCATGTACACACCTTAGCGCCGCAGCGCTAGGGTGTGTGCATGAGTGTAGCATAGGTTTTGTACAGGAAGGGTACCCTTCCTGTACAAAACACTATGCAAGGCACGATGCAAAGCTCTCCCACTTTGCATACATGCTGCAGAGTGCAGCACGCATGGAAAGTCAGAAAAGCATGGAGAAATGAAAGCATTTCTCCTGCTAGCGCCTCCTTTGAAGGGGCGTTAACTTTTACGGCAAAACCTTGTTTACAAATCTTTGTAAATATGGTTTTGCATCAAAAGGCATGGGTGGTTGCATGGGAACGCCCATGTACCACCCATGTCACACCCCCTCGGCGCAAAGTAACGCAAAGCAGTGCTTGGCGCTGCTTTGCATTACCTACAGGGTACTTTCCAGCGCAAAGCAAGTTTTGCGCTGGAAAGAAAATAGCAAAACAAAAATTTGCGCTGGTTAGCGTCACTTTTGTGACGCTAAACCAGCGCAAAAGTTTTGAAATTCTCGCCTTCTGTGTTTAAACTTTCAAAATGATCCGGCCACTGTTCTGGATAAAGATTTAAGAAAGATGTCTTATTTCCATTTGGCTGACAAATCATGAAAGGAGACATTTTTGTCTTCCACTCTGTACCTGCACAAATTGAAAAATCATTTATGGCCTTCCTCAGCTGCAGATAATGATGCTCAGTGTTGCAACTTATGGATTGTATGGGACCTAAACCATGTGACAGCTATATGTCTGTAACATAATTTTAACAAATGTGTACCAGAAGTTGGCCATGTGCATCTTGTGGCTGAATCTCAGGTTTTTGATGGGGGTGGGTCAGGAAGGCTCATGGTATGAGGCAATAAAAACCAATGTTCTAACTGGGGAGTGGAAGCCACTAACTGAGGAGTGAAAGCCAAGGACCAGAGACAGACTGAGGCACAGCCAATTGTAGCATGAATAATGAATGTCATCTTACAAAGCCCGTTTCTGTCGCTAGTAAAGCATTTGACATTTTTCTTGTGCTCTCATGGGCTATTAAAGAGGAGTTGAAGAACTGTGAGGGGGCATGAGAGGGACAGAACAACACTTTTGTCCCACTTGCGCCTCCCCTGGAGGATGGTCTAAATGTCTTTGGGGTACTTGCAACTTCTGGGGGATACAAATCAGTCTGGTTGTCTGATGCTGTGTGCAGTGCCACCCTGTTTCCTTCCCTATCAGGTTATGAAAGCAGTGCCTTTTCTCTAGTATAAATCAGGTACAGAGAACAAAAAATGAAAGTTGATCTCAGACTTGTTCTGTGCTACAGACAGTCACATCCTTGATATTGTCTTTTTTCGCTCATCTCATCCAACTACAGGTAGCATAAGGTGTAAGGAAATACGTTTAGAGATCCTCACCTGCCACTTCCCACTCACTGCAACTCAGTCCACCACCTTCCACCCCGTCTATAGACCTTCAGACTAGATGACTTCCCCGATCTTCATGCTGCCTTATCCATCCAACATGCCATCATCTTCAGAGAGTTCAACCTTCCATACAATGCAGTCATGAAATAAACAAGATAATTCCTTTTCAAACTAATTGGCATACTCAATGTGATACAGCTTGTTACCCAATCAACCCACACCTGTGACAAAGGCCACATCTGGACCTCGTCTTCCTGACATCACCGAGTATCCAAAGCAAGCCTTCCGTAATCCTTGGCTGAACTGATGACCTCACTCTCCTCATCACCCAGCTCAGCATTCAGCAAACACATTGAGGTCAACCAAAAAAAAAAAAAAAACTTCAGATACTTCAAAGACTTCTCCATAGACTACCAAAAGCTTGAACTCATATTTTGCCCTGAGGCCTCCACATCTGACATAAACACCCTTCAAAATGAGACATTTCTGGAAAACCATTTGAACACGTATGCTCCAACTAAATTATGAATGTGCAAAACAAAACCTTCAACACTCTGAATGTCCAAAGACCTGGCTGACAACAACTGCTCCATCTGCAGACTGGAAGGAAATCTGAAGAAAATGAGATGCTTGGTGATCTCATGCTTTACTTGACACATAAACAATTCACTGCATCAGCCAAATAATATATCAACACCATGAAAAGTGGATCACTCTTCAAAACATTCAATCCCTGCTTCAGCCCCCACCTCTCCTTCCTATCACACATTCCAAGGACGGGTGAAATACCATAAACCACTTCTTTAATGAAAAATACAGGTGAGCTGACACATCGACAACTCCAACTCGCTTCTCCTATTACAACCACTACCCTGGCTAAATTCCTCAATGATCATATTACAAACCTATATATCTTAAAGCCCACACCAACATTCTTAACTCCTTCAAAGCTACAGCGTATCTAGAAAATGTCTAACCCTCATTCTTCATGAAATCCTTCTCTGGAGAAGCTCACTCAATTACAATTACAATTTTGCACCTAGGGAAGTTCTCTCACTGTTCAGATACTTTTGGTGCATTCATGCGGACCTGATTTTTATCTTTGGACTTAGGACCTGAGCAGTATGGATACTCCATTGCAATGGTGAAGGAGTATTCATACCGCCAAGACTGTGGTCTACCAGCCTTATTTATATGTAGGTGGAGCTTTGGTTTAATCATGACGGAGACAGCTCTGTCTCTGCCGTAAATAAACCCCTACATCAGCCCTAGTTTAGATGGGTGGAATTAGAGGTTAGGTTTCATTGCCTGTCACCACCAGTAAACCCCTGGCAGTCATGGGCAGTGAAAATGTCTAAATGCTCCCCTCACAATGGCAGATAACTCTTATGGAGAGGAGAGCATTTTCTTTTTCCCACTTTGGGGATTTTCTTTTTGAAAATAAAAAAGAAAGGAGTTTGATGGATGGCTCTGTCATGTTGACAAAGCGGTGCACCAAATTTTAGAAAGCATTGACATGACCCGACATGACAGCAGTTCTTGACAGTGCTTTAGAAATAACTGCCAGCTTGTCGGTCATTTCTAAATTTGGATTCAAAGTAATCTCGGCCTGGCGGATGTTAAGTCGTCCTCCAATCCGATGCAGATTACTTCATCAACCAAATTATAAATTGGGCCCTAAGTCTCTTTTTGGAGCTTGGAATCCCTCCAGCAGGCACAATATTTGTGATGGAATATTTGTTATGCAATAATTGCAGAGTTCGTTTGCCGGTTGTCACAGTCTATTCAATAACTCATTTTTTCTTCAAAGGAACAATTGTATATCAAGTTGAATAAATCAAATGTCAAAGGAATCGAGTTCAAAATTATTTAGATTTCAGAGATTTAAATTGTATGCTGTGATGGTGTGGCATATATCATGGGGGTTCAAGTGGTTCTACTCTCAGTTCCTTCAGGCAATAGATTGTCGGATTGGGCACACTGTCTATATATTAAGTCCACTCGGATGCAGAATACCTACGACAAGGTATTCTTGCTCTCTTTGATCGTCTTGGTGTCTGTTGATCTTCTTCCATATCACTCATACCACTTGACTCTGTCCTTCAATATTGGTTTGTGGTATACATTTAGCTGACACGCTAGGTCTCAGTTGATCTCTGCTCTTTGGCCATTTCTCTCTTTTGGGCTCTCCCACTCCTTTCTCTTTTAACTTTACCAGGATCATTTGTTTGGACTTGTGGTTGCTTGTGGTGTATTCTTTTTCTGGCCTCATCTCCTCTTCTTTCTCCTCAAACACTTCCATGCCATTCTGCGAAATATCTAGGACGTAGACAGCTGGGGATCTCTGGTGCATGACACCCCCTTCTGGTCCTTCTGGACAGCTTGGCACAGGTTGTAGACTTGCATCAGGAGTTACCACCTCTTTGAGGGAACCTATCACTCCCTTGTTGTGGGAGGCATGTACCCAGTTAGACAGTCCACAACATTTCACTGCAGTGTTGGTAATCAGGATTACCTGGTAGGGTCCCTTCCACCTTGGCTCCAATCACAACTTTAGAATTCATCTCACCTTCTACAAATGGACTACTCAGATGTACATCTAAGACTACGCCAAGCGCACAGACTTCTTCCCCTTCAGGCACCATCATTGCAAATTGTGGAGTCAAAACTGTCATTCTCAAACACGTGGTACTTTTGAAATTGATTTTGATTCTGAAATGGATTAGGGTTTGATCTTGGGTCTTGATTTGCATTGAATCTGGGGTTACCCATATTCTGTGGTGGTATCAGGGCTTGTACAACTTGCATCACTGAGGCTTGCAAATGGTATGGATTCTGCATTTGCTGAACTGGAACATTTTGTAACTGAGTCAAATTAATGTTTTGCATTTGCACATCACCAACTACTCTATTGGGATTCTCTCAACACTTCCTCTTCCAATGTCCTATCTTGTTGCAATAATGATAAGGAGTTGATATCTTCAAAGTTGCGATATCTAAGCCAGAATTTGGATCAACTGGAACATCATGACCTCTGCCTTGTGTAATGCAACTTGCACCTTGCATCACTTGACCTCCACTTTGATAACCAATACCTTGCATTGCATCAACAATTCCTACGTACAGTTGATTTTGAAGACCCTTCTGTGCCAACTTCGTTTGGGGAAGCATGAATTCCTCTTTAAGCCTTTTCTGCTTAATTTCTTGCTCATCACTTAGCATACCTCAGGATCTCAGCCAATGGTTTAGCCTCTGAACAGATTACATTCTGTTGTATATGCATAACAATCTCTGGGGCAATCCAGGAACGGATTGTGACACAAAGCTTCCCATAGCCCCCTTTTAAGGATTTTCCTGACCAATGTGCTATTTAAACACCTGTAACAACCATTCATAACAAGTATGCACTGGTTGCTTAGCTTCTAGGGTTATTTTTTTGATCTTGAACCAATCAAGAGCCCTTCCTGGTATGTTTCCCTTCAGGAAAGTGATCACCTCATCATACCTTGTCATCACCTTAGAAGATGGTGCATGAGTACATGGATCCCTTGGGGGTTATTTAGGAGGCCACTTGGTGGCTTTCTATCATTCAGCCTATAAATCACTCGCCACCACAATGTCGAAAAAGATATTCAAATCAGTCCGCAAAACATTTGAAATCTGTCAACCTCGGTGTACCATTGTGAAGGAATCTCTCTCAATTTTGGGTAATTATTCATGAATAACACAAGCTCACCTCAACTCTAGCGCACAAGAATATACCCTCCACCTGGTATCTCCCTCATAGGGGACGTTAGGGGTTCATTATCATCTGGAAGTCCTGGCCGGCAGTTTACCCTTCACTTCTACACTGCCTGTCTGCTTCTTTATCTTTCCCTGTTTCTTTGCCAACTTGTTCTACAGCTTGTCAAAATCACTCAATTTCCAAATTCATTTAATAAATTCAGCAATGTGTAATTTCATTCCTGAAGATCGCCTAGTCATGATTGCTTCATCATCCAGTTGTGTCCTAAAATGTTTCTGCAAGGACAGACTTTTTGAAATGTCTACTTTATGCCTTTCTACCAATTCTGATAGCTTTGCATGCATCACAGCTGCTCCTCTAGTAACCTTTTTACTTGAATATGTTGGTTTGTTTTCTTGGTATCGATTCAGATGTGAGATATCTAAACACCCGCTAATAATTTCTTCGAATTCCACTTTTAATTTTGGCACGTATAAGGGTCTAATCTTCCACTGACTCGTGGAAGGTGAGTCAAAATCTCCTGTCTCTCTACTTTCCGAAGACTCTTCAAACCATGGAGGCTAAATCCCATTATAAGAAAGCCATGCTTTTCCTTGGGAAACAGGAGCTGTGAAAACTAATTCCTTCCCTCTCTCAAATATTGTAACATCTATAGTGGATTCCAAACAACAATTTGTGGATTCTGCGATGTCGGAATGAACCCTGTTGCTGTTTCTCCACTTCCAGCTCCTGAAAAAGCAGGAATCAAGGCAATAGTTACTGGGGCAGGTACCACAGGAAGGGCTAAAGTTTGGGCAGGTCTGACTTGTGGTATTGAACCGGGAACAGACACAACAGGGGGCTTGGGATAAAGGGAGAGGGTGCAGTCTTCCTCCTCAGAGAGCAACACAGTCCTCAAGCAGTAGGGCAGTCCTCTGGTAGCAGCAGGGCAATCATCTGAGCTGCAAGGTACTCCTTTTTCTATAATGTCCACAGTTCTAGTAGGGTACTGAAGAGTGGCTATGGAAATTCAATATGTTTGCCTGGTGCCAGCCTTTGAAGTGGTACAAGTGCTGCAGGCCCACTAGTGCAAAAAGAACAATTGATGGACCGAATGCTGAACAATGTCAAACATTTACCCCTAGTACAGAGTTTTGGGCCTAAAGCCATCATTTTTTTGCACACCATGACATTCCAGTTTAGACCCAGTTTCATGTCTTTTAGAATAGTCTCATCATGTATACCCCATTCTTTACATACACACGACAATAACAATTCTAAACAGGTGACCTTTTACCGAGTAGCTTGCTCCTGTCTCTTCAACACCAGGCTCTCGGTATTCTATCATAATCCCTGTACCTGACATACAGAAACATTTCCCCAGGCACGGCAGAATTATTCTGTATAAGGATCACCACTTTTTCCATCCTTGGCCAACAGCCAGCTGTGCATGATCACATTTGTTTAAAAAAGCATTTGTGATTGCTTTCAAAACATTTATGATTGTTTTCAAAACATTCATGATTGTTTTAAAAACATATCAATTCCAGAAAAATCCCTGGAGTGACCACTTTAGTATAAAAGACCCTCACTTCTCCCCAAAAATTAGAGGAGAATTCCTTCCAAGCTGAGACAGGGTTGTGCATGCTGAATTTTTGACACGCAGCGGTCTGACATCCCTTGCGGGGTGTCAACCTCAAAGCAGAGACGGGGTCCTTCGTTCTCTACCACCAGGTGAGGGGGTTAGAGCTTCCCTTGGGATTTCTTGGCTACATACACATATGCACATATCCATGCTACACATACAGATATAGGCTAGGTACATTTAGGCAAATTACTTAGGGCGCGCATTTTAGGAATATGCAAGTGCTACTGTTTTTATCTGAACTACTTATGTTCATCCTATTAGCACTATGGTAGAAATGTATCTACTATTTACTATATTGGTACTAGCAATCTCTTTCGTATGCTTCTGTCTCCTGATTGTCGCAGCACATATGTTTTACACAAAGCTGTCGCTGGACCAATAAATACTTATTGAAATGTCCTAATCACCATCCTGTGTATTTTCTGAGAGAAAGCATGCACGAGTGTCTGAGCGAAACGTACTGTACTGTTTTCCATGATCCCGAGGAATCAAGTGTAATCCCACACAGCTCCCGAGTGGGATTTCCAACAAGGGCGCCGGAGCTGTGGCGTCAGGAAAGTGAGAGCGGCTCTCTAGCGGCCCCAGTAGATATGACGCAGACGCGTCAAGAAGGTGGAAGCAGCGACAGGAGGAAGAGAACGCCGGATGCGGGGAGGAGCGAACATGGAGGACGGCAATGATGAGAAACGAACCACAGGGAGCCGACAGTGACCGTCGAGTCAAGAGGAGCTACGCTGACACTGCAGGGAGGAGAAAGAGGCCCCGGAGTGCTGGCAGGAAGCGCTGAGGACCAGAGAACCAAAGGGCCAAGAGAACTGACGGCGAAAGGCACTGCCATCCTGTCAAGCCGTCCCGGAGGAGAGAAGGGCGGCGCGACTCCCTCTGCCACGACCCTGGAGGGCTCTGGCTCAAGGCAAGTACCCTTCCTGAATTTCCTTATGCTTGGTAGATGGAGGTTGGGGCACAAGTAGATTTTGTCACACACACGGGTGTTTAGAGCATGCCACATGAAAAAGCACGACGACACCTCTGGGTGACGGTGAAGGGCTAATGTGTGTACAGGAATAAGACACAGACGCCTGACCTTTTTTTTATTTTTGCTTACTTTGAGGGATGTATGTCAACCCCCTCCTTCTGATGGGACAAGAAGAAGCAGGAAACGACTGCCCAGAACCTTGAAAACTGGAGAAAAAGAGCCACATAGGTGTACAGTGACGGAACTGGCACTGCTAAGACTATTTCTTCCCCTTTTGAGGTGTATAGACACCCCTCCCAAGACTGTGCCCCATCATATTGCCATTCTGAACCATTAAACATATAGTAACACCACTCTCCGCCTGGGCGTCATATATGACCGAGTGACAGCAGTGGTGTCAGAAGTGGGATCCAGTCATTTAAGCCTGCCATGACCCAACCCATCACCATGGAGGCTATGATCACTCAGTTAGCAGAGGGCCAAAGACATTTGCAGCTGGTAATAGAACGACAGAATCAGAGGGCACAGAACGAGAGAGAGGCATTCTAAACCGCCCTTAAAGAACAAGCGACCATCCTGATGACCAACCAACAAATACAGGACACTGCCATTGACAGATGCCATCTCCACAGCAGGAGTTTGCCCAAATATCCCCAGCTCAGTGCTACAGAAGTTCCAGGAAGGGGATGACCCTGACTATTTTTTTGTGAACTTTGAAAGAGTAGCGACGACTGCTACTTGTCCCCAGGAAAGATGGGGTCAATACATAGCCCCCCTCCTGTCTGGTGAGTTGCAGGCTGCCTATCAGGCTGCTAACCCCGCATGGCTCACACCATACCCTGAAAAAAAAAATACATCCTTGAAAGACTAGGACATGACACTGAGTATACAAAGTGAAATTTCGTAAAGAGAAGTGGACAACGGGTGACAACCCCAGGGCTCTCTATTATCGCATCAGGGATTTAGGGGAGAGGTGGTTACAACCCAGCGCATCCCCTATAGAAGAGGTCATGGCCAAGGTTTATTTGGAACAATATCTAGAGGCTCTACCCACCAACACTCGAACCTGGGTAAAGCAACACCCACACTTAACGGTGCAGACCGCTGTGGAACTGGCATGTGCCTACCATTGGTCCCCAGAATTCAGGGTACAGGCCCTAAAAGCCCCTACAAATACTCAGAAGACGATTCCCAAAGTAGTTGAGCCGAGGAACTCCGGAGGAAATAGAAGCATGATTAGGCCTCCTTTAACCCCCTTTCCCACACAGACCGGACCTCAATGCTTCAGGTGTTCAGAGTGAGGACACATTGCTAGAAATTGCCCAGTCAAGGGGGATGGTGTAGAACCCATGGAAGTAGGATTGTCCCGAGGTAGGATCTTAGCTACAGGGGGACCCCAGGGATGCTACAAGATCACCATCCATCTTAATGGTCGACCTGTAGATGTGCTGCTGGATACAGGATGCCACCACAAAGTGGTTTCCTGAGAATGGCCACTCCCACTCAGATTCCCGATGAGACACAGATACAGGTCTCCTGTGTGCATGGAGATGTACGGTTGGATCCCCTAGCTGAGGTCTTAATAGATGTAGACGGAGACCCACAGGTACGCCAAGTAGGGGTAGTGCCAGTTCTAGCAGAGAAGTCCCTTCCTTGGCACAGATCTGCCCTGTTTTGATGACTACTTGTTAAAAATAACCAAAAGAAGCCCTGAATCTGAATGGCTACATGAGGAGCCATTCTTCGCCTCTGACATATTACGTACTGAGACGAAGATACCCAAGACCAGGTCAGAGAAAAGGAAAGAACAAGCAGTCTATAGGTCAGCTTTACTGTCCCCTGTTACCTGTCTTCTTTCCTCCCCAGCCGACAGACAGATGCCGACTCGAAGTTTCAGAGCAGCACAGAAGGACAACAGCACTTTGATCAATGCGTGGACTCAGGCGCAAGAAGAAGACCCCAGCAAAGTAGGACCATATTTTTGAGTAATAAGAGGGCTGCTATACAGAATTAGCGGGGCACCTGAATGCCGGGTCAAGCAGCTTCTTGTGCCCGCAGATTTTCGGGAACAGGTGTTACACAAAGCGCACAGTCAGGCTTGGGGTGGCCATTATGGGCAGGAACATACCCTCAAGTAACTGTTAGAGATGTTTTATTGGCCTGGGATATATAAGGATGTTGCAAGGTTCTGTGTATCTTGTCCCAGGTGCCAATTAGTAAACCCCTCCACAGAGAAGAGAGCACCTTTACGGCCTTTACCTATAATTGATGTCCCCTTCAAACGAGTAGGGATGGATTTGATAGGACCCCTTCTTCCCACAACCCGAGGACATCAGTATATCCTAGTATTAGTGGACTATGCCACTCCTTACCCAGATGCTGTACCGCTGACGAGTATGACCACCATTTCAGTGGCCCAAGCAATGATATCCTTTTTTCAAGAGTTGGGTTACCCACTGAGATACTAACAGACCAGGGGACTCCCTTTATTTCTAGACAAATGAAGGAGATCTGTACCCTCCTTGGAGTACGGCAGATCCGGACGGCGGTTTATCACCAGCAGACAGACAAACTGGTGGAGAGGTACAACCGGACTATAAAAACGATCTTAAGGAAGTGTATCAATGACTCTGGATAGGACTGGGACTGCAAACTCCCTCTGGTGTTGTTTGCGATTAGGACGAATGAACAAATGTCTACGGGGTTTAGCCCTTTTGAATTACTATTTGGGCGACGACCACACACCCTTTTGGACATGGCAGCAGAACAGTAGACCGAGGAAGAGGATGAAGGGAGGCCATTGTTAGGCTATACTGTTGCACTAAAGACCACTCTGTCTAGCTTGTGGGAGGAGGTCCATCAGAACATGGAGAGGGCACAACAAAAACAAAAAAGCCTACTATGATTGAGGTGCGAGCTTGAGGGAACTGACCAAAGGGGACAAGGTACTCATTCTTCTACCCTCCTCGGATAAGAAGCTCCTAGCGACCTGGCAAGGACTGTACCAAGTATTGGAAAAGATAACGCCTGTTACCTACAGATTGGCAGTTTCACGGACCGGGCCTTGGGGCCAGGTGTATCATATCAACCTGTTGAAGAAATGGGAAGAACCCACCACTCAGGAAGGGGACACATCTGTGTCTGCCAACTACGTCACTCTTAACAAACATATGGAGATACCAATCCAACCTTTTAGGGAAGCATCTGGGGAATGACCCAATACTGGGGAGAAACTCACTCCTGACCAGAAATATCAGTTGTATGACCTACTAGACTGTTTCCCTAGACCTGAGTTCTAGCAAACTAGGACGAACCTCGTTTGTCACACATGACATCAAGAAAGAGGCAGGGAAAGTGATAAAGATGAGACCCTATCATATTCCGGCCGCATTAAGACAGGTCGTAGAACAGGAAGTAGAGGACATGTTATAAGCAGATATCATTGAGCCTTCCCATAGTAACTGGTGTTCACCGGTGGTGTTGGTTCCCAAACCAGACGGGAGCCTCAGGTTCTGTATTGACTTTCGCCAATTGAATGCGCATTCCAAGTTTGATAACTATCCCATGCCCAGAGTCAACAAACTCATAGAAAGACTGGGAGGAGCATGGGTAATGTCCACTATTGACCTCACAAAAGGGTACTGGAAATCCCCCTCAACCCTGCCGATAGAGAGAAAACTGCATTCTCCACTCCCTCTGGCTCGTTCCATTTTAAAGTCATGCCCTTTGGCCTACATGGTGCCCCTGCAACCTTTCAGAGATTATTGAACGTGCTGTTACAAGCTCATCAACAATATGCAGTAGCTTATCTTGATGATATTGTTGTGTATAGCCCCGATTGGGAAACGCACAAACAACACTTGCAGCGCATCTTCTCCTCTCTTCACCAGGCTGGGCTTACCCTGAACCCTAAAAAGAGAACCCGTGGGACTGACCACATTGAATATTTAGGCTATTCCATACAGGCAGGAACATTACAACCACAGCATAACAAGCTAGAGGTATCCAGGAGATACCGAGGCCAACGACTAAAAAGGACATACGAGCATTTCTGGGTCTAGTAGGCTACTATAGGTGATTTATCCCTCAATTTTCTGGCATGGCCTGCCCCCTCACAGATTTGTTGACAAACCGACAACCCAACCACAAAATAGAGTGGACTACTGCTCAAGAGGACAGTTTCCAGATGCTGAAGACACTGTCCTAATGTGCCCAGATTTTGATAAGCCTTTTGTGTTACAAACGGATGCATCTGATCGCGGCTTGGGGGCCGTGTTGTCCCAACCTGACCCACAGGGGGATCTTCGGCCTGTCCTTTACCTTAGCCAAAAACTATTTCCATGGTAAGTGCACTACGCAACCATGGAAAAGGAATGCTTGGCCATTAAAAACTATTTGCTAGGACGTACTTTCGTCCTGATAACAGACCATGCCCCACTTACCTGGCTCACCACCCATAGGGACACAAATACAAAGGTGCTTTGTTGGCTTCTATCCTTACAGCCTTTCTCTTTTCAGGCACTCCATGCCCCATGAAGGTCCCAAGGGAACGTGGACTTTTTGTCTCGGTGTCCGGTGTCGATATGGCCCGATCGTCCATACTTGGAGGAAAGGCAGTGTAATCCTGCACCACAGCTGGGTGGGATTTCCAACAGGGCGCTGGAGCTGTGGCATCAGGAAAGTGGGAGCAGAGCTCTAGCGGCCCCAGAAGACGTGACACAGATGCGTCAAGAAGGCGGAAGCAGCGACGGGAGGAAGAGAATGCAGGATGCGGGGATGAGTGAACATGGAGGATGGCAAGAAGGAGAAATGAACCACGGGGAGCCGACAGTGACCGCCGAGCCAAGAGGAGATACGCCGATGCTGCAGGGAGGAGAAAGAGGCCCAGGAGAGCTGGCAGGAAGCGCTGAGTACCAGAGAACCAAAGGACCAAGAGAACTGACCTTGAAAGGCACTGCCATCCTGTCAAGCCGTCCCAGAGGAGAGAAGGGTGGCGCGACTCCCTCTGTCACGACCCTGGAGGGCTGTGGCTCAAGGCAAGTACCCTTCCTGAATTTCCTTACGCTTGGTAGATGGAGGTTGGGGCACAAGTAGGTTTCGTCACACGCACAGGTGTCTAGAGCATGTCGCATGGAAAAGCACGACACCACCTCTGGGTGAGGGTAAAGGGCTAATGTGTGTACAGGAATAAGACACAGACGCCTGACCTTCTTTTTTATTTTTGCTTACTTTGAGGGATGTATGTCAAGCCCCTTCTTCTGACGGGACAAGAAGAAACAGGAAACGACTGCCCAGAACCAGAAACCCTGGAGAAAAGGAGTCACACAGGTGTACAGTGAGGGAACTGGCACCGCTAAGACTGTTTCTTCCCCATTTGAGGTGTAGAGAAACCCCTGCTAGGACTGTGCCCCATCATATTGCCTTTCTGAACCATTAAACATACAGTAACACCACTCTCTGCCTGAGCGTCATATATGACTGAGTGATCACATCAGGGTTATCATGTTCAGTGGTTGCCAGAAACTACCTACACCACTGTAGAATACAGGGGGGTGGTAGTGGCACTGTAGAGCTAGCTGGTATAACGGCTGACATATCCTGTGGGGGTGTCGAGAGTTGGTTTGGACACCAAGCCCTCAGTTTATGTCATCCAAAACGCACAGGTCCTGGGGGACTCCTAGGAACTACACGACACCAGCCATATGCAAATCAGTCTTGACCCTGCTCCCCATGGGAACAGTCCAGCTCAAACTGCCAGGCCAGGACCTCCCTGGACCGGAACAAGCATTCTGGGACCAGTTTCGGGGTATCACCCGTCATCAGCCAGACTAACTTGACTCCAGTGGCATGGTGAGCACGGGACCCACATCTGAGCATACACTTCCCACTTAGGGCGACAAATGCAAAAAGAACAATTCATTGACAGATCAATGTCAAACATTCAGCCCCATTACAGAAATCTGGGCCTAAATCCATAGTTTTTTTGCACACCATGACTTTCAAGTTTAGACCCAGCCATATGCCAATCAGTATTGACCCTGCTCCCCATGGGAACAGTCCAGCCCAAACTCCTAGGCCAGGTCCTCCCTAGACTGGAAACAAGCATCCTGGGACCGGTTTCAGGGTATCAACCCTCATCAGCCAGGCTAGTTTGACTCCAGTGGCATGGTGAGCACGGGACCCACGTTTGAGCATACCCTTCCCACTTAGGGGGAAAATTCCAAAAGAACAATTGATGGACGGAATGCTGGATAATGTTAAACATTCACCCCAGTACTTGGATCTGGGCCTAAATCCATTTTTTTTGCACACCATGCCATTCCAGTTTAGAACCAGCCATATGCAAATCAGTCTTGACCCTGCTCCCCATGGGAACATTCCAGCTCGAACTGCCAGGCCAGGTCCTCCCTGGACCACAAACAAGCATCCTGGGACTGGTTTTGGGGTATCACCCCTCATCAGCCAGGCTAGCTTGACTCAAGTGGCATGGTGAGCATGGGATCCACAGCTGGGCATACCCTTTTCCATGTTGCTGGTGGTGCTTTCCGAGGTGGTGGAGCACTGGATAGATTCTTTGAAGATAATAGCAATACTACATCTAGGTTTGTTTGTCTTGTCATTTCTTGTGATATAGTATCCAAGGGGGATTGCTACAGTGATGAAAGGGGCCTATGAGGGAGTCAGCCAGAATTCAGTCAGGATGAGCAGATCCAGTAAGAGACCATGTAGCAGATCCCAAACTTTGGTGAATTGTTTAGTGAGGGAGTGAGTTATGAGGATCATACAGGACAGGGAGGGGTGGGGTGGGGTATAGTGGGGGTCTGTTGAGTGTAGCCGTATGCGTTGAGTGTGTTGGTGTGTGAGGTGCATGGGGGAGTGAGGTCGGTACAGGAGGATGCATGTGAAATTGAAGATGAATGCAACTGCAATATTGGACGGTGAGGCATGGCAGCAGCACTGGGAGATGAGACCAGGGTTCAGGTGTTGGAGGGGCACGGTGGAGTAGTGACAGGTGGTAAGTTGAGTGGGAAGAGGACTAGGTATTATGTCGCTGGGTAAGGGCAGGGCACGACGGGTGTAGCTGGGTTGCCTTTGGCCCATCTGCAGCTCATCCACTGTGTGTCTGCACTGTCACCTCCATTAGGTGAAGACAGTTTTCGCAGGAAACCAATGATGTCACTTCCTGTGCAGAGAGATGATGGGAAATCTAGTAGAAGAAGGCTTGGGGGCAGAATCGGCATGTGCAATGACCTTTTCATATTTTTTCAGGCCTGGGAATACTCATCCCATGGAGAACAAGTGAGAGCAGCCAGGCATCTGGAGTCAATTACAGTAGGACTCTCCTTTGAAGTTAGGAGGGAAGAGACCTGGCAGCTTTTGCAGTTACGGGTGTGCCTTCAGGCTCTCAGGAAGATCTTTTAACAGATCGCCTGAAGTTGCCATGTTGGAATGTCTCAAAATGCTGTGCAGGAGAGTTGGGACAGGGGTCCAGTGACAGTGTGGCATCTAAATATTGGGCAGAGATGTCTACATTCTGAAACTTTCCACTCCACTTAAAAATCGCTGCACAGGGGACAGAAGGGGAGAGAGAAGATGGATTTTGTAGGACCCTGAAGAAGATGGACCCTTGTCTGGAGTGCTGGGACAACCTGGAAGAAAAGCATTCTCCTGGAACTGAGGAATGGATCTGTAGGCGTGGGACTTCCATCAGGAGGTGGCCCCTGATTCTGGATGACAAATAGTTGCCCTCAAAGTTGTTGGAGGAGGCTGAGGAACCTAAAGAGTGCCAGTAGATATGGTATGCTGCATCGAGGACTGCTGGGAGCTGGACCCTAAATAACTTACAACATTTTAGAATCAAGGAGGGAGGGAAAGGACCTCCCTGGTGGCTAGAGAATGCCACCAGGAGCAAAATGCACCCCTATAAACATTGTTCCAGTGGACCAGAGAACACAGCCATCAGCCTTTGTTGTCACCCTTAGAGGGAGAGCTGTTGGCTAACTTTTGCAGTGACCTTGGGACTAGAAGGGCTCCTAAGAACCACTTATCTCAAGAACCCAGGGAAGAGTAAGTGCTACAAGGATTGGAGCAGGAAGGTTCACCCCATGGGGCATGTATGGGATCCCCCTTTAGGATTGGTTTAGTCCCAGTGGAGTCCAGTGCCCTGGAACGATGCCAGTAAGAGGAGGACAGATAAATAAGAGAGCTGCACGCTTGTGAAAATTCTTCCCTTGTGGTTCCCTGGTGCCCAAGGGACTAATGAAGAATTGAGTGTGGCTTTGGTCTTTAGTGAAGGTCTCCCATAAGGGCCGGAGCCCAGGGAGCATTGTGCTGCACAACAACCCCGTGCCTGCACTAATGATGGGTGGGAGAGAAGAGAGCTGCTGGCTCCTGTGCCAGCAGGTTTAAAGAGGGCTCTGAGAATGTCCTACTGCCCACTGCAAGGACGGTGCCTGATTGGAGATGAGCACCAGACTTGAAAAATCAAAACATAATCTGTCAAAGCAGGAGAAACATAACCTCAGGCAAAATGAGCACCAAAGTATCCTCTGGGATGCATTAAAAATGTGCATATTTTCTTCCTGTGGTGTTCCTGTGGTGATAGAAGAACAGCAGATCTCTACACCCCAGATGTGCCCTTTGCCAAGTTTTGGGGAAAGGCACCTTAAGCCACTCAGGGCCTCACATTGATGCTTGTGGGGAAGGTTCCCCACCTTTCAAGCATTCCAGGTCCTTGGGTTTTTCTATTATTTATTTATGCTTTATTGACAACGGCAATGGCTTTATTTATTGTAATGATTTATTGACAATTACAGTTTTAGCTGTAACTCATTGCACGTAGGAATCAATATCAATATGAGATGGTACCATCTTGAGATGTTTTGATTCTGCCTTCTTTGGGTCTAAGTGACATAATTCTGCTTTTACTGTAGTGGTGACACACTGACAAAGTGATTAGCACTGACTTTAATACCTGCAACCCATTATAATGTGTTAATATGGTGGATATTGTCGTTTTGTGATTTGGTGCTTACTGGGGCATATTTGGTTAGAGGGTGTCACCTAGGTATTTCCACCTGCCTGATGTACATATATGCAAATTAATGCATATCATTGAGTAATGTGTGCACAATAATGTACTTTTTTATTTTATAAGTAAAAACATTGACAAAACAATTGTAATATTGAGTGTTGTTTGTAGTGTGACTAAGGTGTATGGTACTAGACCACACCACCTCCCCTGAGTAAGTTTTGCTCTGCTCTGCCTCATTACCCTGGGAGAGTCAACTGCTACAGTGGGGTACTTGCTTCCCAGTACATGGAAAGTTGTAGATTTAGGGCCTAATGATGTATTTGGCGGTCCAGAGGACCGTCAAACTTGCGGTGGAGGTCAGGACTGCCACACCAGTGGTCCGACCGCCGTATTACAACTACGGCAGTTGGACCGCATTAGGACCGCCATAACCACCAGGGATCTACGATACCTTGTGCGGCGGTCTGAGGTCGCAATATGCTTAGTTGTGTCTCTGCAGCACCGCCAAGCATATTACGAGTTGGCTGTCAGCCACCCTTTTCATGGCCGTGAGACGCCATGAAAAGAGTGGCAGAGAGTCAACTGCCCCCTGTGCCTCAGGGCATTTGGGATGCATGCATGGGCACATGGTGTGCCCCCCTGTCTATATGCACCCCCTGTTCCAGCATGCCGGGCTGGAACGCACTGTGACTGTCCCACGGCGCTGCCTTTTCCTATGAGGCTTTGAAAGGTAGTGCTGTGGGTCAGCCTCCACAGGTCCGCCCGCCCGGATTACAACTTGTAATCCAGCGAGCCTCAGCGGTGGAGCTTGGCAGTGTGGGAGAGAGGCAGTGGTGTGCCGCCCCGCTCCCACATTGTCAAACACATAATCAGGCTCTTAT